>JAVJGI010000001.1:56826261-56895755 GCA_035590275.1 Ibycter americanus
GAGAGAGAAGTTGGAATTACAATTTCATCTTGAGCATTTGTGAGTTTGGATATAAAACTCTTTTTTTTTTTGAGTCGAGTTCATTTCTCCTGCCGGTTTACTTTTAAACCAGCACACTTGCTAATGGAGACATACCCTTAAAGAACCTGTCTTTTCCCCTGTGTACATTATTTTATCCCAGGGAGAGATCTCTCACTCTCCCTTGAACTGAACTGTCACCTGTTCTGTCTGATATTTAGAACTACAGCTGCTATTGAAGCACTTCTCAGAGACAAGTAAAAGTGTTTCTGATACTATGATAGCTTGTAAAAATCTGCAGACAAAAATCTCACTGGCATGGGTGCTTGGCTAGCTGGCTTTTGCAACAGTTTGTGTGTTTTATTAATAACTAGAAATTTAGGCAGAAATGCATAAAAAAAATTTTGCAAGCTGAATTCTAATGATTTGCTGTGAGATACAAAATTATTCTGTTCCACTGTAGTGTGTCATCTCAAAGAGATTCATATTTCTTCAACTAAATATCAAAAGGGTAAATCAGGAATATCCACCTTCAGCATGGAATATGTTTTCACTCAGCAAAAATTAACAAAAAATATCTTAAAGGGAAAAATACTAACACATTTTCTTTGAACTCATGATGGAAAACAATTTTATCATTTTCTTTCCTATACAACCTCTTGACATCTATAGGTATATAGACGTATTTATTTCAAAAAGTCACATTCTCTGCCCATTTAATTTTTATAGTATTCTTGACCATACATAATGCACATGGGGCCCAACTTAAATGCCTCTGTGCAAATGCACATAGCATTGGGAATAGATAAGAGGAGTTAGAGATGCCTAACTAAAAGTTAGACTTTTAGTTCCCTCAGGACGTGCAGATGCATCTCATCAGGTCCAAAGGACTTGTGCACCTTCAGGTTCCTTGGATGGTCTTGAACCTTATCCCCTCCTGCAGCAGGTAGTTCTTCATTCTCCCAGGCCCTGCCTTTGCCTTCTGTGACCTGGGTGGTAGGGCTGGAGTATTTGCCGATGAAGACTGAGGCAAAAAATTCATTAACTCGGCCCTCTCCATGTCCCAGGTAACCAGGTCTCCCGTTTCGTTCTGTAGAGGGTCCACATTTTCCCTAGCCTTCATTTTAACACCGATGTGCCTATAGAAGCTTTTCCTGTTGCCCTTGACATCCCTGGCCAGATTTAATTCTATCAGGGCTTTAGCTTTCCTAACCTGATCCCTGGCTGTTCAAACAATTTTTCTGTATTCCTCTCAGGATACCTGTGCTTGCTTCCACACTCTGTAGGCTTCCTTTTTGTGTTTGAGTTTGTCCAGGAGCTCCTGGTTCACCCATGCAGGTCTTGCAGCATTTTTGCCCAACTTCCTCTTTGTTAAGACACATCGCTCCTGAGCTTGGAGGAGGTGATCCTTGAATATTAACAAGCTTTCTTGGGTGCCTCTTCCCTCCAGGGCTTTATCTGATGGTACTTTACCAAGCAGATCCCTGAGGAGGCCAAAGTCAGCTCTCCTGAAGTCCAGGGTAGTGAGCTTGCTGTGCACCACCCTCACTGCCCTTGAGGATCTTGAAACTCACCATTTCATGGTCACTGCAGCCAAGGCTGCCCTTCAGCTTCACATTCCCCACTAGGCCTTCCTGGTTGCTGAGAACAAGGTCCAGCATAGCAGCTCTCCTCATTGGCTCTTCTATCACTTGGAGAAGGAAGTTATCACCAACGCATTCCAGGAACGTCCTGGATTGCCTATGCCCTGCTGTGTTGTCACTCTGACAGATATTGGGGTGGTTGAACTCCATCATGAGGACAAGGGCTTGTGAATGTGAAGCTGCTTCTATCTGCCTATAAAGGACTTCATCCACTTGGTCTTCCTGGTTGGACAGCCTGTAGCAGACCACCACTACAATGCCACCTGTCCCCACCCTCCCTTTAATCCTGACCCATAAGCTCTAGGTTGTAGAGGAACTGTAAAGGAATGAAGACAGCTTAATTAACATTGATAATATACAGTTGTGGGCTTGCTTCTGGGGTGGTGGGTTGGCTGATGTGGATAATGTACAGCTGTGGCTTGTTCCTGCTAAGCAGCTAAATAGCACTGAGGAGGCTGGAAGAGAAAGAGCACTGGGTGAAGAGAGAGAAGACCAGATGAAGAGAGACCCCCAGACATAGAAGAGAGAAGGTAGAGGGCCCGGGAGAAGCAAAAAGAAGGGGGCCTGGACAAGGAGAGGCTGGCTGGAAGAGGAGCCAGGAGAAGGAAGAACCTGGACGCAGCAGGGAGACAAGAAGCAGGGTGAACTGGCCTGAAGAGGGTGAAGAAACAACATGGACAGTAGATGAACTGTTGAAATCTTGTATGAGACTGATGGTGGTGCCAAGGCATGAGAAGGCTGGTATGGGATGGTAAAAGACTTGTTGCAGCTGGCTAGTTTTGTAGTGCTGCCCTTCCATCCCCAGGTGGAGCTCCATGCACTCCAGCTGGTCATTAACATAGAGGGCAACATGCCTTCCTCATCTCCCCTGCCTGTCCCTCCTGTTGAGCCTGTATCCTTCCATTTGAACACTCCAGTCATAGGCACCATCCCATCATGTCTCCAAGTTGCCCATAAGATCATAGCCCTGGTCTCGTTCTGCATAAAAATGAATCCTGGTCCTGTTTCCCTTCTGAAAATTACCACACTGATTGCAAGTCAGGTAGGTCTAAACACAATTGTGACTTTGATTTGATACTTCAGAATATTTGATGTCCATTCCTTAGAAGTTCTGTTCTGTTTAAGCCCAACTTCAGATTTCTATTGATTTTTCAATGACCAGGACATCACTCCATTTCTTTTCCTTACTTTGTTATCTAAACAATGTTATATAAATAACCTGGGAGAACTCTTATTCCAGACCTCGCAATAGGAAGACAATGAATGTCTGTCTCCATGTATTGTTTTCAGATCCCTAATTCCTTCAGCTCTCTTCATGTTTAATCTTTGTTTTTTCCTGTTATTGTATAATGTTGTTCACAACATTATAAAAATTGCCAGTAATATTTGTATATAATGGAGACAGGTGTGCTTTTCCATCAGGGTGGAGTGAAGGGTAAAAAAGGCCAAAGTTCCTCTTCTTTCAGCTTCTCAATAGTAAGAAGGATAGAAAAGGATCTTCTCCAAACCTGCAGCTCCCCAGAAATGACTGTAATCTGCTCACTGCTGCATATTCTACTTATCTTAATGAGATGCCACCTTATTCCTGCCAAAGGCCGTGAAAAAGGATGTTGAAATGTCATCCCTCATAGGCTCCAGGGACTGAAACTGAAATGGAATAGGAGTTTTAGGAAAGACACTTTTGCTGACTATTATTAGATCTATCTCCATTTAAATGACTTCTGTGTTGGAAAATTATTATTACTAAGTTAAATGTGTCATGTTCTTTCCACTAACCACATAATATAGTTTGATATAATGCAATAGTTTAAATCTACCTAGTTTAATTGCCCCTGCTTGTATTACATAACTGTTGGTGTGTAATCAATGGGATATGCTCACTTACCAAAGGCAAATTATTTCACTTGAGGTTCCTCTGGCCTTATCAGGCTGAACTACACCTCTAGATAGCGCTATAAGCTATATTTAAAAGTGTAATATTTGTTACAAACATATGAATTACAAACAGCAAGCGCTTTTAAAAAATCACTCTTTATCCTTCATAAAATATAGCAAAATAAAAATTTGTCTCAACTCATCACTTACAGTAAGCTTAATGAAATGTTTAAACTCAAAAGAAAAGGCCTGTTGGTTTGGGTGTGATGTGCACTGGTGCTGGTTTCTCACAAATATTTAGTGAGATCTATATTGCCTCACAGGCAATTAAAGGATCATAGATTGGACTGGTAAAATCAAGTACCTTACATGCTCAGATGACTTCCATTATCAGATGTATCCAAGCACCCAAAAGCACCTGAATCAGTACCAGTCCTCTTAAGAGCTCTAAGTACTCATACCAACATGACTGGAACGGGGAAAGAAGATAGAAGACATACAAAAGGATTTATCTGAAAATCTATATAGGAAAACAATAGCAAAGCAGATAATTTGAAAGCAAACATCCCATTTTCAGGTTTTGTCCTACCTAGTGGACTATTCTTACCTTATGCACTCAGAAATACAATATAAAGTTTAAAAGGTACATATTCTCAATTAACTTCAGATTGTGATGAACAGACAGGATGCAACTTACAATGTAGTCCTTGCACTTGAAAGGACCTGTTTCCTAGAGTTGAAGAAATTATCTGCACTGTACAATCTGGATTAGCCAACCTTCACAAATGCTGTCTATTTCTAGAGTGCATTACAGCAGAGATTTAGGTTCACTTGCACAGGGTCACTCCTGACCTTTTCATAGGTATGAGACCAACCACATTTACACTTACATTGATCATAACTGTTTTTGTAATTGAATGCAAATTGCCAGTAGCTTTTCTATCAGCCAAGTCATAATATTAATAAAACATGGAATTCCTAAATTGTAGGGAAAACCAGGAGAACTAGCAACAAACTCCAAGAAATCCAGAGATTATGCTGCACTCCCTCCAAGTACTTTAAAATTCTATGACCACATATGAGGGATTTTAAACCTACCTTTTCTCTTCAAATTCATGGCATACAGAATGGCTTAACGCAAACTGAGTCAGAGAGAAATATGTTTCAATAACATCCCAGGACTTACACAGAGCTTGGCATGACTCCGACTATGCAGCTACCAGCAAGCTGACTTCAATCAGGCTATTATTTATAGAGAAAATGTTAATTAGGCATTTCATGCAATGGGCAATATGTAATTGGCATGGATATACCTTCTGCAGAGCAGCCTGATTAGTCATAAATAAGCATTGCAGTACTGCTGAGAGTAATAGATGGATACTGTGTTTTACTGGTATCAAGGCTTATTGACTTGAATGGATCATGATGATAACATTGTTTTAATGAACTGGAGCTGCCAAGGCAAAGTAGAGGACAGTTTGTGTCATAAAGCTATAGCCCCAACATTTTAGATAATGAGCACAGACTAATTTAACATGACACAAAATACCCTGATTGCAACAATTCATTTTCAATTGGGCAAACAGAAATATATATACAGTTGTGTAGGTGTAATTGGAGTTTGATAGTTAACTTTTTTGCAGAATAATTACAATTATACAAGCAGACCCAATTTGCCACCATGTCCCACGGGAAGACTATTACAATTATTGCCAAACTGGCTATATGTTTATAATGACATCTGACAGACAGAAACTGGAAGTCAAATGCTGTTTCTTACTCCACAGGACTACGTTTGCTTCATATGAAGAACTACATGAAACAGAATTTGAGTTTAATAAGTAATTTTGTTGTGAAGGGTTAAAGACATAAATTGTTTTATAATTATATATACATACATATGCACACAGGTGTTTATGAAGCTATCTATATGTAATTATTTATAATCATGTCATTTCAGATGTGCATGTATGTACCATACATGCATACATTCCCATATTCGTAAAACCAGAAGTTTTTAATTACCGAGAGCTTGTGAACCTTGGGGTAAGAATTTTATGTAATAAAAGCAACAAAACCTCAGTAGAATTCCAGCTGAAATCCCCTCACTATAACACAATGGTTTGCTCTAACAAAGGCTATAGGGGAACTAGTGTGGAAAATGTGGAATTCTAGATAAGAAAATGCTACAAGTTACAGATACTACGAAAACTTTAATGAAAATGACACCCAAATAATCAACAAGTCTATATGGGTTCCAACAGTAGACAAGTTTGGGCATATCAGTCAATTATAGACACTTTAACGTGGTTGGCTGCCAGGAAACCATCCCTATTAACAATTAATACATTTAAAATCTATTTGTTAGTGGAGTTTAATTCTATTTTCCTGAAGATGAAACCAGACAAAAATAACCAAGAAGTGAGAGGAAAGAACAGTAGAAGCAAAAAACAGTGTCTCTTTCTGGTGTACAGTCTTGTTAATAACATCTCAGCTGGATAATGAGATATTGGATACTTTGGATGTTCTTATGCCTTTCAGAAGACTTAATGAAAAGCATTATTTTCATTAATCTTTAACTGTAGACAAGATTTTCCTACTGTTTATCTTTCTAGCTTCTAACAAAGTAGTTTCTATGATTTGCTTTTGGTGGCTTGTTAATTTTTCTAAACTTCAAAGAATTACTTCTTCTGATTTTAAAAAGTTCCACATTTCTTTTCAGTGACTTTTCACTTGTAGTAGTTGTAAAGTTTAGTAAGGTTGTAAAGATTATTCAGAGCAAAATGGTGATTTTTAATTAATCTTAACAGACCTACAAACCAAATGGGATTTGCCTATTTTCAACTTTGTTCTGATCACAAAACTCAGCCTAGATCTAAAATTATGTACGGACTCTGCAGTTGTCTATTCCCTCCCCTAACCCCCAAGGGGCCTTTCTTTACCATTTTCTTTCTGGCCCACCACTTCTGAGAAGAGTCCACCTTCTTGCGAGTAGACTAGATTTGCTATTGGCTTTTGTGCCTGAGAAAATATTTTGTCAATAGATGAGAAACACAGGAAGTAGTGTGGAAAAATAGTCTAGGTCTTTTGTTTCTGAGAATATTCATTTCAGTGCTCTGCACAAGAATTTTGTAAGCACACAGGGCTTCAGGCATAGCTTATTGCTACAGCCCAACCAGCAGCCGTCAAAGGTATATACAGCTGAGCATTGCTTTCCTACTGAGAACAAAGAGAACTGAGCATTACTTTAGTATTTACTGAGGGAAAGCTTAATACTGATGAAGAATCCAAGTAGAAAACAAAACTAGGGCATGAATTCACAACAGATCCAAGTTCATCTGGGTTCAGCTTTAGCCAGCTGTTGTTCATCCATGAGCTGACCTTTTATGCGCTCTAGGCCATTTTGCTAGCAAGTGTGGAGTCACACATGATGCAGGCTAAGAATGATCGTATACCACCCAGGTTGCACAGTCTGCCTGTCTCAGCTAGTGGCTGTACATGAATCCTGAAAAGGGATGGAGAGGACTGACACCGATTCCACAGCTGAGAGGCTGTGCAGTTCCTGGTCACTGTTCGTCACATGCAGAACCTGAACAATACACCTTTTTCCCCCCTCCACCCCAGTCCACGGCACTTTCTGCAAGCAATACATCAGTAATTTCATGGGCAATAGAACTCTGGAATGACACTGAAGATTAAAATTAAGTTGATATAAGCATTGACGCAGAAGTAAGCAATCAAAAGGAAAAGAACTGATTGTGTAGGAAGCAAGTTAAACTGCGAGACTTGAATTTTAAAAACTTTTCCTTTTAGTTATTTGACTTTTCCCACCACTACCTCAAAACATGAGTGCGTGCTCTGTAAAAGAACATCGTGCAGTAGTCATCATTTTCAAAAGAACATAACATTTTCTTCTTGAACATCCCTGCTGAATTCCAGCTGATGCCTGCTGATGGAGATTACCTTTGCTCTGTTGTGCTGATGAGCCTGTCCTGCAGATTCATCAGGGTAACCTCTCTTTCAGTTCCCAACGTTTGCTTACTTACACCTACCACAACACTTTGCCAGTGCAACTGAGGAGCTTCTCCCATCCAAAGTCCGCTTTATAAAATGCCATAATAATATCCAAGGCCAGCTTTCAGTTTCACTGGTCTTGCAGTAATATGGATACAGCTTTAAAGGCATCCTACCTAGTGGTATTTCTGAAGACAGTGGTTTTACTCTACTGCTCACTCAGCTGCCCACTGACCATTGTTTATGGAACAAGCATAAAGTGACAGGTGTTAATCTGTGCCACTCTGTTTCTCCTGATCATCTTGCTAAGCATCTGAATTCAAGTAAGATTATGCAGGAGAATAAAAGCTGATTTAATTTCACAGTGTAAGTGCTTGCCACATACCAAATGCATTTTGGTCATTCTTTTTTTATCATTTTTTTAAACCTACTTCTTCAGAAGAATGTTATAAAAATACTGAAAAGCTTTTTTTTTTTTTTTTTTTAAACTGGATTTCTTAGTGTCAAGGTGATAAATCATGTAATTTCAACTATGATGAGTTATTAGAGCTTATTACTAAGCCTACCACTTGATCTTTGCAAATGTAGGGGGAAAAAATTAAGGTACTGAACATAGATTGCAGACAAAGCATGTGCCTGATGAAAAAGCAAAAACTCTATTCTTGTTTTACAGTAAATTTAGAAGACACATTTGTATACCGACTAGTAGATAGTAAAAGTCACAAATTCATCTTACAGTTTTATTTCTTTATTCTACAGCTACCAATGAAGCATACACAATTCTATAAGACTTTTTTTTCTTCTTTTTTTTTCTGTTTTTCATTGCCACTTTGTTACTCGGGCTACACATATACAAAGTACAGAGGAGAAGTTCTAAATAGGTAGCAATACAAAAGCACTTATTAGAACAAAATGAAAGCTATAGTGTAGAAAGACCCATACCTCTTTGTTGAAGACATTCCAAATAGAAGTGCTGACAGTCACATGGAGCAGTGACAAATCACATTATTCACTACAGGACAGAGTCAGCTGGCCAAATCCCCGCTCAGCCTTGAACACAGCCTGGTTCCCCATCATCAGATTCAGTGAAGAGGCAATATTTACTGCCCAGTTCCTGATTTTAACACCATCAAGAGAAAATGCCAAAGTGTTGATTAAGGTCTGAAATGCTGGCTCTATTGGTGAAAATATGCTTTTTTTTATGACAGACAATTTACTTAGAGAATGAGTCTCTTTACAGGAAACACAAGTTTATTTAAAAAAACCCCACCACATTAATCTGTTTCCTTATAATCTGAACCTTAACACAGGATTTACATCCTTACTACTTTTCCAAATTTTTTAATTAATAGGGTGTTTTAAAAGTTTTCATTAGCGCTTTACCATTGTCTGTTCCTACAATGAACTGCTTGCAATAATTTGCCAGATAATTTGAAATCAAGGTCCAAGTTTTGACTGCAGACTCTTCTTTAATGACAATTAATTCTTTTCTACTGTCATTTGCCAAATAAACATCCTTCTTCCTCTTTCAGTCAGGTTGTAGTTTGAGCTAGCAGTGTCTAAGAGGGCTTTTGTTTTTTTACTTGTATCACGCTCTTAAAGATTCCTCCTTTCCATTTTTTTCACGGTACCTAATTGACATGAGAGGAATTTTACAGCCACAAGATCGCTGGAAGTATTATTTACCAATACCATTGTCATTCTAGCAGTTATCATCTTCTAATCATTATTTTCAATAATTGAAAACAATCAGGCACACAGAAATATGCCTCTAAATGGTGTCTGTTCTCTCTTTTCTATCAGTTGTCTTTATCTGTATGCTTGTACGTAGACACTTATAAATGAGCCTGTGTGGAAGCAATTGGTCTTTGACTGATGCTCAGATGCAGCAAAGATGTTCCTGCATAATAGGAGAGAGAGAGAATAGTTTTACCCTCCTAAACTTGCAACACGCAAAGGGAATTCACAGCTGAGGGGAGCTAAACACAGCTCTTCTTATCTCAGTCAGAAACACTCTCTTCTAAACTGCCTGAGCTTCACATACCAGTAAGTTCCAGGTAACTATATCCCTGTTATGAAAATAAAAGTTCAGTTATTGCAGCTGCAGTTTGAAGACTTGCTTTGCAGCCCAAAGTCAGCAACAGAGTGGGCACTATGGGGAGTGCCAGAGATAACTGAAAAGCAAAAAAATCAAGAACAAACAGACCAGGTTTCAAGCCCAGTAGGCTGACCTGGGTCAAGGCATTTAAAATGGGCTGAAAAGAACACTTTCATCACAGCATTTTTCACAGTCCTTCCTCTTTTCTTGATCTCTTTAATCCCTAAGACTCTCACATCAGCACAAATTAAACCTCCTGAAAAAGAAATGTAGTTTTAGGAGTCTGCAGTATCATCAAGCCTCCCCTGACACTCCTTCCTTCTATAGGAGTGGCCAGTATCACCTGATGGTATTTCATAAACATGCCAGAGCAACAGAACCAGAGGTGAAAACCAGAAAAGGCACCGTTCTGCTGTGCCAAAACACTGTGGTCCTCTGACATTCTGGTTTTTGAAAATATATCTGGGAACAAGATTTGTGGAGCTACACACATACATCATCTGTCTAAGAATTGATTTTGTACTGACAGAAATTAAGTCTTGGTGATTTCAGACAGCTTCAAGATTAAGGAGATACACTTTGAGGTCACAATTTTGGATTTCAGCACTAAATGTCTGCATGAATCCTGCTTCAGGAATCTTAATCCTTTACAATGTCTGGCCCTTGATCCTATTAGCCTTGCCAAGACCTGGCAAACTTGCGCCAGTGTAAGGATATTTGAGACAGTTCTTTTTGCCACCTTGCTAATTAGAGGAGTAAAGCATCTTTGTTAAACAAAGTCTTAGTCTGCCAGCCAAATTGTCAGCAGAATGCAAATGGAGACAGAGGTAGAAAATAAATATGGCTGGGGAAGGAAAAGGAGACACAAGAGAAGAAGAAAAAAGGAATCCATATTACACATTTAATTCTATTGTTGTTAAGTTCAACTGTGGAAATACCTCTCTGACTTATTTTGGTCAGGACAGCTTTCAGAATGAGGCTGATGAAGATCTACTGGTGTTGTGATGATCTGAGATGATGGGAGTAGCATCTAGAAAGGCAAAACTCACTGTCTTCAGTTCATGCATCCCTGTAACATCAGCATCAAGTGAAGGTATATAAGAGATAGAGAGCCTATTATTTTGTTCCTCGGTTTGTCACTAGAGTCTTGCTACATGTATGTGTAGTCCTTCTTGCTCATCTGACACAATCCTCTGAACGGGCAGATTTAGTCCATCAACTGCTGCTGAATATTAACATTTGTCTATTGAGCTAAGCTGGATCTTTGTTTCCTAGGACAACTCACCAAACTTCCATGTATTTCTGAGCATATCAATATATTTCTACCATTCAGTAACATGAACTGCTACACAGCACTACATTGGAGTCACCATAGCTCACATGCCAGAGCCTCTTAAATATCTTTCCAAGAGTAAACACAGGGGCAAATAAAAAAGGAGACCTGTCCATTGTAAAGCCAGCTGGAAGACATCAAGCTTCCCTAGAAAGAAAAGAACAAAACATTGGAGGAAAAAAAATAGATTTTCACCTTCTACTAGGTTGTTGAGACTAATGGAAATCAGAATATGGAAGTCTGGTTAGAGGTCAGCTGGGAGCTTAGTGGGTAGTATTTTTGGTTTAGATCAGTCTCATAGCTGAGAAAAAGGCAAAGCGAATTACAAAAGAAAAGGGTGCTGGTTCATCTGAGACCTTTTATTAAACCTGCAGTTACAAGAGGTTTTAGGAAATAACTATTTTGCACGCATGCAAAAAGCTCTCAGCCAGGTTTAATCAACTTGGGCACCTCAGGATGTAGCTCTAGGCCCTGGTTAAGTTGATGAGACCACTTCTCCTTCCGAAATGGTGTATTTCAGTCTTCATAGACCAAATTCCATTCGACCCTCCTGCAGCAGCTGTGCTAAACCTCAAAGGCCTTTTCTCAGCATGTCTTTCATTTGGAGCTCCTGTTTTAAATTGTCTAGTCTACCTACATAGCTTAGTATTCCTCCAGATCATATCGTTGCTTAATGTAATGTGATGCGATGCAAATGTCAGCTTGAATCACTGCTAAAAACAAATGACACTTTTTGGGACAGCCTAGAAATTAGAAATGGTAAATAAATATTCTGCTGTCAGTGTGTCTCTGCATCAGGCTGATCAACGATCTGGCCTTTCCCTGCTGCTGTACTCTGAACAGCAGCAATTTTGCTTTTGCATTTTAATAATACTAGCAAACATTATCGAGGGGGTTAGGACTTTGTTAAATGGTAAATATTCAGTCCCATGAAAGATGTTATCCTTGAATAAAACAGTATGAGTACCATGCATCTGCAGGGACAAATCAAAACAATGTGGTCTGAAAAACTATTTAGGTGATATAAATAGTATTCTTCCTGACAAAGGAAAATTTAGTTAGTCACTGGACTCTATTGCTATGTTCTGTCAGCAGTAGCTTTACTTGGACTTGGCCATTCTTAACATCACCCAAGCAGTTAAAGTAAGTTAATAGTATGGAAAACACACATAAATCGATCAGAGGAATGTCGCTTCCTGACTGTCAGAAATTACTTGTAAACTTTGAGGTTTACTTGCAGAATTTGTAAATTAATCACTAATTTAAATCAATGGTAGTACACTGAGACTCAGTGAAGGTGAGCTATATGATGATCAACAACTATGTTTTTAGACTGCAACTATCATTCATGAAGATGAATGAGTGAATTTTAACTCCCTCTGGTAAGGAATGTATGGTTTCTACAACCCTCCTTGGGTTCTGGAGGACTTCAAGATGGAGAGTAGTTGTCTTAGCAGTCATGCCATATTATATTTCTCTCATTACTGTTTCACAGTACAAAATAAAATGGTTTAAGTTTCTAAACACTTTCACAAAGTTTACTTTTCAAAGTTAATTTCAGGCGTAGCTAAGAATTTGTGCAAGATTGCCCATTGGGTAGAGACCAGGGTGTGATAGACCCACCGTAGGACACAGCTGAGCCCATCAGACAAGCTGGTGGCATCTCTGTGAAAATGTATTTTTAAAAGGGCAAAACACACCACACAGGTAGAGGAGGAGGGAACAAAGGAGTGAGAAACAGCAATGGGAACACCAAGGCCAGATGTGGAGAAGGGGGAAGTGCTCTTGGCAGAGCAGATACTCCTGAAACTGCAGCCCTTGGAGAGACCAAGCTGGAGCAGAGGGAAAATGTGAGGAGGAAGGAGCAGCAGAGAGAAACCACTGTTTCCTTATGGTACCCACCCACTCCCCACTCTCCTGCACCAAATGGCGGAGTAGAAGAGTTTGGAGTGAACAAGTGAGTTTGGGCCTAGGAAAGTAGGGAGGAAAGGTGTTGTTTTAATGTTTGAGGGTTTTTTTTCTGCCTACACAAATCAGTAATTAAATATGTATTTTAATTTGCAATAAATTAATGTTCCATAGGTCTAGTCTGTTTTGCCTGTGATGGTGATTGGCAAGGGATCTCCTTGCCTTTATCTTGGCCCATGAGCTTTCTCACCGTTTTTCTTCCTGTCTTCTCCCGCCTCAGCCGGTTGAGCAGCCGCGTGGGAGTCCAGCTGCTGGCCAGGGCGAACCCCCAGCACAGACACAAGCATTTTTTCAGAGGCACTACAAACAGAGGGGGGCATTTTACCTGCCACCCAAGAAAAAACAGATACTTCACCACAACAAAAGAACATTTGAAAGGGGCTTACTAGCATTTCCACAACACAGGTACCAGAAATATATGAGGAAGGCCATTCATCAGGTCAATAACAAAGGCTGGCCATGCTGCAATGACAAGACCCAGTGTTTTCCAAAGCGATATCTTCACAGCTTGATTCACTTGTGTAAATGTCACCGGGCCTGAATTTCTGTGTTTTGTTTTGTTTGCTTGCTTCAGTCTTACAAAAACTCCTGACAGAGATACGGGAACAATCTGCTGATGTCAGATGTCTCCATAACAGGATTGCAGCAATTCTCTAAAGTTCCAGCTTCCAGATGTACAGAATGTTCTTTGTACCTCATAAGGAGCAAGACTTTTGTTATAGCATAGCCCAAAGAAAGGATAGTACACATACCAAATCCCCTCTGGATGGCACTCTGGCTTAGAAACATCTTTTGCTGACCAGAGGGTAATTCAGTAAAAGCATGACTCAGCCATCCTGTCTACGAAGTAGAAGCAGTCCCAAGCAGCTGCAATCCGCTTTGTCTCTGACAAAGCGATCTTTTACTACTGGAATTAAAAAAAGTATTTGTTAAGAAGGAGTTTCAGTAGAATTTCTTAAACTATCTTGCCCAACAGAAGTCTGAATAGCACTTGAGATTCTTTCCTCTCAGGTGCGTCTTTCATAAACTTCTTTACTTTCCCAAAGGTTTACACTATCAGATCAGAAAAAAATCTGTGACCAATAATGTGATCAAGACTAAGCTTAAGCCACTTGGTAATATCCAGCAGGACTGTACACAAGATTATCCAAACCCCACAGTTTCAATTGCAAAGGAAGACTTACTCAATATTTCTATTATATTTCCATATTTTCATTTCTGTGTTTACTCTGTGAACTGCAGAATTTAAAAAAAAAAAAAAAATCATCTAGAGCCTACAAAGAGACTGTGATTCAATTTAAGTTCAAAGCAAACTCCATGTGAACCTAAACAGTTCTCCCTGGCTCCATTATATACCACCTTCTGTTCAAGCCAAAGGTCTACCCCAACTGATGCTTTCATTCAGGAACTGCAAAATGGATTGTGGCTTTCTAATTAGTTCTACAGATAGATGTTCCTGCACCAGGCTCAGGCTAAATTAGTGCCTAGAAGCGCAGCTCCAAACAAGAGCTGGTAATTTTGGATGAGCTCAGCTCTCCACAGAAGCGTGAGGCATTTCTGAACAGCCAACAGGATATGTCCTCCAAGGCTCTGCTGTTTAGAGGTGAGATGTGGAGGAGAACAAATTGTCATTTTCAAGCTGATTCAACTAAAAATCACTTCCAACTTATTCCTGTTGTAACTTCTACAACCATGACCCATGAAGACAGAACCCTGGGCTCTCAAGTTTTGAAAATATTTGTGAAAATCTCTGTGAGAAACCTACATTTCATGTAGACATGTCACTGAAAGATGTTAACACAACCAATACCAGCTATCTACACAGCGGGAGGAGTTGTCAGGCTTCAATAACTTCCTACTATGGAGAAATCTAATAAATCTGTGATTTGTCCATTTCACATCTACCTCAGCCCTAGAAGGGATACAAGAAGATACACACACAGAGCAATGCAGGAAGAGTCATATTTCAGAGCCAAACATCATAACTTACCTCCAGCCAGCAGGTCTGCCTGAAGAGCAGATTATTTGCAAAGACAAATCACTGGGAACCTTGTGCAGCTACTCACGACAGAAGCTCCTAAAAACTGAAACAAGTAATGTGGAATGCCATGTCAAAGATGTGTCACATGTTGAGAAGAGCATTTTGCACTATGGGCAGAATGATCTGATAACCTCTTCCACAGAGTATTGTATGTTTTATAGGTTACTACAAGTCATCAAAAATTGAAGTTGTTCAGCCCATTTTAAATGGCCAATTTCCCATTCATAGCAAGGAGGAATTGACCACTACCATGCAAAGTCAAAAGTAAGATACTGAAATTATGGTTCAGAGCAAGAAAGTTGTTCCTACAGAACAGTGTGGAAAACGGTTCAAAGACAGACAGCCATAAGAGACACAAAATAGTAAGTGGAAACTCCAGGTAGCATCCTGCCAATTTTTTTCTTATTTATTACAACAGCATTCAAACCTAAAATTTAAAAAGCATATGTTTAATGGCTGATGGGTTACTAACAAGCTTTGGACATTTTGCAAGGAACCCTACTAGACTCAAAGTATTATCTTTCTTCTTTGAGGTCAGCCACAGACATGGATATGGTATTCCATTCACAGTAAAATGTATGCCACAATACTTCCACTAGATTTTAAGAACAGGAAAATAAAAAATAAAATTTAAAAAACACAACGTAAACAGCAATGAAAACAGAGTCAAACTGCATTGCATGTGTATGTTAGTAGCTTTCACATATTTTTTCACATATTTTACTCTACTTCAGTGTATTTAAGTAATTTTGAACTTCCTGGATCTGAAATTTTTTCCATTCATCATTAATCACTCCCCTTTCTGCATGGTACTAAGCAATCACTTGATTAATTTCAGAAGCCTCTATTAGCGCATGATGAACTGATGAAGAACACTATATAGAAATAATCTTTGCATAGTATTTTGAAAATTATCTGCTCCATTTTTGTTCTGTTCTGCTATATGAATTTGCTTCCTAATCTTTGTCCGGTGTCTGAGCACCGTCTCCTTCTATACATGTGCAAATCCTCTTCCTCAATGACAGTATCACTGTGCCAGCGGAATACAGCTGCTCTGGAAAGAACACCTTTAGGAGGAAGCACATGTAGATCTTAAATTCAGAGAACAGCATCCAGTAGTGGAGAGAATACCAGAAAATTAACACCGGCATCAAGATTATATATATTGCTTACAGTATTTGCCATACAAAAATAATTGAACCTTCAAATTCTTCTACACATCTGCTGCATTTTCATTGTTGCAGTTGTTAATAAAACAAGAAAACTTTGTTGATGCATTAAGTCAAATCTGTGCTATATTTCTCAGATCATAATCCAAATGGTCAATACAGCACACGAGACAGGTGAAACACAGAATGTAAAATAGTCTGTATTCATGGAAAAGCTACAGCCTGCAGTTGGACTTACAAGAATACCTAAGGGGTACGAATGACCACTGTTCACTGTTTTGAGGATGTGCTTTTCCATTGTAGGCATGTTGCAGCATGTGCAGTTAATAAACACTTTAGTAACATAAGTCTTAGACAGCCTCTTTGACAGTGTCTCCAGATGAGGGGCTTCTTCCTTACCCACCTCTAAATTCTGGCAAGAGCTTCTCTCAAATCTAAGTCTGAACATGAAAGTATAGCATGAACAGGAGTTTTAAAAGTATTGGGAAGCAATTCAGAAGGAAAGAATTGGTCCCATGTGAATATACAAGGTTAATTAAAATACTGAAACTAGAGGCTTCTTCTCAACTAGACCACTGACTAAACTCATAAAAGAATATTGTGCTCACCCTCAGCATTGAAGAACTCTCAGGGAACACAAAGAGTTCCAACTACAATTCAAAGCCCAAAGAAAGATGTCTCTGAAAAAAGAGCTTTTTTTAGTTTATCATAAAGAGGATTACATTATATTATGGAGTAAAATGTCAAGTTCCCTTCCAGGCAGAAGTAGCAGGTTCATTAGTTCTTTAGACACAAACATTACAAATATACTGACCAGTACTTTAAACCACAACATTCACAGAGAAAACAAGCAACAATGAAAAAACAGTGAGAAAAACTGACCTTTCTTCTACATTAGCAAGTTAAATGGTAGCTTTTCCATTTTCTGAGGTTTATGTAAGTTATGAACAGACACTCTTCTGAAAGCCTGATGCAGTCAGGCTCATGTTTTTTTGGATTCTGTATTCCTATATGAACTATATGAAATGTACCACGTTTTGATATACAGTAGGTCATACAAGATAATCTCCTGGAATCTCCTCAATATTCCCAGACAGCAATGAGAGCAACATCTGTCTGTTCTGGAAAGCAATATCTAAAAGAACATAAATCTTTCAACAATAGCTTCTATTTCAGTCTCAAATGAAAGACAGTCCTCACCAGTTGTTTACCCATGTTATTCACTGACTATGGATTTTATCTCCTTAAAGCATCTTTCTTAAGCAACTCCCTTCATTAAACTAACAGTGATTTGTCCAGCTGTCCTAGACACAATGTATATACTTTTAAGGCATTGCCACCATGAAAAAGAAAAAAATGTTCTTTGTAAGGAAAAAATAAATAGAAGATACAGGCTTTCTGGAAAAAAAAAATACTTGTCATGGTCTTGCTACAAAGAAAGTTAAGGACTCCATCTTACGAACACATAATTAGTCTTCTGAACTGTATAACCTTCTTTCTTATGCCTCAAACATCCCTGCTTCAAGTTAGGCCAGAACTTCATTTCCTCGAGACTCTTCACAGCTTTGAAGTAGAAGATACGGCTTCTACCTTCTGAGTCTGGAGTTTATGGTTAGGCAGCCATTTAATTCTGTCAGTTTCAGAAGGAGCCTCCTCAGAACCTTGTTGATAAACGCAACTTTGTATGCACTATAAATAAAGGACAACATTTTAAAACAGTGAGACCTAGTAACTTTTTAAACAGAAATTTTTACAGAATTGATCTTCTATTGTATTCCCAGTTTATTAAGAAAAAATGGTATAAATTATAGGCTTTGAACACCCCCTTCCCCTTCATTAATGAAGGGCTGATTTCTCATGTCATTGACAGAAAAACCTTCCTAGTAGCAAAAACTATTGCTACTGGTGTTTTCAAGTCCAGCTCTTGGCCTCATGTCAGTTTCTTCAGATAAGCCTTTCCATAGATGTCTGTGTGCCCTCACGGTACACAGGACTGTGGGAGCAGAGATCCGTGAGATGACTATGTGAATGGGTATCAGCTCTCTGAGCAAAGTGAACGGCCACTCTCCCAGGAACATCACAGTCACATTGCCACAGTGCTACAGTCTAATTAGCTTTAATGTAGAGCAACCATCCTACTTCTACTTCTGGAGTTTGCTATGTCAGCAGTCATTTTAGAGTCTGTGTGCTGTGTAAACCTACTAGTACCATCTATAACTGAAATTAATGAGATTCTAATCTAGAGATCAAAACCAACAAATAATAAAAAGTCATATTTGACTGTGCTTTTTACTTCCTATGATGTTTCTAAACAAGACAGACAGACAGATGTGTATTCCAAGTAACTTAAATTCCTCAACAATGAAATTTTTGAGACTAATTTTTTTTTTAATGAGGTAGATCTGAAGGTATTTTTACTTCATTCCTTTCTTCCATCCTCTATTCTCTTCCTTCCTTTTATCTGTTTCCTTCCCTTCCTTCCCCACCAGTTGAAAACAAACATTTGAAACATTTCCCATGAAATTTCTCTGCAAAATCCTTCACCTCCCCCCACAGAAGATCTGAACAGTTCAGCTATCAGGTTTAGTTTATATCCTTTATCCAACAATTTAAAGCAACTACTCACAGTCCCTTTAGGAATAGGAAACATCTTCCATAATTTCCAAACTTTGGATCCTGGATACTTGTTCTCTCTTTCTACGACCAATTCTTACCTCATCTCTCTCTTAGCATAGCTTGCTCTGTTCCCCCTTGGCATAGTCCCAGAAAAATTTCCTACCGTATTTGTAAACTTTCACAGGCTGCTTCATATAATCTTCCTGGTTACACTGCTGTAGCTTTTTATCCATGCAGAGAGACACAAAACTCATTTCTGCTTCTACTCTTCCTGTTGAGAAACTCATACCTGGGAAGGAGAAGGCATAGACACCAGTCTCTCTTCAGGCACTTTAAAGAGCAGGAAAATGTCTCATTCCCTTTATCCTTCACTTTCTGTAATAAAACCATTCACATCTCATATAGCTCTTATGCTTTCCCAGCTTTCATGATGAGAACTACTACACCAAACATACTTTTGTGAGTAGTCTCTTGCACTAACACTGTGATGGCTATACAGACCACAAAGGGATCAACAAAAATAATCTGAGTAAAATGTTCAGAATACAGTTTTCTGGTAACAAAGGTTCCACATTAGAGATATTGCAGTATTTCAGATTATTTGGGTTTCATGCTAAATCAGGAAAAGAGAAAAAGTTGTAGATTGTAATTCTTTTCCTCTAGTATTTAAAACTGTCGAGATGAAATTTACCTCAGGCAGTTTATCTTCAACCAGTTTTTCCCTCATTCTAATATTCTTTGGCATTAGTCCCTGTAGATAGATTCCTCAGCAGCTAACTATATTGTCCTCAAACTCTTATACCTTGAAGACTAAAACATCTGGTGATGCATTGAAAGGCATAGTGTCTTCCACTGACATTTAAAGTTTTGTTTAGCTCCATTGCTTGGATCTTTCTGCTTTCTATTGCTTCTTCTTTCTAGGGAAATGCCCCTGTAGCAGAAAACTGTGAAAAGACTATTCTTGAAAAGTTTTATCTGCACAGCAAAAAAGAGCAAGGAGGCATCCTCACTTTCCATTTCCCAGTGAAAGTTTCTCCAGGTAAAATGTTGCCTTCATATGGCCTTTCCCAAGGGAATAATGACTATCAGAATGCGGCTTTGGTTTACTGCACAGAAGACTATCATTTCTCTGCTGGACTATGAACCACGCACTGGTGGTTTATTTCCAGTTTAAATTATCAGCTAATTATTATTTCTCAGGCAAGCAATAATCCCTTTCACGAGGGAAAGCCTTCAAAGGGAATATTTTCAATCAAGAAACAAAGAGCTTAGAAATACAAAGCAAAGAAAGGTTAATCTGAGCTTGGTGCAAGCTTTCTCCCTTCTCTAAGCAGTCTGGAGCCTCAAGGGGTTAGAAAGGCCTAGAATATAGAGATTTTCATTTACCCCTCTGCTATAATCCATTTAAAATGTACAGTTGTGAACCTGATTGATTGATATTTTAAGGGCAGCAGTCTGAAAGTGAAATGGTGACAGGCAAGATAGAAATACGGAGAAACAGTAGTGCTGGCAAAACTGAGGAAGCTCATGAGGAAAAACAGCTTGCCCAGGAGGACAGTAAAATACAGGATTTTGGGTTAGCTGAAAGCACTGGCCAGGAGATATTCCGCAGAATTGATTCTACAAATTAAGTTACTCTGGTATTTTTCACCAAGCAAGGAGAATATCGATGTTCTCTCAGATATTGATTTCAGGTTTCATTCTGAAGTACAGCACCAACCAGCCCTGAGGAAACGCCAACACGGACTGTGCGGGGTTGTGCGCGGGGAGGAAGGTAATGGCTTCCTTCCTCCCTGTCAGCCATTGGTCTGTGAGCAGAGGCACCACTGCCTTTTTCCCAGAAGGCAGGAGACTGCAGTGATGCCAGAAAGTCTGCCTGTCGTGTTTTAAAGCTTCCTGCTTCCCTACTGCGTTTAGCAGAGAAGCTGGAAAGACTCACACTAAAGTAGAGCAGCTGATCGCTAAGGCTGTGTGCGCCGCGCAGGGCAGGTGTGCCTGCAGCCCACCACCAACCTCAAGCTGGACACCTGGGCAGCTGCCCAGAGCCTCCTGATGGTCCACCCACACCTCCTGCCCACAGAAATCACCAGAGAAGCAGCTGGGCTTATTTGGGTCCTACCACAGTCTCCCTTGCCTGTCCTATCCCAGTACCGAGCCAGGGTGTAACTACACCCTGCTCTGGGAAAGCAAAAGTGCTAGCGTAGTTCTGCCGAGGATCAAGGCACCCAGGAAAGCACATCTCAGTGGAGCATGGCATAGCATTCATAACACCAAGGGGTCCTCAGGAACCCACATCAGTTACTCTTACCTCTCCAAAATTTCCTTTTAAACTCAACCTTTTTGTCCTTCATTGTTATGCTTTCCCAAGCAAGGATCAAAGTAAATTATGCAGCTGCCTTTTTACTCTGTTACAAAACCAGAATTCCAGGATTTTAATTTTATGTTAGTGGTAGGTCATAACTCCTCAGTCCATTCCGGCTTGTTTCTTTATGTTTGAACTCCATTTGGGTGCCTAAAATGTTGAGCTGTTCATCTGCCTGGCTGATAGCTCAAAATACCATGCAAGCATCACATTATAGTTTGATTTTGTTTGGAGTATTAGTTCAGCTGATGCAGCTGTATTTCCCCAAGAGGAAACTGGTGGTGGGGAGGGGCAGAGGAGACAAGAAAGAACAAAATCACAAAAATCTCTCATGCAAGTGAGAGGTGGGAAGCAACGATATCACCAGATGCTAGACCTTGCTGCAATAAGGGACCAAAGGGATTGTTGAGAGGTGACAAAAACATTTACAAAGTCAAAATACAAACTATTGGAGAAAAAACCTGCCAAAAAAAAAAAAGTGAAAACATTACAAGATTTTACTCGTTTTTAACTAAGGATGAGAAATGTAATTGTAGCAAGTGCCCCTTATCTCTCAGGTGTTGTGCTTTAGCCAAACAGGCTATTCTGCAATAGTGGCAATTTTCATTCACTGGGATCTCTTTTAAACTCATTAATTATTGCATGGCTTCCAGTTTAACTCCATACCTGGCATTGAAACTTGTTTAGAAAAAGGGAACTGCTTCAGTGAACAAATCCATGCTAGTTCTACACACTGGTATAAAATACCATTCTCTAAAACAGTTTTGTAATAAACACGCCTTCAGCGCAGAGTTCATGGGCAAATATGCATTTAGCATTAGCAAACTGGTCTTAAAATCTAAAGGAGATAGCTAAGGATATGTCTGTTGTGTGTTCCCTCCACTGCAGTTAAATCAACAATTCTTTCTCTTGGCGGAAATTAGAGTGATGCTCTTTATCAAGTTCTGAGAATAATGTCTGGCAAAGTGACTCCTGTCCTCTTTCCCAAGGCACCAATACGATGGTACTGGCTCCATGCTAACAGAGATATTAAAAGGTTAGCTTCAGGACACAAAGGCTGCAGTGTGTACAGAAAGCTGATTGATCTTAAAGGTAACCATACACTGAAGAATTCATAATTCCCACTGACTGAGTCATATGCTACATAGTCCACATAGTCAAATACCATTTATTTCTACATATCTTCACAACATTCAAGTTTTTCCAAGTTCATGACTGCTGCCTTTACCACAGGACACTCTGGCTGATAGCAAGTGCACCATTAATGGTTGCCTGCATGCTTCTGATTCTGCTGCCCAGTAATCCCCAGCAGTCTGGAAGACAAGTCAGTTTTGATGTATAACTTCCCTTAATGTGTTTTTTGGAATACTGTGATGATAACACATGCACATTTCTCTTTGTTGTTGGTGGTGAGAAATTTGAAGGTTGTCTATAACAAGATTTTCCCATTTAGTTAAATAATTATATGAGGATTTTAAGTGCCCTGTGTTATCAGGAAGCAGCAACAAATCTCTAACCTAACAAATGGTACATGGATGAAGATATTTTAGCAAATAATATTTCAAAGCCATTCTGCACATTGCTGAAAAATTCCAAACAGAGGGAATCAAACCTCGTTCTCAGTAGAGATGACTGCTGTTAAGCCACAAACGTATGTACTCAAGGCAACTCACTTCATCAATTAAGTAGCAGCTACTGATGAGCACAGTGCTGAACATTCATTCACGGTCTGAACAATGATGGTGTGTTCTCAGTACAAGTTTACTATGTGCTGAGAAGGCTGTAATTCCAAAACCAATACTTCTTTGATGCAAAACACTGGTAATACTTCTCACCCATGTCAGAACATACAGCTCTTAGTTACAAAATAATTTTGGTCATGCAGTTGCAGCTGTAAATCAGTGTAATTCTATTGATTTCAAAACAGCAATACTGCCTGACACTGAGGCTCTGGTCCTGTCAACTTTTAAATAAAATTAGATCAGCAGTCTCACTACACAGACTAAACTTTGCTATTAACTTTATTTATTCTCTGACAAGATTATTTTTTTTCCCCTTGTTCAGACCTTAGGCAGTGTTGAGCTGCACTTGCGACTACAACTTAATTTACTGCAACTATGAAGGTCTTAGCATCTTCCAATACTGCCTGTAGGACAAACTACAAATAAAACCAGTATTAAGATAGCATGCTTTGTTATCAGCATCAGACTCAAAACAGGCAATGGATAAGCAGGATAAAATTGCTTTTGTGTATTATCATTAATAACAACAGAGTGATATCACTGTACTTTGTCTCACATCTCTTTCCAGAGACTTTTTATATTCAGAGGATACTGGCCAGGTAGCTCTGCTCCTGGTTTCTTCCAGGAAGTTCCAGGCACACACCTGTCTCCTTAATCAGTATAGTTCCCGCTAAAGAGATGCATACATTTTCCTTCTCAGAATTGAAGGTCAACAACGTCATTTGTTCTAGTTCTCTGACAGGCCCTTCATTACAGGAAAAGCTGAGTACTTTGCATTCATCAATTCAGTGTTAAAATTAACAGCTCCATGTGTAGCATTATTGACATCTTATGGATAGAAACTGAGGCAATAGACACAACAGAAAATATTTGAGTCACACAGATTCAGTAGTAGTATAGGAAAAGGAGAACCTTAAAAGTCCAAGTCATAAACCTTAGGAGAAGGTTTAAGGAGAACCTTAGAAGTCCAAGACTCGTATCTAACCTTTGATTCATGCTCTGAGCATAGCCCCCAGCATTAATCTTTAGCTGGGGCTTTTCATAGTGGTCTCTATGGCAAATAACAGGAGCGGGAAAATAAGGTCAGTATTGAGGTATCAGTGTGCCTATGGTCCATGGCTGTTAGGAAGCTTAGTAAAGTATCTGAACTTTTGACGGGTTATCCATCTTAACATGTCATAGGGAAAACGCATTCAAGCACTCAACCAGCTTTGAAGACACTGCTGCTGAGAGCTCGCCGACCTCAACAGCAAGGCCATGTAAGAATATCCCAGACAAAAACCGTTTTCAAGGACGTTTTGTCCTTTTTGTCTTTTGACATCCTTAAGAGAGTGTTAGGAGAGATCTGCTGCTTATTTACCATTTCTTGTCAGATGACTTCACACCAGACAGACGTCTCTGAGGTGTTCTTCAGACAGCAGGAGGCTGATATAGTGCATCATCAGGCTGCTGGTGGTGTGTGGGGAACAAAGGTCTTGTTTCTTATGTCAGCACCACTTTCACAACAATCATCTCTCACTTTCCACAGTTCTCATCTGTGAATGTGTGAATTAACCCAGGAGTAAAGAGAAAATGAGAAAATGAAGGTGCAGAAACAGGTAAAAGGATGGACGGCACAGTGGAAGTTTAGGACAGTGATTTCTAATGGAGGGAAAAGAACCAGGCATCAGGTTTGCTGAGGAAAGTTATGAGAAGATGGCAGCCACTAGCTCTGAACTAGAAGAAGGAGTGGGAAAACCTGAGGTGGTGTTTCTCACAGGAGGGAATACATGAGAAAACAGGAGAGCCGCGGCTAACCTGACACAATCCATCAGAGACTGGTAACCGATTATGAAAGTTTTCAGTTACCAACATGTACCTAACATTACCTAGTTGGGTCTGAAAGCTCTTACCGTACGCTGGCTGCTCACTGGCCGGTGTGGAATGACTTCAGTGTTCATGGTCCCCTTCTCAAAAGAGAGGTGAGATCATGACAGACATCACCCTTACCAAAGGCAGCTCTGTCGGCAGTCTCAGGGCATGCAGGCTGGGTTACTCCCTCACAACAAGCCACAGTGCAGGACCTTACGGCATGAGAGGGAGTGCAGAGACAGCTTTACCTACTACTTTGGAAAGCTGCAGTGCTTTTTTTTTGACTAGGATTTTTAAATATATACAGGTTTCATTTGGACACTTCAAGCTTCTAATCCACATTTTAAAAGAGCTCTTCAAATTCTACTGCAGATATTATTAGCAAATAGTAATATTGGATATTACTAAGAAATATTTATTTATTATTAATTTTGTTTACTAATTATTACAAAGTAAAATCCAGTATTAGATATTACTAAGATAATGTAGTTGGGAACTCATAAAAATTTACTGCCTTATTCTGGTTCTGCGCTGACAATCAGTAACTTCAGTCAGCAAAGAGTGTGCCCACCCCAAGCCTCAGCAGTCTCAGTTTTGTAGAATACACTTTGGCCTGTCAATGAGAAATGAATTCATTTTAGCTCCTTGCAGGCATGTTTGCTGAAACTCACCCTATTGACAGTAATAATGACAAATGTTTACCTTAAAAATATAGATGACAGATTTTACTTTGAAGTCTGTACATAAAGGCTTTGCTTAATTCCCCCATTCATCAGCTACTTCAATACTGTGGAAGCTAGAGTTTTGATTCTTTTGAGCTAAAAAGCCATTCAAAACACTTAAAACTCAGAGGTTTGGTGTTATGAAATACCACAGTTCATTGTACAGCTCATACAATGGAGAGGACATCAACAATCTGAAAGAAAAAGATAAATAGATTCTATTATACCTTAAGTAACCTTAATAATTTAAGTAACAGCTGGCAAGACATAATACTTGAGGTAGTTGCCAGGGAAAAAAGAACATACAATGCTAAAGGGAATGTAAGTATTGCTGGGACTCCTGACTTTAATTTGAAAAGGATGTATAAGAGGCTGCAGAAATCTCTGGCATTTTCCAGAACTCTGAGATGCTTAAAGCACCTTTGACTCATTTCCCAGAGTTTTTATGTTGACTGCATCCCTCTTCCATCACCTTTCCACACACAGAATGAATTAAAAACATTTTCCAGGATGGACCACACAGGGAAGCTGACACTTACAGGCAGATCCTCCAGTGGGCCAGCAAAGCCAGAGAACAAAACGTATTTGAGGAAAATAATGAAGAGTGACTTTCCCCTGAATATTTGCTTTCAGTGTGAGCCCTGCTCCTTGCCCCATAGGACAGGTAACAGAAAATTAAAACCTTTTCTAAAATGACAAACAAGACAAAGACGAGGGAGCCACACATCATGGCTGTGAGAGATACTGGAAGGAGAAGGCGAGTGGGATTAGCCAGGCACCAGCATGGGCAGAAGTGAAGGGGCTGTGGGGGAGAACAGGAGCACTCCACAGTAACGAGCAGGATATCTTTCAGTAGCTATTAAACTGGTCCCAACCAAAATAGCTGATAAAGCAGAATTTTTGCTCCAGAGCTTTACTTCCATGAGATAACTGATGTTCTATTTACATTATTATTTACAGAAGGAAAGAGAGGGAAAGAGGAGAGGAAAGGAGTGGGAAAGGAAAAATTTAAAAGTAAGGGCATTCCTCTCGGTCAGAGCAGTGTACGAGACTATTTTCACCAAAATTACTATTTATCATCATGGTCCTAGAGAGAAAAGAATGCATGGCATGTGGAAAATAAATAACATCAGAAAGTAAGTAGCCAGGCACTATTTATTTTTTCACAGTGTAACCAATCAACTTCACAGCAGATACAGTAAAAACAATGCATTACAACTGCTTTATAAAGTTCAGTGTTGAAACTCTCTTGATGCTTATCAGTTTAAGAGACATCAGAGCACAAACATCTAATCTGTTCATTTTGCACAGAACACATGGTATTCAATGGTGGTTTTTTACTCATTTTTATTTTTTAAGACTATGGCTTTCAGAGTTTTACATTTAGTAGATTACAGGCTACATCTCAGAAACATCTGTACGAACCATGCACCAGGGTGCAAGCACATTTCCATTCAATGCACAAGGACTAGTGCAACATTTATATGACAATTTAATAGACATTAACATTCACAGTACAGTCATGAGCTATAGAACCTATCCTTCAAATTACTTTAAGTCTTCTCCTGTCAAGAGTTTTCTGGGATTTTTTTTTTCCCTAGAAGTCATTATAACCCAGCTCTCTCCCATAATCTTCACAAATTCTGTTTTCAAAGCCTTGAGCAGCCAAGCCCCTTCTGATAATGAGGGCCACAAGCACCTCCTTTCTGAGCATGTTAATATTATTCATCATCAGCCTCAAAGTCTCATCAGTCCTCAAATAAAACCAGCTTTTAGCAGCTGATGTACTACGCCGCATGAGGTATATTGTTGCCAAAAAAAAACCCCTCCACCCAAAAACACAGGGTTAGATCTCTCAATTTGCTTTCATGTTTCCCCCAACTTCAAGAAATTATAAATAAACAAATACATACATACATACATTATCCCACAGGCAAGAGAGAACAAAAGGCTAGAAAATCCTAGCCTTGTATCATTTTTGAACTTTCTGCAGTATTCTATAGCAATCTAAAATTTACATTTATTTAAAACATTATCAGTGATGCCTAGTTACTCACTTTTGTAGTGCTTTAAACTGAAAGTTTAAGGGATGATTTTTAGGAAGGGCTAAACATTCACGATCTGAAAAGCAGGTCTTTTTTTTATGTCTTAAACTGCACATCAGAAAATGAGGCATCAAAAAACTAAGGGTATACTAAAAAGTGTAAAACTCTGAGTTGATCTTTTACCATGGATACAATAGAGTTCTCAAAATACAGAGCAGAATCCATTGACTCTGCAAATGCAATCACAGCAACTTCCTCAGCACTGAAATTTCCTCCTACCTATATCAATAAATCAACTTTTCACCAAAAAGGGAATTTTCATGTTTACCTTCAGTGATATCAATGTCTCTCTTCAACAAGAACATTTCTGCCCTCTCTTTCTTCTTCAATAAAAAGGAGTTAAATTAAAAAAGAATCCACAAGACTCATCAAATGGAGCCATAATTCTTTTAAGCTTCTGAACCATTTCTACATTCTAACTGTGCAAATCTAAATGGTTTTTTTAGGACCTTTTTGGTCACATTTAGAACATAAATTTTAGGGGGGAGTCGGGAGCTCGTCAAAAGGACAATAAAAACTTGATGTATATTTTCATATCTTGCTTTCTAGTCTACATATGGATATACATGCATATGTCTTTGCCATTACCAATATAATCTCTACCACACTCACAAACTCTCAGCTGTATGGGATTTAGCCAACAGCATCATCAGTTTATCATCTCTGAAGTCTTCTGGTTCAGCTATGCTCATTAATAATGTTGTCACATATTAAAATGATGATATTAATGTTTCCCTCTAACCTGGCAGACAGACTGTCAAAATGAAGAAACAAATAACAATCAATTTAATACTTGCAAATGTTTTAGTTTTGGCATTGCACAGAAAAGATTATGGTATTTTAAGAGAGGCTGAAGAAGTTGTAGCTTAATCACATTAAAAGCATGTGAGGATACCTTGATGTTTCCAGGTAATTAAATACAATAATGGATAAGTGCATGCCAAGGCTATTGGAAAAATACCAAATAACTGAGTAGAACTGTAAATATCAGCACACTTATAATAATAATATTACCCCAACTGAGGAGGCTTCTGGAAGGAAAACTGAAACAGAAGAATAAATTTACATCAATATCATGTATTTTATATATAAACCTTAGGAGCAGCACTAAGGGTTACAAAATTTATCTTAATGTTCCATATTTTTTTCAGTAAGTTACCCACAAGGGCTTTAATAGATAATTTTAAAAGGAACATTGATGCATAATATTGCAACATTGTCCACTGGTGCCAAAATGATCAAATTAAATGCATGGTATGAATGCTCACTTAGGAAGTTAAAAATATCATAGTTTTTTCAAAACAGAATGAAAAAAAAGGATGCACTAGTAAGGGGCAAACTGTGAATCACTGAAATGCTATGTGAGCTATAGATGCTAAGACAGAGACTTGCATTAAGAGCATATTTGAGTCATGGAACCTCAATAAGATAAACACTGAGACACGTAATAAATCAAGGGTTATTTTTGAAGGATATTTCTGTAAATTTAGATTTTACACCACACATTGTAATTGTTTATAAAACTTCAATGAAGGGGAATACAAATTATAGCAACAGCAGTTAAGAATAAATATTAGATTTTTCAAGATAAGAAACACTATGAGACCACCATATTCTGATCATGTTTCTGATGATCATGAATCATCATCAAAATGAAACCGATCAGTTTCATTTAAGGAAGTATTTATATTCTATAGCAATTTAAACTGTAAGTAAAGGTATCACAACACAACCCTTCATGTTCACACAAAGAGTCTAAGCATTCACAGTGGACAACAGTGGGAAATACAAAAGATACTGTGAAGACACACAAGCCAACAAGATTTTTTTCAGTGACTAAAGTGTGAACACAGATTGTGTACTTACTCTGGGCCTATGAATATGCAAATATCCATATTTACTTATCTTGGAAAATCTGAGCCATAGTGCAAGTGCCTACATTATTCCTGCTCACATGCCGTCAGTGCACAGAGGGGCAAACATGACTTTACCTGTTTAAAATGGCCATGACCTCTTTTCTGCAGACTTCACAAGCCAAAAGATTCCTATCTACTGTCTTCCTAAGGAGGAAAAACAATTCAAGCGGAAATAAGACATCTGCAGTGAAATGATGGCTTGTGCTCACTTCCCACCCACAGTAACTCATTTTGGGTTTTGTTTTTAAATATCAGATTGGCAAAGGTAATATATCCTCTGCAGGGGTAGTACTGGTCATTGCCGTTAACAGTCCTCAACCTTTTCAAGTCTAAATAACAAAACAATCTTAGTGCTGCCCTACAGAGCCAGCCTGCCTCCTCAGCTGGATCAACTGACGATCACTTGCCCGACGTGTAGCGGCAAGGCACCTCCCACCCGTAATGCCCAGACAGGGAAACTTCAAGAGGAAACTTTCTCTTTTGAATTCAGCAAGACTCAAACCCTGATGATAAAGATCATTCTGTGAAGCCAGAAACACTCAAAAGAATTGCTTCCAGCCTGAAAAACATTTGAGTCTCAGGTAGGCATGCAGAGATGCGTGGAAATGCAGCTACTACCAAGAATTACAAAACAGAAGCCTTATTACTGCGAGCAGACGCCTGCCTTTCTTGATCCTGTCAGCTAGCCCGACTCAGGCCCCGCTGTCAGTAGCAAAATCTTCCTCATTTACACATGCCAGACACCTACCCTTCTGAATCTCTTTTCTTGAGTAAGAAAAGGAACTGAGGGGAAGAACAAGGTAGATCAGTTTACAGGTCGTCTGTCTTACATCCCCTGTGGCTCTCCCCACACAGCTCAAGTAATTTTGATCTACCATAAGCAAAATTCGCAGGCAAAGGAAGATTTGTCACTGGGAAGGGGAAGGAGATAGCCCAGGAATTTTACAGATTAATTCTATTTTCTGTAAAATACCATGAGGCTTTTAAAGTTTTTTAAGAAACAACCTATTACTAGCGAGCCAGACCCACCTATGGAAAAACAGGCTAGATCATTCAGTCTGCTACAGCTTTAGCTGATGGCCTATCTCCATGAGCTGTCTGAGATTTCCTCTAAAGCCTTCACTAACGCTCTAGCTTTCTCAGTGAGATTTACTAGTAAGTAAAGTCAAAAATTTAGTATTCACTACCTTCCCATTAGCATCATAACATATCCAAAAGACAACACAGGACGCACGATACTGAACCCTGTGACAAGATTTAGACACCTTGCCCAGGAGCGCAATCAAAACTCTCCCCCGACACCACACAGGGAATCCCTCAGCGCCTCATAACAAGACAGCTCAATGAAATCACACGCCTGTGCAAAGATAAACGTTAAGTGCAGGGATGCACTTTTTTTCCCCATCATTCTGGAAGCCACAGCACACATCTGTCTTCTGAAGGGAAGCACGTACCCTGTTTCAAATTACAGTCTGGCGGACAGAACCCACCCTTCCTGCAAACCAGAAACTGCCACCAACCTCCCTGGAGCACCCCAGCTATCCTAGTTCATGCCATCACAATCCACCTTTCCCACTCCCTGAAGGAGAGACGGACTCAATAATTGAATGCAGTATAAGTCAGGTTTCCGATCCCAAATGTTTTAGCCCTCAAGGGGACCAACAGTGGTGTAGACACCTGAACACTAGCTCTTTCCCAGTGTCTACTGTACTATTTAATACTCAATAATTTTAATAATACCTTTATCATTAATAATAAAAGGAGAAAAAAAAGATAAGCTTTTTCTGATTGAACCTGATTTCTGATTTTCTGTCTGACATTTCACCAGAACGATCACTCAAGAGAACTGTCTATTGCTCATTCAGTCTGTAATTAATGTACAGGAAACACACAGTATTCTTCTTTTTATGTATATATATAAAAAGACTTAATTATGTTGCAGGGAAATGAAGAGCATTATAACAAATACCAGTGAGAAACCTAATAAATAAATATAAGTCACTCATATCTATGCAACCGGATTCTGGAATCACCTTCCCCGGTGACCTACCCCTCATCTTTCCCTTTCCTCCACACCAGCTTTCAGTGCAGATTCTCAACGGAACAAAAAATGCCCATCACAAGAAATCGTCCTTCTGCCTCCAGCCCATCACCTGTCTTGCACCAGAACATAGTCTTGCATGTTCAGTCAGATGGTCTCACCCATCTGGTTGAAACATTAACTTACAAAAGAGTAAAATAAAGATGAATTTTCAGGTTTTGATTCATGTGGCAACATGGCTTTATAACTGCTATTGCTGGTACAAGTGAAGCAGAAGCAAGAGACAACTGAAAGAGGAAGGACAGATCTATTCCTTTCATCGACTTAAACCACTAGGGTAGCAAGCCTTTGGCATGAACCAATGCAGAGGCTTTTTCTACAGCCCGGAGAATATTCTACCCCTCCCCATGAGTCAGTCTCCCCTACAGCACATTCACTGGGGTATGTGGACATTCACTGAGCTTTTTCAGGAATGGAAGCACAGTAATTCTAATTCCTGCTCTTGTATTCTTTAGCTGAGGAATTCTACCTTATTTTCTATTTTCCATACCTACTTTAATGACTAAAAAATACAGTATTATTTCACAAAAATAAAAAGATCACATTTAATGTATAACTAAGAGAAAGTACAGTGAATTAAAAAAATAAATTATATTAACAATTATTTAAAAATATAAATTAGATGTATTTGCACTAATTCTCAGGTATTTGGAAACAGTAAACTGAAATGATGACTGATGCAATTAAACAAAACATATCTTACTTTAGGCAGATAGATATTTAAAACCAGAGCCCTCCTGTTAGGCTTTCAATTGAAAGGTCAAAGCTGTTCACAAATTACAAAGCACAGTTCATATATCAATTCTAAACAAATCTTTTACTGCCATAGCAAATAAGCAACAAAAAATGGTTAAAAACCATGTTGCAGGTGATTCTCCTTCAAAGTCTTACACAATCCTATGTCTCTGAATGTCAGAAAACCGGGTAAGGTTAAAGCCTTTGAAGCACACCAAGACGTGAATATAAAATACATTACCCAGAGCTCATGCTTTGGTTGCACTGCCACCACATAAAACAGATTCATTCAGACACGGAAGACATGCACTGAAGATCAGTGAGGTACAATCATAGACAAAACCTTACCAAAAATAACACGCTGAGCTGTACTCACTACTAAAATAGACAAGTTGTAAACACTAACATAGAAATATCAAGGAAAAGTCTCTTTCTTGAAAAATACATTTCAGGAGATGCCTAAGATAGGTGCAGTATAAAACAGTTTCCTCAGACTTTTTCACCCCTTTGCCTTTATGGCCATTTCTCCTCTTATGTCCCTCTCTTTCAGTGAGAAAACTTCTTACTGAAGAGGCTCTGGCTCACATCCTTAATGTTCAATCATTTGAGCTACTGAACACTCATTATTGAAATTAGTGCAAATTAAGCATGTGTTAATGGCATCAATTCAGGATAGCATCCCTCTTTATGACAGTACATAAGCACACGCTTTTCTGAATTCTGGTCTAATTACGGTACTGATTAGGAACAGGTTTAAGCATGTGCTTATGCAGTAATGGTCAGAATAATATGACTCCAAATACTGTGATTCCAGCTATCAGTAAACAAACTTTTATCCAGGTAGGTTTGAAAAATGATTGCAGCACGTAAGTCCAAGTAATTATATTCTCTGTTTCTTGCCATTTTTTTTTGAGTATCACTTAGATTTCTTGGAATCAAATGGTTACATGCAGATTAGAAAGAAAACACATCGGACTAAAACAACACATTTATTACATGCCATGTTACAGTTCACTGTATTCCCATTTCTATTTGCACTCACAGTACTATGGGAAACCAAAATTATTTCATCAGAAATGAATGAAGTACACAGAGAAGTTTGTCAACAGACAGAAGCAAGTGTACCCATAAGCCAAACAGCCATAACGTTCAATAGGTTTAATACTCCGTTACATTGTTTCATAGAAATTAGAGATGAAAGACTTCTTATCCATCCCTTGCCAATTCTGGATATTTTCTGTTCTCCAATTCAGTCACTGGAGGCTGATTGGCAACTGACAACCACATGAACAGAAAAAGCTAACTAGATGTGCCAGAGGAGAGCAGGCTGTGAAATTTGTATTTCCTCTCGTGAAGTGCCAAGTTCTTTCAAGTTCCTTTTGTTTAAAGGTGAGTTAATGAAACTCAGGAGCTCACAAAATCTGGGCCTTGTATTGTATAGCAAGTAGACTGCTTTTCAAGTACACATCCAACATATTGCTGCTGAAGCCACCGTCATCCCTCCCACAGAGGAATGTGTTTAGCGTGCTGTCAAAAAACATCAAACTGCACTATGGAGTTAAAATTGACACATTTCCATTGTAGTGAATATTTTCTGAAAATGAGACTCTAAAGAAACAATAAATTATACTAGACCAGTGTTGTTAATGATGCCGCACTTCTACGCTCAACCTAACAGTCAGAAGAAGCTGGTGCTCAGAAAGGTTACACAACAAATAACACCCGCCTACCTCTACAGCAGGCTTTCCGATTCTCTCAATGACTTTCGTACTTCATCAGCAAAATACTGAAATAAAAGTTTGCATTAAAATGGGATCTTTTCTATCACACTTTCTTCCAGAATCACTGCACCTAGTCTTGCATTCCCTGTTAAAACTTCGGGGCTGAACAGTGCAGTAACATTTCATCTGAAATGTGTATTGCGTATCATGTCCTATTGTGTCTGGTACCAACTACAATATAAAAATACATTAATCTTTTCTGAGAAATTCAGAGGAGGAAGCACACTCAACATAAATATTGGGGGGGAGGGGTGGTCCTTCATGTATAATTTTCTATTATTAGCCATTAATCATGTCTTTATCTCCAGTACTGAACATCCTTACCTACAGCCAAATGCTAATCCCATTAATCCTCTTTAAAGATCTGTAAGGTCTTCTGTGTAATTCTGACTTTTACTTAATGCATATCTTAATTTTACAGTGATTTTTGCAAGCTCACTTGAGACCAGTTGCTTTTTGAGAAAGAAGGAGAGACTGCATTTCCCCATAATGAAGACAATGGATTTAAAAATAGAAATGAGATAGTAAATGCTGCCAGTCAGCAACTGTCAACACAGAGAAGTCAGTCCAGAAAGGCTACTACTGAAGAATTGCTACCAAAGTTAACAGAAACACTGACCACAGAAAGGCTGGAGAACTGGTCCTGTGATCTGTGGGGGAATACATTCCATCTTGTAGAAGGACCTGCAATGCATAAGCATTATTTTAACACACACACACTGCCCCACCCCCAATAACAGGGCTCTTCCATTAGAAACAAATATCAAGGAGGTAATTACACCGCAACTCATAACACAGGTTCACTAAACTCGTATCATCTGGCTTTCGCTCAGTGACTAGCATATGCAGTAACAACCAGAATCTACAAAATCATACTGTATGCCAGGGGGAGCAGGGCACACACTACACTCTTAGGGCTGGAGATTCAACATAGTGGCTTTGAATACAATGACTGTAGCACTGTTACAGGTTTTCCAAACTCGGATGATACAAATTCTACCAAATGCAGAGTTACGACAAAGGAGAGGAATGGAGAGGATGTGAAGAGCATTATGCTTAATGGCCAGAATCTCAGCCAACATCAGCCTGGTTTCTATGAAATGAGCAAGCAGTGGCAGCTGGGTAGGAATTTTTGAAAGTTGTAGCCTTCTTGGAGAACTTCAGGGAACTCACAACAGTGAAGTAATGCAGATGGAGCACAAACATCAACGTAATCTAAGGTTGAAAGCCAAAAGCCTATATCAATGGTCAGGATAAGACAAGCTCAGAATTACTCTTGGGACTTTTGTGATATATCCATTTCTCGCTGCTCTAATCTCTGCATTCTGTATAAATCTGAATGTGATTAACTATGACTTAATCACTCTTTTTAACATACGGCAGAGAACAAATGGCTGGTTGAAAAATAGAAATGTTCCATTTCAACTTTTTAAAATCAGGGATTCATAAAATCTTCACCTTATGGATGAAATGGATGAGAATAACTAATCCCATTTTATTAAGGCTTTCTTTGTAAAGGTGTAAGAGATGCTACAAAACTCATCTGCATTATCATTTAGGATTAAAATTGAAAGCTTATGCAGAACTGTCCAGTTAAATAACACAGCCTCTTGACTCTGCTTTTTGTTAGAGCTGGACAAAAATATGTAGGTGTTTGGGCAAGTTAAATCTTTGGGAGATTTATTTTTAAATTTTCTCTTCAAAATACCAGTATCAGTTCTATAGTTGATCACAAGAGGGAGACTACATCACCAGATTTCCTTTCATTGTTTCAAATTTTTAAAGCATCCAAACAATCAGTCATGTTGGACCAGCTGTAATCTTTGACTGCTCACTGAAAAGTGTTAATGACTGTTCAATTACCATTTTTTTTTCTGAGTTTGTCAAATCTCTGAAATTCATAGATAAAGATAGCCAATCCAGTAAACAAGATTGAATAGTGCAAAGGCAGTTGGAAAGAAGATTCGAGAATAGGAGTCAATTTTTGCAATACGGATGTGTATTCTTCCTTCTCTCCAAGATCCTGTGCGGCAGTCTTCAAAACAACAAAAGAAGCTAGCACAGTCTTTCCCTTCTAGGCACTCATATCCATAATCATCGTCACGTTCAGGGAGATGACTAATGTTATTAATTGGAATTAGTGTTGATCCAGGTCGAACAGCAATTGCAGGTGGTTTCTTAAGGGGAAAAAAAAAAAAAAAAGGTGGTTTTTTTTTATCCTAACATTAAATAATTCCATAGGCTTTCCATAGCAAAGACCAATATAAGCACCTTCAGTACAATATATAGAAATTCTAATATTAAAGAAAACAGTTCTAGGAGCTTTGCGAATTATGAACTGCTGTATATAATTAGCTCATGCAGGCAAAAGATCATGAATGATTTTCACCTGTCACAGTGAAAACTGGGTTGTGCTGAGATTTGGGAATAGTGGATAATTAGTTACACAGACAGGGTTAGCTGATCCCATCTACAGAACACAAACGAACATTTTGAAGTCAGTCACAGCTTGACAACTGGGTCACAAGCAAGTCCACAAGCAGGCTATAAAGCATCACTACCAAGGGAATGATGGTTCTCCCGTTATTTGGAGTCTTTAGAAAGAGACTGGATGTGTTTCTGAAAGCTACATTTTCACCAAGAACAAGCTAATGAGGTCAGTACAGTATTACTGGTGAAGTTTGAGAGACTGAAACACATAAGGCCAGGTTACAACATCTAGCTCTCTGATGTTAAATCCCTAAACAACATGCCCCACCTTTAGAAACCAAGACATAAGACTCAGGAGAACACCATTCAAGTCACGGAAACTGATTAATTTAGCTCTTAATTCTTAATTTTAGTTTCCATGGGCATAACTGAACACCCCTGCAATCTGGTAAAAACTCTGTGTAATAGATGTTAAGGTTCATAAATAATTTTCATAGAAAAAATCTGGGTGCCTTATTGCCTAGTACCTAAACTGTTTGCTACTCCCTTTCTTGCAGCTTTTGCCTTTTCACTTTCCTTTTACTTGCACTACCACAGTGCATCTTTCTCCCTCTTATTCTTTTGTTTCCATGCAGTTCTTCATTCTTCATCCTTGTTTTCCTGAATATTTCAAAAAGCATTCTCTTTCTCTGTCCGTCCTTTCTTCTCTTTCTAAATCTCACAGCCTTTTTAAACTACTCCATAATCCTCTTTCAACTCCCCCCACCTTTGGCATATCTTCTCAAATCTTCAGACTGAAGCCAGGTGTTACATCAACACTACTCTTACATTGTCTTCTCTCTTTTCTACCATCTCCATATTTTGTCATGTAAGGAATAAACACAGCAGGAAAGGATGCAGTCAGAAGAACTAACTGGGTATTGAAGTGTAGAGAAGAATCTCTCTTAAACAATTATATCTCATAGACAATGAAAAAAATATGGGGAAAAAAAAAAGATGAAAAGCAGGAAGACACATCATTTAGATCCTTGTTATGTTTTAGAGTGCTGTTGTGCCACTTTCCAGGGAATTACTTTGGCCAGTACACAGATCTCTATACATTATTAAGGAGGCACTCTGTTGCTGCAGGGACATTTTACGCAATGTCCCAAGGGGTGATGCTAAAGCAGTGCAGTATCCACCACACTTTCAAATAGGTTTATTTAATAAGTGTCTTTACCAGAGGAAGTTTCACACAGACTGCTGTTTCAACACTTTTTACACATGATGACCTAGGGAGCTAATTAGCATCCTAAAGGACCTCATTATTCTTTTCAGTTATGATAAAATACTGACAATACAAACAAACAGCAGTTACATGCTTCTACCCTAATCTGAGGCATTACAAACAGGGCGGGTTTTTATAAAATATAAGAAGTAAGTTCAATTTTTAAATTTTTTTTTTGAACTTACAAAATCATTTCTTTGAAGATATATAGGGAAAGATGCTTATTTCTGACTCACACCTATTCTGGCTTTACAATTTTATGACTGTTGGTTCTGGTGTGATTTGTTTCTACTAGTGGGGGTAAAACAGGAATCCCCAACTCAGACACACCACAGAGGAGGAAAAAGTAACTACCGCTTTTCACTGCTCATGTCACCAGCACAAACTGAGGCTGGCTACTGAATTACGGGTTCGAAGAGATGGCCTGAGAGAGGCAGAAAGACAGTGCCATATCAAAAGCTTAACTACCTACAGGGAATACATAAAATGTGTGTAAGAAAGAGACAATGTGACTAAAGACAGGAAAAAAGACCAACACCTCACAAGAAAATGACCTTATATCAATTGTCAAAAACATTAAAAAAAATAAATAACAGGTAGATACAGTAGTACATGCTGATTGTTCATGTACATGCCTACTGATATTGTAGATAAAACTCCATGTACAGCGAGAAGCACTTATAATACACTCTGATAGGACCAAAACCAAATTATTCTACAACACTAATACATGTACAAAAGAAAGCTATCATCTGTGGAGATCACAGCACAGGTGATGCATTCACTTCAGGTAAAATGTTGATCAGAACAAGATCCACAGCTAATTAAATTTAATCTTTCCTGTCCAAACTCATTATCTTTACTAATGTGGATTTACATAAGCCAATGCATACTGTCTTTCCTGAATAATGCCAGCACATACTTTGTGAGATAAAATTGCTGTAATCATTTGTAAAATCTCACCATTTTTTCACAAGATCATTCATTTGCATCTTACTGGCATCAGTTCCTGGAATAATAAGCTTTTATTGCTTTTTGCAATAGAAATGGAATACTTATGCAAGGCAAGTTTTCCAAGGAAAAAACACCTGTAAATGAGAACTTATCAGAAGGAATTAAACTATTTTAATTAAATTGGGGGTTTTGAGTTACATATCCATAACTACAAGAGAAAAAGAATTAATAGAAATCTTTGACAAAGAAAAAGGGGGGAAAAAAGAAAAAAATATGGATTTGTAATTATATGACTTCCTGTTAATTAATCAGATGGCTTCTTTAATTGTTCTATTTGGAACAAGAAATTTTACAGCTTTTTATAAAACATCACCAAAAACCCCCACCCTATTTATCCAATTAGAAACCTTGCATCTAAGTATATTAAATTCAATCCCCCCTCTTTTTAGAGTAATCTGTTATCTAGTATGGTCTTATAGACATAAAGTGCTGAAAGATGTTTAAAGAATTCTGTGTGAAAAGCTGGTTGGTTTTCAGCTACTTAGAAATAAAAAGTGTGCACAGTAAATCACAACTGAACAGTGTTTTGAGTATTATGTTGCTAATTTTAATCTTAGACCAAACTCCAGCTATTTATTCAGTAAGTGTCATAGTTTCTATCCCATCATTCTTCTACATTTTCAATTTTCATATGCACTGAAAATCTCGAAGCATTTGGCAGATTATTGCATAAATGGCTGATGTGTGAACAGATTCTGGAAAGTCTTGTTACTCCCTTCAATAGAGTATTCTTGCAAACCACTTCAATGGCTTTTGATCTGCCAGCAGCTGATCTTTAATATCTCCCTGGTTTGAATAAGCACTGTTTCCTCCTCTCTTCCTCTTCTGCTCGTCGTGCATGCTGAGAGCAGGCCTATTTAAGCTCCCTGTTCCCTAAGTGTTGTTGAGACCTCATTGCAACAACAGCCTGAAAATGAATCTGCTATGCTAACACTGGAAAGTCCCCCAGATTCTGCAGCCTCTGCTACCTTTCATCCCCACTGCTCAGCCGTGGCCCCTGCCAAAGCCTGTTTTCCATCCCTTCCATTATGCCCATGTTTGCTTCTGCTACTAAGAGAAAGGAGGTTTGAGGTTTACATTTTCCAGTTCTCTTGGCTGTGCTGGATTCCTTGAGGATCACAGTGATGTTCAAACAAGGCAGCACAGGGCAGTAGTAACCCTTCACCACCAGCCTTATTCTAAATACACAGTTGATCCACTCAAGAGCAGCTCACTGTATGAAATGTATGGGCTTTCGTTTCCTGACATTAAGCTATAGCAGCCCCGCAGTGCCACAGTAAGCCAGCCTCCTACAGCAGGACTGCTCAAAATGGGTGGCCCAGTGCCTTCCGACTCCAGTCACAGAATGGATATGGTTCGTAACAAGATTTCTGCATTTCCATGTCTGGGATTCTGTAATTTCATTTCAATTTCTGTTTGAACTTACACAGGTGATATTCAACCTTCACCCAGAAAAGACAACTGGTATTGTGATTCAGCTATGCTCCAGCTTCCTTTGATGAAATGATCTGGAAGGGGGCTTTATAACATTGTCCTTCCTCTTATTCTCTCCAAAAGATGACTACAATCAAGCCTCAGATATTAAGATGAGTGTTCAAATGAATAAGCTATTTAATGTCTTTACTTTAATGTTTTATTAGTTTAAAGATTAGTTTTAAATATGTGTACTGGCTTCCAGCTATAGATTCTTTGGAAGTTTCAGTATTCTTACTACATGAACAGAAAGCCTCTTAAGATGGAGTAATACTTGTTCCTGGGATATGTGGAGGTTCACACCATACAGACATGAACTTGTAAAAGCAGAAGGTTCATTTTACCAGAAAGAAGCAGGGAAGTAAATGAAACAAAAAGACTTAAGGTAGAATTTCTGAAGTGGAAGGAAGTCAGAATACTGACCAATAATAAGCACATTTTCCTTTGCAAAGCTAGTGAGGTAAGACCCAAGTTAGGTGGTGCAGATCCAAACAAATCCTCATACCTTCAGTCCATTTACATTATCTCTACTGCTACAGTCTTATCTACGGTTCTTTGCCAGGTGCTGTTTTCAGAAACACTGTGCCCAGACAGAAGTGTCTGCATGGGCACACACTCCACAGGCAGGTCTAGAAGCACCATGGGCTTGGGCATGGCATGGAAGCATGGAACATTATATCAAACCACTCTCTAGCTTAGTCTCATGTGTCTTTCACATACGAGTGGAATCATCTAAAACCTTTGTTCATTAGTAGTATTTACAGAAAATTACAAGTCCCCAGCTGTAAAAAAAAAAAAAAAAAAAAAAAAAAAAAAAAAAAAAGGCAAAATAAATATTAGTGTTTGAACATTAGCCTTTCTAATTAAAAATGAGTCTTTCAAAACTAATGCTATAATAAAGGGCATTCTGCTTTCCCCATCCCCCCACCCCCCCACCCCCCTCTTGTTTAGCTAAACTTACTGATGGCTTAGATCTTGCCTTCTTTTCTTTTCCTTTGTCCCCTTTTCTGTTGCTGGTAAAATAATGCAAGGTGCCATATTCCATCAAGGCAGCAAACACAAAAATGAAGCAAACTGAAACAAAAAGGTCCATTGCTGTCACATAGGAAACCTTTGGGAGTGACTTCCTAGCAATTGTACTCAATGTTGTCATGGTCAGCACCGTTGTAATGCCTGTTTGAGAGAGAAAATAAAAAAGACAGGAAAAGAGAAGTGTATAAGTAATCCAATCATAGTCACAAAAAGTCCTCAAATTAGCCTTTAATTCATTCATGAGGCATACAAGAACTGAGCCACAGCAAAGTTCACCATTGATCACACCCACAGACACCAGTGCTATTGCAAAAATCTATCCCTATGGATCCAGCGGCCATCATACAGAAGGCAGCACATTTCACCGTCATTTTAAATCCCTCCCATTTTGAACACGCACTAAATAAATAATGACACTAAGAAAATTTGTGTAATTCTATAAATCTGTTGTAGAATGCACACATAAAACAAATATAATAGACAAACAGGTACAAATAAGCACACAAATTTTATAAACACAAAAAAAGTCCTTTGGCTCTCGGATTATTAAAATGTACAAAAGGGCACAATCAGAACAAAAGGTGTGCTATTTATCAATTACTTCAGACTTTCAGAAAATATGAGAAAAAGAAATAATGTTTTCAATTTATTGTTTCTGACATGTAGCACATCAAGCTAGATGACCTTCATGGCCTTTCTTATCTCATTCTCTTAGTTACTAGGTATTTTTTCAATACTGTGTCTTAAGCAATAGAAAATGCTTCCCTTAATTCACTTACATACAAGTTAATTAAAAGAACAAGCTGGCCTTAATAGCGATGTATTCAGAATCTCAACTATACCACTCTTCATTGGTTTAACATTTAGAAGGTATTAACACTTTCTTCTTATAGTTGCTGCTTCAGGGAGATGCAAAGCCTTTTTCATAGTAGTCCAAAATTAAGATGTGACCTTTCCTTTGGAAAGGAATACTTGAAAACAAAAATAATTTGTTATTTACATGCACAGGCTTATTGCAAAAAATGCATTACACCAGTCTATGGCTGTCTATGGCTTTTAAATCAAAGCATGGAATCAGGGCTCACTGTGGACTGACTGATCCTGCAGCAGGAAAGCAGTGGTGATTTTGCAGCAGACTTCCCAATGAAATTACATGCCTAAAAGGGCAAACAGATCACCACAGAGTTTTCCAAAAGTGCTTCACTCCCACTAGATGCTTTTGAAAATCAATGAGGCATTTCTCTGCATAGTGAAATGTCCAAATACCTTCAATCATCTCAAACTTTTTGCTTTGGGAAACCACAATCTGCCAGGATCTTTCAACATATATGAAAGAAAAAGGCCCAAGACCTTTCAGTGTACCAGACCCCAGCAGAGCCTCCAGGTGGGAGGTCACACCCACCATTCCCCTTACCGACTTCTGTTCAGAGAGGGCAAAAGGAGACATGGACATTTCCCATTCCTTTCCACTATCTGAAAGGCTTACAGGGGTCTGTCACAGGGAGTAAACCTTCCACATCATGACTGCCTGCCCTGATGGACCTTGCTTAGTTTTGGCTTTCTTGTCTAAATTTCTCCGTCTTTCTATAAAATGGTGTCTATTTGACTGGTATTCTCTTTCTCCTTCACCAGAACATCTGCATGTGAGAAAAGTCATCCTACAATTTGTCAAACGACGGCTTCTGCATGTTCACACAAAAGGAGCTCAGAGTTAACTGCAGGGAGCTGTAAATATGATATTGCAAATGTTTGTAGTACATCTCAAGTTGATATAGGTTAGTACTGATGAAATGGGAGCATGAGAACTCTAGTTTAACCATAAGATCAAAAGCAAATTTGCTAGGTTCAAGACATAGAAAAAGCACCCTGTAAAAAGAACAAACTGGATACAGAACTCGCAGGTTACCCATACAACAGTTTTTCCCGTTATAGCTAGCGTCTTTCCAGATGGTACCCACAATGATTTCCAATGATTAGTCAGTCAAAGAAATCTTATAATAAACTTCTAAATCAAGATTTTAAACTAGAAGAGACAGTTTCACTTATTGATTCAAGATTTTAGGCTCACTTCACTACGCTTTGCAATACTTTTAAATAGCATGAAGTTAAGTCCAAGACTCAAAATTTCTTCCCCTACCTTTTCATTGGTCTACTGAGCCATGCTCATTTTTGCTTACTTGCTTTCTTGGCTTGACTGCAGGTGGTCCAGTTTCAGTGGGAAAGGCAGGGAGTTAAAGCTTGGACTCACCCTTCTGGTAGGAAACACTCCTATAATGTGGGAATGGGGTGTTCACAGTCCTATAAGCTGATGAGGAAAATTAACTCACTTCTCTCACTTCCTAAGATTCACTCTCAGCTCTTGAACTTTCCCCCAAAATCGGTCATAGTGCCATCACCAGTTTCACTAAAAACATCTGTCACTGCTAAGCTTGAAGTTGCTAGTGTGCGTCCTCTGCGCACACAGCTATCGTTCTTTCTGTGGGGACTACAACTCTTCTCCAAGGCAGCATATGAATCCTAAACAAACACAGGAGACTGACACCATGCTAAACCAGTCAGCCAAGATGACACTAACACAGAATTATCTCTGTAGCAGAACTTACAACACACTTCAGTACTGTCAGTAGTAAAAGCAGGACAGTGAGTCAGTTTTTGCGAGTTATATGCTTAACTGCTCACTGTGCAACTTTGGTTGCAAATTTTCTGTCTTATCCTGGGCTTAAAAGAACAATTTATATTATTAAAAAACAAAAAACAAAAAACAACAAAAAAAAACCAAACACCAAAAAAAAAGATCTTCACAGTTTTCGCCTGTATAGTAATGACAGAACAATTTCGAATTATTCCACATAAATTCAGGGAAGAGTTGAGTCACCCACCATCCCCGGAGGTATTTAAAAGATGTGTAGAGGTGGTGCTTAGGGATGTGGTTTAGTGACAGATTGGCAGCGTTGGGTTAACAGTTGTACTGGATGGTCTTAAAGGTCTTTTCCAACCTAAATGATTCTATAAGTCTATGATGCTAAGTGAAGTTTAATCATACTTGTCAGACTAATGAGTGCCATATTGCCATCCCTGGAGCTGACAAAAAGAATATAAAAGAGAAAAAATGTATTGTGCGAACAGCAGATCCACAAGGCTTGAATCAGGATTTCCAGATTTCCATTCTCACTACCCCTTCCTTAAGCTCTGCTGTGCACCCACAGCAGGATCCTCCTACTCTTAATCTTGCAGTTCAAGAGAAAGGTGACCAATGGTCACAATATGAAGGGGAATAAACTGTGGTTGATTTACTGTCTGCTGCAGATTTGTATTCCTGGGGAGTACCAGACCCTTCAAGGTTGATGAAAGACATTCTTACCCAGAGAAGTCCTTGCAGGAACTGCATCCTTATTGATCCAAAATGACACCCATGAAAGAACAACTGTGAGTATACAAGGAATGTATGTCTGAATAGTAAAATATCCCATACGTCTGCTGAGATCAAAGAAGATTGTCATAATAATATAATCACCTATAAATTAAAAAAAGAAAAAAATACTTTACAATGGTTTTTAGTTGTATCTTCATCTGTTAGTTTTGTTCTACATAGATATTACACAAAATAAAACTTAACATTTTGCCTTACCAGACAAGGTATGAGAAATTTCAGTTGTATTTCGCAACCCTACAAATGCAAACTGATACAATCTCCAGTATTTTGGATCTGCCACTTCAACAGAGGTTTTCTTCCATTTGTATTCAATTTCATTTCTGGGATATCCATCTAGAATAAAACAGAGCAAATCAAGCGTTCAGCCACAGTATATACCAAAGCATGTTTTGTGATCCTTGAAGTTGTTTATAAACTAAACCAGGGCTATATATAAAGTTTATCAGAGAGAAAGCCAATCTATAGTCCACCTGATACACTTAAAATTTAACCACAAAATATCTAGCCTCAGTTTTAGGCCTAGCTAAATGTAGGATTGATCAAAAACAATGTAAACACAAATGTTTAGGAAATATCTACACAATATTCTGGAACTCAGATATGAAAAACTGGCACAGAATCATGACTATGAATTAATACACAAATGTAATACACATTATCATTAAACAACCACAAAATGCTTAAAAGTACACTTTTTAGTACATAACTTGATAAAATTCCTGTTGATGTGTATTGAAAATTTCTTTATCTAGTATTCCCAGAATGGATTTTTGTGGACTGATTCACTGTCTAGTACTTCAGCTTTAAGGAAATGTAACCTTCTTGATTTTCATGTGCCTCACATGTTGCCCCACATTATCTTGCAGAAAAGGCAGAAATGAAATAAAGCAAGACTCACTGGTGTGGCACAACCATTTAATCAATGGAGCTACCAAAGCTCACTTAGCTGCAAGCATTCAAGAAGGAAGTATTCAATGAAAACATTAATTTAAAAAGAATCACTGATGTTTGATTTCATTGCCTATTAGGTTTAACATTTAGGAATAAGTTATTTAGCTGTGTTCAGGTGGTTTGGGTTTCTTTTGCAGTAATAGTACAATTCCCTTTGGAACTTTTTTTTTTTTTTTAATATACTTTATATTAAAGAAATGAAGCCTGAAAGTTGTGTTTCTTGCTCACATAAATAAGCCCCACTGAAAAGAGAAGGACTTAGACTGATTAAGCATTTCCAGGAACAGGTTGAAAAAGACTGATCTTATTTTTCCTTTTAAGTATACCAGATGGAACTAATTCAAAGCTGGCAAGTCTGGCAGGCATAAAAAATAAAGTTCTTCCAAGGCAATACATTTCCATTAACTGGAATGGGCATTGTATCAGACTCCTAAGCAAACAGATTATTTTTAAAGTTGCACCTAAATGAAATGCATGTAATTCAACTCAGTCATTACTGCATTTAATAATGCATCAAATAATGCAATAAATCTAATCAAAACATAAACAGGTCAGTTGTTTCCTTCACTACAAGGCTTTAAAAAGTAAATACTTGCTCTCTTGCTGCCAGAATTTAAGGAAATTTAAAGCCTGAATGAATGTAAAGATTAGAAAAAAAAAAGTATTTTACCACCTACAGCTTGAAAACTCCAGTGGACAGGAGTGTTCATCCATAGGAAAATTATGAAGCTGAAGATAACATTCAGCATTAATTGTCAGCCTAATTAGAAAAGGAAGGGAAAAAAAAAAAAAAAAGATTATATTCAAGCATCCAGACACTTCAGACTAGATAGTAAAGAACAAGTACGGATATCAATTTTGCCAATTAATGGATGTTACACATAGCCAACTGTGTATCTGCAAAAAAACATGCAGCATCACCACCAAAGAACAAAAACTATCATCATATGCAACCTGACAACCTGCATTGTTTCGACTGGCATTTCAAGCCATTTCAATAATTTCAATTGATTTGGGGAGATCTCTCAGCTCTTTACCAGAACTAGGGGATAAAAAGGAGGGACTGAAGGCAGGGCAAGGAGGGCTGTTTATGATAGCAAACAATGGAATTTTCTGAAGAACACAACTGTCAAATCAAATTGCATTTGGCATAACTGTATGTGGTGGCTATATACACGAGAGAGAAAGGGGGGACACTTGGGCTTGCTCTATACTCATGGAAGCAGCTCTGGTGAAGACAATAGAGTGGATAGGAAAGAGCAGACTTGGTATTTCTACTCATTTGATGTCTAAGGCATTCAAGTAATCACAGAACTCATACACATTTTAGAAGTAGTTTAAGGACTTGTAATGGTATCAACTGAATCACTTACTGCTTTTGAAAATACTAATCACAGATTTCCAAAGAGCTTCCAAGCAACCAATACACAATCCAGTTCTGCTAACTTTCACTAGGAAGCTAGAGTAAGGGGTGAGACTCCAAACTGCCTACTTTGCATTTAGAATTCCTGTTCCTTTGCTGGTAAGACTGTGAAGAAAGTCAGAATGTCTTTTAAAACCAACTTGAAAATTAACACTTGCATACCTGGCTGTATGCAGTACTTACATACTAGACAAAAAGGGATGAGAAAAGGAAGATCCTGCCACATGCTGCCAGAAAGCTCTATAAGTCTGTGAATAAAGTAGTTATTCTACACAAAGTGTCACTAGGATCTTTCTAGAAATTTGTCCTGGCCAAAAGAGAAGTTTCTAAGGAAAGTGTATTTCTTGCCATATACTGGGGCGAAAAAAGAGAAACACACCACCACCACCATATTTCTAAATAAAACACTTGCATCCCTCTGAAGATGCTTTTCAAATTTGCCAGCTATGGTATATGCCTTTATTGCCTTTGCTTTCCATTTTCAACCCCTGGATAGTCAAATGCTTAAAGAAAAGTAAAACAAAACCAGACTTTTATTAAAACCAGTATAACTAGACCTGGAATCACTGATAAGTGCAATGGAGGACTAGCCTCAGAGGAGACTTAGTAAGCCTAACTAACAGAATTGCCACGTTTGCTCCTTGAATTACCAGCAGGGAAAGAGTGGTGGTACAGGGGAGCCCATGAACCTGGAGCACTGTCAGATCCTATTATTGTTCCTTCAATAACCAACATATGAACCCCTCAATGTTATTCTACCTTAGGCCAAATTTAGGCCATATCCTCACCTATACAGATGTTTGCATGTTGCAGTGCTGGGTAAATACCTGTGCTGCTGTTATATTACTAGTTCACTGCACTTCATAGCTCATACTCTAGCACAATAATTCTAATGTACTGCGCTGGGAGAGCTCACATGCAGGTTTTTGTTGCATTTGTTTCTTTGTGTTACTTAGACCCTGTTTAAAAGAAATTGTATATTGAAACTGAATGGATAACAAAAGGGTAAAGTCCAAGTATGACTTTAGAATTTAGAATTGTTAGCTACAAAAAGAAAAAAAATTAAATAATAGTATGTCAACAGAAGAGGCTGTCTAGAGATTTTTATAAACACCAGCATAATAAACTGTTTAAAAAGTGCTCTTCAGAGATATTTGTGTGCTCTCAAATGAAGCATACTAAGAAAAAACACTTTAAAAAAAGTATCTTTTTAAAACATTCTAATTTTTCTTACTTCTGATACAGAAGACTTTTATAAATTTTTCATACAACACAACTAGCCTGCATATGAAAAAGCATAAATGAATGAAAAGAAAGTAGTTAAAAGGTGAGTCATTAAGAGCAGGATCAGATTTATGGCATCCTCTGCATGGACTGCTTCTTGATCAGCTCCTAATTTACTGCAAGATTTTTTAGGCATACTTAATAAAACTGAGAGATGACCCTAAAATGCTTTCTGTAGACTACAGCCTTTCAAGAACTGTTTGAAAAGTGACTCTAAACTTAATACCAGCCCAAGCATCCACCATTTGCCAAGAAGAATTATCACCGACATGTTTGCTTATGCTTAATTTGGATGAACAGATTTGTTGATTTTAATAGCTTGGGAGGGTAAACATGTTAAGAAGTATATGCAGGACTGGGGCCTTAGCTTTAATCAAACGTCTTATGATTTTTATTATCTGAAGTATTTTGTATCTAACTTACAGAACATAATTTGGTGGAAATTAAATACTGAACTATTTAGAATGGAAAGTCTGCGAAACAATTTATGACTAGATCTGCAGTATCTTCATGACAGACCACCATGGTGCTACATACTATATAACATCTACTTTTAACCTTGCTTGCACCTAAATGAAATTAAAATTTGCTATCCCATTCAATCATCTACCCCATTGCCTAGGCAATATATTTCAATACTATTATTTTCATGCTTTTCATGATCAAATAATCTTTTTTTTTCCCTTTACTAAACTCCTTGAAAATTCCCTTGGTCCACAACAAAAGAGCTGCCAAATATTTGATTCATATTCATTATTTTCATATTCCTGGTCATAACAGTTTTATTTTTTTCTACCGAGTTAATAAAAACCCACCTTAGAGTGTATAATACTCTTCCATCACTCCAGATTCGAAGCAAACGATTTGGAGTTGTAATCCAGTGAGCATCAGATTTCCTTGAGTTCCGGAAGAAAGTGTCTGGAATCCAAATCTTTCCAACCATATTGCTATTAAGCATAAGCACTTTCATTGAGCTGTTAAATTTTAGACGACTGTCATACCAAGTCTGGGCAAAAATTATATCTATAGTGTATTCCTAAAAACAGAGAAACAACCATATCTATGTATAGGTTTATCAAAGTCTGCAAGCCAACAAATTTTTAATTCATATATAAATCTGAGGCTGCTTTTTCTATTCTTTTTTGTATTACCATTTGCACAGCACACAGCAGCCTGTTACCCCAAACTGTGACATTACAGGCTGATGAGAGACGCACACAGCATTCTGCCCCTACCTCCTCTCCCGTGACACACACTGATTAGTTACGGAAGAGGAGATGTGATGGGAGCTTGATGTAACTTGGAGGTCCCTGCACAGTGCAATCATCTCTGAGGCCCTAGATAGAAATTTAAGGGCAACCTTAATACCTCGGGACTAGACTATGTTAAGACAGAGATTCTACGTATCTTAGGAAGCAAGCTGAACAAACTTTCTATATTTTCCCCCAAACTTTACACCATGAAATTTAAGATCCTTCAAGAAATTTCAGATTTTGAAAAATTAATGAATATGCGGGAAGTAAACATCACAGTTTGCAGAACTACCTGTTACCATCTGCCTCATACATCTACCTACATACACACAAAAGTATACACAATCATAATCAAGAAGGAAATTTCCCTAAAGCAATTCCACGTTACATATTAAAGCCTCAAGAAAGCTCCTTTGGTGATGGAAAGTCAAATTCCTCAGTAGACTTATGGCCAGAAAAGAAAGCTGAAAAATAAAATAAAACAAACAAACAAACAAATAAAAGGAAAACCCACAGCCTTTTAATGAGGCGATTCTTGACACAGTAAAACTTGAGGGAGATAAACATTACAGATGCAATGAGATACAATTTTTCAAAGAATCCAGCCAGTGGTTCCTGCACTCCAAAAGAGCAAAGCAGCAGCCTCTTCTCTCTTGTATTTGTCATAGGTCCAGACCACAGCTCTGACCTTAAAGGTAAAAGCCTCCCTACTTGATGGCAGATTTGATCTTTCCTGCATGGCTGCTCCACGAGGGCTCCAATGGGCAACTTGGGACCTCCTCTGAAGGACAAAGAGCTGGAGACCAGACTTAAGACACTTGGTGTTGGTTGTTCACCTCTCAGTTATGGGATGAATGGGCAGGGGGAAGAGAGGAGACAGTGCTTCAAATTCTTGCTTGAGGCAAAGGGGTCACCACCAGTTTCCTTGGTCAATAAAAATGCACAGTGCAAACAGCCAATTCTGGTTTTAAATAAATTAAAAGTGGAAGGCGTTGCTGGTTGGGGTGGGGGGTTTTGTTCATTTTACTTTTAAATAATCACAGCAGCCAACTGTACGAGTTACAGGCTCCTCATTCATTTCTGCAACTGATACCACCCATCCCCCAGGAAAGTTTGTGAAATTTGGTGCTTCACCCTTGAGGAGTGCCAAGGCAGATATTCCAGGACTACCTAAATCTCTCTCAATTTTCCCACTTCTCCAGGAGGGAGAAGAACAGGTTTCAGAAATAGATATCCAAGAGGGAGGGTTGCCCTTGCTTTGTGATGTATGGCAGATGAAATACCACCTGGACTGTGGTAACTCAGTGGCTCTCAAAGGTTATGAATAACTAGTGTGTGAGGCAAACAGTGGGGTGACAGAAGGAACAAAAGGAGTAATCAAAAATGCATTTTAGAGATGACTTCACCCTAAAACTCTGCTTATTCCTTGAAAGGCACTGCCATCAGGGGAAGATTCTGCAGGGCCAAAACAAGTCCCTGATTATTTTATTTCTGTAAGCAATGTTCAAGACACCTGTGAAAACCCAGGGCCAATTTAACCTTAAAATTCAGCTTTCTGTGCTCATCTATAGTGGTTACAACTGGAAAGGAAACTTGCCTTGCTGTAGTGTAAATAAGAGCCCAAGGCAGTGCACAGGAGAAGCGTTTTAATGGGCTTGAACGGAACAGAATGAACAAAGATTTACATGTTGCCTTTAGAGAACAAATCGGAGGAAAAAAGAAGCCAGTGAGTGAAATCCACAGACACGACCAAATGTATGAAAAGAGCAGACTGTGAGTTTGAATGTGCTACTCTAAGCAGCCACTTCACAGCAGCACTGCATTGTCTAAGAAAAAGAAATTTATCAAAGTGTGATCAGAGTCAAATACACCCAGAGCAAGAAAACTCAGGTTGTCATAGAATACCAACCACCCTAACAAATTAAGATAAAAAAGGAAGAGGAGCTCACAGATTATTTGAACACACAAAGCGAAGGAACAACCTCAGTGGACCCAGACGCTTGTATTCTCTTACCTTTCAGTATTAAATGTGCAAGTTTTTATCATACCCATGTATTACAGGAGTTGTTTAAAGAACTTTTTGGGGAAAAAAAAAGAAACTTTGTTAAAATCCCTTATGATACATTTATAACTGTTCAAAAAGAATTTAAAATATAATAGTTTAACATCATAAAATTAGTAACTACTTGTTTCCATGTAGCTTGCTGAATGTATAACAAGAGTTCCAAACTGCTAGCCCCTTGTCACATACCTGCAGAGGGTTTTCCTCCATTTGTAAGCTGACACCGTCACCCAGGCATCACCCTCCGCCCTCAGGAGTCATCCAGCCAAACGCATCCCACCATCTACTGCTACTCATCCCACCTGAAAGATGTGGACTGCAGCCTTGTGGTGGGTGGCAGCAGCAGTTCACCCTTCTCTTCAGCAGGGAACCCAGAATCAGTGCCCTCGGACTTCTCCCAAGAACATTTATTCCACTTCTAACATCTGCTTTGGTGGACATTACTGTCTACTTCTTCAGCATATCTATTGTCCTGTGCCTCCCTGAGACCCCTCTGACTTTGAGGGTCCATAATACATCCTGAGGCTGCATATATTCCTCACACAATGCATCTCACACAGGATCACATTTTCAACATATTATATCTATACTATCTTTCACTCAAGTGAACTTTAGCATAATGTCCGAGCACATACATGTACTCACATTGTGGAGGTGCAAGGCATGTGAAAATGGGACTCAAACGTATATTAGCCTCCTTTCTGAACACAAGTTTCCCCACAGAAAAGGCCAGGTGGCATAGGTTTAAATAGATCCCAAGCAGTCACCAAGCACAGGCAAATATACAGGATGATCAGACAACTAAGAGTCTGGCAGCATGCAGCTATGACAGTGTAGATGCTTGGGAGTGGTAACCTGAAAGGGAAACTATGCTAGGCACATATCAAAACAGTTGTATTTTTTCTGAAAATGTAGTTTTGAAGTGGGCCTGAAATTTTCAAATTTTACAGATTCATACACTGAATCCCCTCAAATTTGCACCTCCTAAAATATTTCATATTCTCTTTTAAGAAGAGCAAATCTAGGTCCCTAAAATGTATTGAAAATTAGGTAGAAAAATCACTATACTGTCTCTTCTGGGAGTGCTTTGTTTCCAAAACTGAATGAATAAAAGCTCTATCTTTGTTTAGGTATCTCATATGAGCAAGCACAACAGCAGCCAGATTTATATAATATTCTTTCAGTGCAACAAGTCTTTCTGAGCAACTATTTTGTTTTCCCTGTTTTCTCACAAAAAGGTAAAATTAACACTCTTATCACTACTTTTATTAGTCTTTCATAAAACTCACCATTCTATGCCACTCTGTAACCATAAAAATTGGTTTACTACTCTCTCTTTCAAAAGAAACTAATGATAAAATAGCCATGCAGAATAAAATGGAATCAATCTACAGCTGCGTTAGTCACAGCCATAGCAAAATGCATGCTTATTCATATTTAGCCTCACAGGGTTCAATAACCATGGTACACGTTAGCTCATATTTGGCATTTGATTAGATCACTGAACTCTTTTTTTGCACAGCTGGCATAGAGAGCCCACCTGCCTAATTATTTACAGATAACTGCAATCCTCCTCCCTCTCTTTCCTCTCTAAAAGGATCGTAACAAACTCCAAAGGCTGGGAACAGTGACTAATCAGAGATTACCATTAAAGGGCCAGGCAATGAACAAACTGTGAATATTGACAAGCAGGTGTATAGTCTGAAAGAAAATCATTTAATAAAAAAAGCATTTACTTCAATGAAGTAGGAACAGCTACTGTATGGGAATAAATTGAATCCTCAACATCAGTTTCATTGTCATGCGTAGTTCAATTACAGTCAGACATGAAAATGGGCCCGCAGATTGGGGGTTTTATTGGAAAACTGTAAGAGAAAGGGAGGCAGATACCATCCTACACAATTGTTTCTCAGTGCAAATCACATCACATGAATTCCAACTTAATATCAATAAAGATGGGGAAAATCTCACAAAGCAGGAAAAACATTTTTCTTGGATATTTTGTCTGGCAGCATCACAACTGATTTGATATTCCACAGTAAAAAATGTGGAGAAGTCAAGCAATGAGTAGCTAAATTGTTGGCTGAATTATGTTAACTGCAACATATTTTGTTTGAGAACAGGAAAAAAAAGGCCTAGTTTTCCAGGGCCAAACATAAAAGCAATGAAAAGTCCCAAACCCAAACTCAGAACTGAAAATTCTGTTAGCAAACTACAAGCCTGCAATACAGTTCATTACCAGTGAATGTCAGAGAAAAAAGGAATAAAACCACTCTCGTCATGTAGTCTTTGCTCAGAAACCCACCCCAGCTTTTCTCCCAGATTCAAAATTACACCTGAAGGGCACGTGGAGTTTTCTGGAATGCAACAAGCTAATTCAGAAATCTGTTTCATAGGGAGCCCCTGAAATCCATTCAACTACCAAGTGTGACATGACTTCATCTTATTCAGTTATCTCAGCTTCAAGATATTTTCCCTGTGTTTCTTCATTCTATCCAGCTTTCTAATTCCTTAAATTGGAACTCAACGTGAGGGAGCCAGGAGACTTTTCAGAAAACAAAAAGTACGGGAAACTAAAGAAAGCATTCTACCAACCTATATATTTTGACATTAAGAGATGTGATTTAATATCAGAGACTCAGTTTAGTATGCTGGTTAAGAGGTTTAAACAACAAAAAATTCATAGACAAAACTGGTAACCACATGCTTTCCTAAGAGGTAAACACCAAATAAAGCATCAAGCATTAGCCAATTTATCTTTGCCTTGCCAGTGTGCTGCCAATAAATACTTGTAACCTTTACCTTTTCCCTCACCCAAATATGTCTGGACATCAATAAGCGACTATTAAGTAATTTATTAAAATACTTAACCTATCTTTGATGTATAACTACTCTTAACAAAATGTCTAAAATGTGGTTGCTTTCCCTGCTGGGTTACTTTAAAAGCCTTTTAAAAAGGTTTTTGAGCTGCTTCAGGGCCAGCAATAGTTTCAGAGCTTGATCCCCACGGCTGGGACTTGAGCAAAAGTAAAATTTCTTGTTTTGGGAAACCATTTTAGTTTACTCACTAGAGCAATCCAAACCAAGTAACCTTAGGGTGAGATCTAAAAGATCCAACAAATCACAATGGTTCTGACAGGTACCTGTAATATTACACTAACGGTACCGCAGCTGTGGAAGAGGTGTGAGCTGCAGGAAACACACGGAACAGAAGTGCACAGCATCTGCTCCCAGAGCCTTTTACTCAGTCAGATTGTTATAATTGTACAGATAATCACACTGGAGGATGCTATGAGAACATATGCACAGGGTAAGTGGAAATATGGCAAATCATATCTACAGAAGGTGAGGGAGTACAGTGAGACCTACATAGTCACAATACAGAAAAAAATCTATCACTCTTCACATCATAATTTGGCATCTGTGCCTATGCAGTCCTTATTTTGAACATGCAAAGTGACAGATGCAAACAACAATATGAATAAAAGGCAAGATTTATTTCAATGCTTTGTAGATTAGAAACTATAATTAAAATCTTGCCAATAGTGAAAAGATTAGCTAGAAAAGTAACTAAAGCACTTCAGCAAAATCTCTTCTTTTATTTGATCAGCTTGTATTTTGGCCATTTGAAGAGAGCATAAGGAGAGGAAGTAGATGATATACATATCAGCTATATACATCCCCACACTGAAAATTATACAAAAAGTTTTATTTTGCTTTTGAATTGAAATGAACATTTCAGCTGCTGCCAGTCATAAACAAACATTGAACTACAGAAAGAACCAGAGAAGACAACTCAGGAAAAAAAAAAATCAGACATAAATATATATCTATATATTAAAAACCCAGGAGTGAATACTGGTATGGATTAAGGGTTCAGCTTTGAGGTGTGAATAGTGATTTATCAGTTCCATTAACCATACTTTCTAAATTCAGCAGCTACAACTACCTTCCTGTAACTAGAGAGACTCAAGTAGTCAAAATTGGTCCCACAAACAACTTTAGTGGCAAAGCTGCACATTACTCAAGCATACACAGTTTTCTACAGTTTCCTTTTATAAATAAGCTATAAAGTCTCAAACACGATACTTCACCATTCAGTATAGTGCAACTGTTTTTAAAGCAAGATTAATTGCACAGTTATTGTTTGTTCTTTTATTTCCATGTTTTTCCTGCCATGCTTCAAAATCCCAACACTGATGGCAAGGAGACATCTGGGTTTGGTTTCTACCCTGCAGCTCCTGTGAGATACATGATCCTACATGAAATACAGCCCTTCTATCAGTTTAGCTTTCTGGTTGATGAGGCAGTCATGCAATTCCAAATATCAATCATCTGCTACACTGAAGAAATAAGAGCATGGACAACTGTTAAGAACTTCCTAAAAGAGCTTCTGTTTACTTATTGGCCCCAAGGACGTAACCCTTTGTGGGGATAACCTTCCAAAATAGAGACACTACTGTTATTGAAAAAGGTGAAGTCTCATGCGGCCAGTGAATGACAAACTCCAAAACAGTCCAACAAAAGTGTTTTAGATTGAAATACCATCCAGAATATGTGAGACTTGAAAAAATTTAAAATCACGCAACAGAATAAAAATAATGAAGGCCAAGATCAACAGACAGGGAAGTTACATTCACTTGCTAGCTAAAGCACACTGCATTTCTTACTAGCTATTTTGTCAGTGCTGTCACCCCTACTAATAAGGGAATAGGGCAACACTTTCCAGAAGCAGGTCTGCTTCCTTGGTAAACAGCCTGGAGGTGCTACTGCAGGAAATGCAGGTCTGCTACTCCAGACCTTTCCCTTGCTTTGTAAAGCGAACTTCCTATAGCATGCACTGTGAGGAGAAAAATCCTGTTCCTGTAGCTGCCCAGCTTTTAACAGAGGATGAGGTTTTGCAGTGTCAGCACAGGTCCTGGCACCAGCCATCATAGGGGCCAGTAAATGACAGCAGCTTTCCTCTGGTGCACAGCAGTGAAGGAGGCAATGAAAACCTGTAAGGTAGGAGCCATTGCCAAGGACAGATTTTACTGCAACAAGCTGTTACAAGTTGTTGTAGCAATCAAAGCACAACCCCTGCCTTTTTGCCTGAAACCCAGTTCAAATATGGGCCAGCAGAATTATTCCCACAACTGGAATGCAGCATCACAAATTTCCATATTGACAGGCAGATTAGGAATTAATAAGAAAGGTGTGCAATGTTCTTCAAAATATTTATCATCTATTTGACACAAAGATGAGAGGTACAAGACAAAGAACTAAACATAGCTTGTCTCAGCTGCAGACACAAGGGAGACAACCACAGAAGAAGTGGACAGAAGGTGTTTCAGGAGAATATTAAGGCATTGGAAGTAACAGTAAACTGTATGACAGAGCAGTCAAGCAGTCTGTACAGTTTTTTTGGGGAAAAGCAGGAGTTAACTGTTTGGGTTAGCTTTAGCACTAGTCAATACCTTCACCTTCTCCATAAAGTGCTGCATAGTTCATATTCATATAGTACATAGTACATAATGTTCATATAACATTATTCTTGGTTTAGATAATCTCAGATCACAACCGAATTCTGCAGGCACTCAATACTGCATACACGGGATACACATCCTCTGCAAGGAGCTTATGACTTTAATTTAACATAAAAGGCAAGATTTGGAAAGACAACAGGGGCACAAGCAACACAAAACTAAGAACCCAAAACCAGTCAGAATTACATGTAGTGATTTTTGCACAACAAAACTATAATTGTGATATTTTGTAACCTCTACAGAAAGAAAAGAAAGAAAAAAAAGAAGAAAAAATGTTTATACAGGAACATGATGAGAAGCAATGAAGCAGCTTTGCAGACATTTATAGAAAGTTTCTTTCAAGCATAAAGAGCAGCTTGGGAGAAAGTATTATGAAAAGTTGAAAGGACAGGAGCAGAAACTAGTGAGATCTGAGATAGGAAACGGCCTCTTGGGGAAAAAAACAACTATAAATGGCTGGGGATAGGCTTTGAAGTGCCTTGAAAGTGAAAGGAAACTGTTTTTGTGTGAGGTCCAGTGAAAGAGGACACAGAGGAAGAATCTGAGCAAGAAATGACTCAGTAGAAATAGTGAAAAATTCTCTGTCATACATCTCTAGATGGTATGAATGGAGCAAGGCTGCAACTGGAAAGGTTACAAAAATATGTTAGCGTAACAATGGCAGTCTGGACAAGAGATGGATGGATTAAAAAAAAATAAAAAATTAAACCCTTTTTCACTCAGAATTTGCAAAAGTACAACTGAGACCTTACTCCTGGTCCTAAGACACATCGTGTCATAGAAAAATAGGTATCAGGCCTCAGTGACGTACAGAGTAGTGATTATCCACAGCAACTGAGAGTGTGGAAGGGATGAAAACTGTGAAGATTTAAAGCTATGATTTAGCCACATTGAGCTAACTAAACCCCTGTGAAGAGATATGAGGGACACAAGGCAACATTTTAGATTGGGCAAAAGGAGACACACGGAATAGCAGGCAACTGGCACAGAGAGGTTGCTGAATTTGTGCATGAAACTGCCAGAAGTAGTTCAGAGCAGGAGAAGACAAGGTGACCATGGAAGACATCCTGTGCAGAAGTACTAAAGGAAGAGCTTTAAGAAGTACATTCACATCAACACTTAAATAAATGAAGTACTGGGAACACAAAAAATTAAGGGACTTTCTCACAACACCACACTGGCAGAGTGACAACAGATAAAAAGGAAGACGCTTTTCAGAATTGCCTTCTACCCCAACCACGTCCACAGCTCAGCACTTCTGCTATTTCTTTGACAAATTAGCCTTATGCAAATACAGAGCACTAACATCTGAAATCACAGATACTTCAAAGGCAGTTTGGTTATTGCTCTGGCTGTGGATGCTATGAATCTGAGATGATATAAACTGGATTTCCAACCAGTAAGCTGGCACACTCTACTGAAGTCACGGGAGTTAAGTCAAAGTAGATTTTTAATATTATTATTATTAGTACTGAAACCATGCCATCTGTGGCTTAAGTGATACCACCATCCTATACAAATCCAGTATTTTTTAAAGCAGGAACTAGTCTTAAGATGATTGGGAGATTTAAGCATCTCCCTGATGAGGAAAGGCTGAGAAAGCACGGGCCTGCTTAGCCTGGAGATGAGAAGACTGAGAGGGGATCTTATCGATGCATACAAATATCTTCAGGGTGAGTACCAAGAGGTTTGCATAAAATGCTCTTTTCAGTGTTGCCCAGAGACAGGACAAGAGACAATGGGCACAAACTGCAACACAAGTAGTTCCATCTGAATATGAGGAAGAACTTCTTTACCTTGAGGGTGGCAGAGCACTGGCACAGGCTGCCCAGAGAGTGTGTGGAGTCTCCTCTGGAGACATTCAACACCCGACTGGACATGGTCCTATGCAACCTGCTGTAGGTGAACCTGCTTTAGCAGGGGGTTGGACTAGATGATCTCCAGAGGTCCCTTCCACCTTGATCATTCTGTGATTTATAAATAAACCACAGCACAAAAAGACTGCAGCCTTAGATTATAGCATTGCTAAATGGCACACAAAAATGAGGCCTTATCTTACAGCACAGAGAACAGATTTTTCTGGTGTCTTGTGTAGAACCTTAAATGCCTGTCTTGACTTCATATCTATTAAGGGGCAACCAGTAAACTGCAGCTGAAAATAGGACAAATATTGAATGCTGTCTAAAGTGGGGGCTGGTTTGGTTTCAGAAAACTGCTGCAACATTTGTCTATCATACAATGGCTGACTTTTCCCTCACCCTTCACCATTGCCTTCAAAATAATCACACAAATTGGGATCGACAAAGGAACTGCTGTGCTGAGCCAGTATGAGCAGAATATTGCCTGTGCTTGGCCAGTTCTTCTGAAACCGAACAGTGTAAGTTTAGAGCTACTCTGCAATAGCAGTAGGCAAACTAACTGTCTACAAGAGCCAGACTAATCAATTTAAGCTTTTTTTTTTTTTTGGAAAAAACCAGAACATTCATGGAATTGTGCTTGTGAAGTATTACTCAAGTTCCTAGAGGTGGTAAAATAAGAAATACCAACATACATATGGTTTTTGACACTTAAATATATTTCATAACAAAGAAAAAAAAATGCTCAAGCCTACTGAGGGAATATTTACTCAGCTGCTGAAATGAACACTGTGTCCATCAATCTCAAACACTCATCTAAGTAACAGTCAATTAGCTCTGATCAGTTGCAGTGCTGACGGGCACCAAAATGATTGGAATCTATCTTTCCTAATCAAAATAAAAGAGTAAGTTGGGAAGAAATTTGTTATTCTAGCTTACTCCAAAGAAGATGCCATACAATAAGAAACAGGTAATATTCAAAGACTTGTTGGCACTTCTGTCCTGATTTATGAACAAATATTCCTGCCATTTGAAAGAGAATGGAACCAGTTTGCATAAAATGCACAAGCTTGACTCTCCAAAAATTTGCAGTGCTTGCATGCTGAACCCACACAACCTTAGGAAACCTCATAAATTCTGAATATGGGCAGAAGTGCATCCCTCATGCTCTTCTTTTCAGTCTGTCATCATAAAGCTCATAGAGACAATGGTTCTCCTCAAAATGGTATTCTTCAAACATGAAAGCAATTCCAACCTCCAGGAAGAGCTTCAAATGCAGTTCACAAACCACAACAAGCCTTATCAAGCAGCGTTCACCCAGTCCTGTAATACTACTATACATTGCAGAATTTGGATAGCACTGTGATTTATTATGTTTATGCTTCTTGTATGGAAATACATTCACTTAGACACACAGCTCTCTGTAACACACAGACAGGGAGGGAGGCAGAGAGAGAGAGTTCATATCTTTCCTTTTATACGCTTCTTACTTTGGATTTTTTCATACTGTGTTTGTTAAATCCTTAAGTCAACGTGACATGGTTCACCCATGTAAACTAAAGTACATGCCTAGGTATCACAAGGATCGGGGCTTCCTAACTCCAGTATCTACTTCTGTCTCTTTCTTGCTTTATGCTGGTTACTATTCGTTCAGTAACAAAGTGTGTAGTATCACTCAAAAACAGAATTAAAAATACATTGATTTACAGCATAATGCACACCAAGGGTGTGCATCTTTGAGTACTGGATTTCAGGGTAGCTTGAGTTAACATGTCTTTGGGTTGCAATTACTTACATTCTAATGTGCTTAATATAAATCACCTGGCACTGTAAAGTAAGAGTACAAAACCTTCAAACCTTCAATACAATTTTAGTGACTAGTACAGTAAGTGCAGTGGCACAGCTGACCATGAAGCATCCTCCAAAATTACAATGAAACTGAGCAATCTGCATTAGGATACTGATCACACTGATATTTGAATACCTTAAAAACAAAAAATAAAAATCTGCCGCTATTTACTTCAGCTTGACAATGAAATGGAACTTCGAAGTCAAAGGATACTTAAAATTCACCATCAGCACATTCTACGCAAAGTTGTAAATTGTACAATATGACAGGAAATATTGTATCCTAACAGTCTCCAAACCATGCAGTCTGTGTACCAGAGCAGCACATTGTGTATTCTGTGAGTATCTGATTTGCTCAGTGATTTAGTTCTCTTGTTAAAAATAAGAGTGCTAGGCTTCAAAGTATGGCTTTCAGCTTGTGGTCGCAGTAGCCGTCAATGGATAACTAGAAAAGATCACGCAACAAAGCTAAATCGTCCACAGAAGAGACAGAAATATTGGAAAATAACAAGGAAACTGAACTGCTTCAGTGAAGTGCAGTTCTAGAAATTTATCCTGGAATTTTCAGTCTGGAGCTTCTAATACTGAGTTCCGTTAATAAATACAAAAGCTGAATAGAGAGCATCATATGCATCCACAGCAAGGGAAGAAAAAAATATGTAGCCCGTAAACACACTAAAATGGCAATGATATCATAATATTTCAAAACGTCAAATCATGACTTAGAAACACCTGAAAAATCAAAGGAAATTCCAAATGTAATTTAGTTTCTGTAAACTTACATATTTATACATGTATACCCTTACACACAGATATTGACTGACAAGTGGAGCATTTTCTTTTGGCTAGTTTTTAATCTATCGATCAGTAATGATGTCTATGCATTTCTACAGAAATTATCTGCCTTTTTCTAACCCATTCCCCATTTTTCTTACTTGAGTATTGTTCCACTATTTACTATATGAAACCCGATTAAATAGACATTAAGGATAGGGAAAGTATAAACTTTTCTCTTTGCTCTTCATTTTTGACACAATGATGCAATACTGCTGCTCACTTAAGGAACTGCTCCTGTGTTACTTCTCCAAAAATTGCTCTCATTTGGTGTAGCAGTCTTTTATTGTCATGAGAGTTTTGATCAAACAGAAATTACAAGATCAGGTATTCTCTTATATAAAGGAAGCTAAAAATGTCTTGGAGGGCTGCTGTGCCCTTCCCAACGCATTGAATTGCACACTTCCACAATCTTGTTAAACCACAAAAGCCTGTGGCTCTGGCGTGGTTCTTCCCTGGACCCCTTGGGTCACCAGTACCCAAACTTTATGTATATATGAACACATAGGGTTTGGGGGCTGAATACAGGGCAGAGAAACACAGGCAACATAGATCAACATGCATTTCTACACAGGGACTGTATAGCGGACTCCGCTACTTGAACCACCAGAGCGGCATGTTTTTCATCTGGGCTGTAGTCTGGAAGGAAAGAGAAAGGCAGTAAGAGCCTAGTACATCCACATTAAGCGCTCAACTGAATCAGCTTCCACATAGAGCAAAACCAGGCTCTAAATATTCATCGCATGTCTAAATTCTGCTAAGAAATCCCTAGACCACTGCAGAGCTATTGAGGATCAGGTCTTTGGCCATAAAAATGCACTCAGCTGCATTTCACATGATTGTTGCACAATGCATAGCACAGGTTAGCTCTAAAAGACAGATTCAAAAATCTGCAGACTTAATGAGTATTAGAAGCCTAAATACTCCACTGATCCAGATGCTTGTTAAAAATGTTTGCTCAGGTTGCAGATGCTTAAAGAGATCACATGCTGTAGAAAAACATCTCTTAAGCATGGCGTGTCTATAACGTCTAGAATTTTGTGTAGATCTTTGTTAGTGAAAGCCAAAACACAACCACCTTCAAAAACAAATTCTAATGAATGTCACACATACACTTAAAGCATTCCCTTTATGAAAGTGAAAGTCTATCAGATAGCAAGAGGAAAACAGACTGAATTATAGAAATAAATCCATTTCCTCTCATAATATATGCCCTCTAAAGCTTTCAGCCAAATATACTCCCTTGATATGTTGCTGCAGCAACACTGTTAGAAAAAATGCTCTCTACATCATGCCATATTGTATCCAAACTAAATAGTTAAAAGGACATCATTTGCCAGAGTGAATTAACGTATCTGGCAAATGAGTAATGCAATGGGGAAATCACAGATATGTGTTCTCACATTAAGTGATCAAATGAAGGGCTAAGGACAGCCCTTAAAATGGAGGCAAGTTTTGGATTATTGGTTAAAAATCTCAAACAATATTGACCCCAGGGAAAGAGCCTTCCTAATGAAACCAACTGTTCACATAAAGAGACCTTACAGGGTCAAACCTGTAATTAATTTTTTTCTAATAATTTTTTTCCCCAGATTAAAGACCTCTATTTTGGAAACCTTAATCAAACTGTTTGCATATATATGTGGGGTTTTATTTTCACAAACGTTTGATTTTTGTAGTGATGCTAGATGCTCATATGATCTAGGTTCCTGCAGTCCAAGCCCAGTGAAAGCAACTGCTCTTTTATGAAGGCCGTAGTGCTCTTAGACTACAATTTAAATTGCTAAGTAGTTCTCTGCCCATTTTTAAAAAACATAGAATAGTTCTTAAAGTTATACGTCTTAATGACATTTACCTTATTACCCTTTGGTGGCATGCTTCATTGTTATCTTTCTTTTTCTTAAAACAGAAATCAGAAGGTTAGAGGCATAAACATTTAGTTGATATAGATTATAACCATTAGGATCCTGCTCTCTAATGAAGTAATATGTCTTTTCAATATGGTACTATCCTTACCTTGGACTAAAAGCCAGTCTGACTGGCTTTTATTAGCGCCATGACAAGAGCACCACCATCCAGCTCCTAGGACAGCACTAGCAGATGTGAGGAGACCTCTAAATGAGTAACATGAAATAGTCCCATGGCTGATACTGTCATTACTGCAAGTGTGGCATGTGACAACACTGCCTCCCAGGCTCTGGGCTGAGCAAGCAGAAGGCAGCTGTGGGCACAGGACAAGCCATGCTACACAGCAGCGGGGAGATTTCCCAGGGGCTGTACAGACAAGAACAGGGCATGGGAGATGAGGCAGGGCTACCCTGCAAAGCCAGCCCCATGCCGGTTCTTTAAAACTGAAAAACTGAAGCTGTAAGCATTTCTCATTTTCAGTTCCAGTGTATGCAATACCTACTGGCCACAGGCTGAGGGATTTACATTAGTTACTGGAAAAGGAAGCCTCTACCATTTGCTACATCCTCCTTACACGTAGCTGCCTGTGCACACATTTTGCTCCCATGGTAAGTTCCCTCAGAAAAGGATAGGATGCTGAGAAACAAAAGAGAAAGGCTGCAGCAGGAAGACAGACAAAACCAAAGACACCACTTATGCTGGACATGGAAAGTGAAAATCTTCCCCCACCCCATCACTCTTCTGCTCTTGCATGCGTTTTCCCACATACAGCGCTGGCCTGAGACATGGACTTCTCTGCCACAGCCCCAGGTAATGGTAGCCCTAAGCTTGTTAGACCATTATGCTGGAACGAATACCTTTGCCACAGATCTGCATCATCTACTTTTGGCACCTTTATCCATAGTATTTAAGTGCCGCTGTTCTTTTCCTGCTTGGCTTCCCACCTCTGAAAGTCAGTATTCCACACTCAAGCATGATGACATGTGTGTAAACCACAAGATCCTTACTACTAATAATAATAATCTAGAATTGCTGTGTTTTCCTCAAATGCTCAGCAGCCCCCTGCACTGGCATACTCCAGCCTCAGACTGAACAAAACACTTCTCTGCCATGCAAATTCAATACTGTCAGCAGTTCTGTAGGGAGGAGGAAAAGGAAAAAGGCAGCAGGGTGCTGAACACTTGCCCAAGGGCCAGTCCTAGTCTTAGTCCTGGGCAGTGGTCCCCAGGAGAAATCATGCAACAAGGCCTTTCTAACACCTCCAACATCACCATTTCATACAATGCACATCATGACAGAAAATCTAAGGAGTTTAAGAAAAGGCCACAGACTCAACTTCCTCATAAGCGCTGTTACTTCAGTGTCAGTAACATACAGATAGGTCAGATCTCAACAGGTCTACCAGCAACTAGATGAGATGCATTGCTTAACTTCTAAAGAAACCAGCTATGTGTCCACACATACGCACACACACATTGAAGAGGACCTATAAGACTAAATAAGACATCGAAAAAAGAGGTCAAAAGGCTTACTTTCAATTTTTTTCTTTCTATGAATTTGAAAAACAATAATAAATCACTGCACTGAACTGCTAGGTCAATTGTTACTATTCTTAACCTCTGAAGAGTAGCTCCAGGAAATTATACTGGGCCAGAGATAAACCAGATATAAACAAATATAGTGAAAATGTTCAACACAAACCAAATGAGGACCTGATACGACATCCTCTGTGTAGCCTCATCTTTTTTTTAAAGAAGAAATGGATTTTAAAAATTACAATTTCAAAGAGTCTAAACATTTCTGCAATAATCACAATCATATCTAACAACATAGGAATACACAGTAAGAAAAAAGAAACTTATTCCAATTAGATTAGAATTATTTCATAATATTAAACCATAGCATCATTCAGATGTTTTCTGTCAGTAATCAGAACTTACCATATTGATTGGGTCAACTGGGCCAATGCTGTTAACATAGACATCTGTTTCAATTACCGTAGTTCTCACTAAACAAAACAGTAACCATAATAATTACATATTTAATTAACTCTGTACATTGTTAATGTAATTTAACCTGCTTACTAAAACAACAACAAATCTGATATTCTTTTATTAGATTCAGAGTAATTAAATCCCTGGTTTGTTCATTCTCTGAAGATTCATATATAATTTGGCTCCCTTATTCCATAAGAATTGTTAAAACTATCAACATATTTTTTTTACTTTTTAACACAATCCTCACCTGTGATTTGTGAACAGATATAGGATAGATATAAAAGGTAGAAAAGGTAATCGAAGGAGAAAAACAAAACAAAACAAAACCAAAAACTGTCTTCCAACATAAACCTTAATCATAAACAAGAAAAAAAAGTTTGGAAAAAATTGCTCATACAACCATGAGGTCTGGGAGATGTATTTATCAGCTGTAAGGAATCAATATGTAGTGTTTTCTGTCAATTCCTACTGAAAATGTGTAACAAAAATAAGTAACTTTTCACCACATATTTCTTCAATTCATGCAACTATAGCACACCTAAGGATTGCTAATGTCCTTTCATCAGCTTGATTAACACGCTGCTTCAAACACCAAATTGAAATCTCCTCAAGTGAAAGTCATTTACAAGTTAATCATTTCCAAACTTACTCTTCTTTAAAAACACAGGGAAACAACTCTCACTGTTGACAACTGTTTGGTAACAGTCAAAAAACGAATTTTTTTAAAAATATATTCTCTCACAGAATGTACTCCCTTACTTTCTGCACTTACCGAATGGCACAAAGTCTAAGTGACTTCCCATGAGAGTCACATCTGAAGTACAGGGGGCACTGATAATTCAGTTTTTTCCTTCTATCTGGTTTATAGGGGGAAAAGTTACAAACAGAAGAGGTCGGGATGCATTGTAACTTCATCATTTTACCAAGCATTTTCTTCTAGCCTGTACTGGACAGCCAGAATGTGGACACCAGAGGACATGTCTTAGTTCCCAGTGGAATTAAGAGGGTTAATAATAAAGCTGTGCTGGTCTTTGTTTCATGATCTGGCACATTAAAATGAAACATCTCTGTCCATCTGCAGATGGAAAAGGGGGAAGGTACAAACAAAAAGACACTTTGATTTCATAAGAAAGGGACCCTAGGTTATCAGATTTTATTTCTTTATACTGCAGATGATCAGAGATTGCCCAAGTGCTCTATAACAAACCTAAAATCTTAACAGGATTTTTTCAAAACTCAAAAATCTAAAACACAAACAGATACACTGAAAGAAACAGGATATCATTAACATCCTTGCCAGCTACAATGACAGGCAAGATACATTGCCTAAATTCCCTAAGATACTTTTTCCCTGCCAATCTCGCTTGGGAGGAAATTCTCCCTGATTCCAAATCTTGTTACTTGTGTGACCCTGAGCCTGGCAGCAAGACACGCCGGTGAGGCTGCACAAAGGATTTTCTGTATAACCACAGAGCACAGAGTCACTTGATCACCACCCTGTCCCCAGCATGCTTCACAGAAAGTTTAAACAGACTCTGGAAACCAATTTATTTCCTGAAGAAAAAAAGTAAGTACTTCCTGAGCTGCAGATGTTTTCAATATCTGCAGAACTCGTAAAGGAAGGGGGCCAACACAAAAACTCATATCCACAGAAAAAAAGTAAAATAATACTTGTGTGTATTTACACATCTCTATAATATATTTTACATATGTCACATCTCACAGACAGATATCCTCTTCCTTTAATTTTACAACCCTATTTATCTATGTAACAGCAACCTCACTGCTAGACTAGAACACAAGGAGGTGGATCAAAATGCATCTTGCCTCATTGGTCAAGCAATACTGAATCCAATACTTGTTCCCCATATTAGTAGGAAATGTTTAATTCTTCTTAGCGTTAGGAAATCTTGTTTTGTTCTGAGGTTCAAGTCCTTGACCAGCTTCCAGTACTGCCTAGCCATATATCAAACCTCTTCTTCAGACACAAGTACCCACACACACAGTGATTAAGGTCACCTCTGAAACTTGCCTTCAATATGCTGAATGGTTCATATCACATACTGCAAACACAACCTACAGATAATCTGTTCAGCTTTAATTCATAAACTTGCTCTATTGTTTCCAGATCCATCCTGAAATATGGACACCAGAACTGGAAATTTTTGTAAGTGTTGTTAGTGCTGCTTGAACATTTCCAGATTTTGTGTTGATTTTCAAAAAGGGACTTCTTTCAGGACAATGCTTAGGGGTTGCACAGCTAAGATGTTATACTACACAAAATACCTGCATTGTCCCCTAAATCACTGCTTTACTATGCAGAATCTCTCACCTTGAAATATGACCCACAGGCTTCCTCCCCCCGCCACCTCCTTTTCTTTTGTATCTCCAGTTCTACTGAAGGAGCTGATTACTCTGCAGATACAGCCTCTCCCTTTCCAACAGTCTTTGTGTCATCTGCCAACTTTACTACAAAAATTAATTGCTGAAATAATTTAAAATATCATTATTCTTGATCAAGGCTTTCCTGTGAGACCCCACTATAGACAGCCCAACCACTGATATTTCCTTATTAACAACTAAATTTTGAGATCTGTCAGCAAGCCAGTTTTTAATGGGGGCTTTGTCAATTTTATGAAATTTCAGCTTGCAGCAAGCAATACTTGATCTGCCACAAGGGCTCTCCTGTAATGTGCCACAGAGTTCAATTTGCCTTTTCCATACTGCTCTGAGTAAGATTATTAGACCTATTAAGAGCCTGTGAAGAGTGTGAAAATCTGCCTCTGTTGAAATTATTTTAATTGACCCAAATGATCCAGAGAAAGAGATCCAATTCAAAAAGACTGGAAGAGGCTGTTTTGTTACCTTAGTTCTTCCATATGGCACAGAGCAAAGTACTTCTGTGAATTAGAGGAAAGAATTCATTCTTCTCATGTTCTTGAACTAGAAGTGATACGGGTCCGTGAAAATGATAAACACTGGAGGAAAATACATTCTTGATACTAATTTGACATCCATATAATTTACTCCACAAATAGCTAACAGCAGAAGATGGTTTGAGAAGATTTTTCTACTGTGAATGCTTCTCATTTTACTTTAAAAATTTGGTATCAGCCTTGAAAACACTACAAGTAGGAAGAAGGCTATTTAACACATCCTGTGTGAAGTGCAAAACAGAACTGTAAACTTACAGAAGCTTCTACAGAAGGGGAGAAAGGGCTTGGACACCTTAAGAATTTACACTGAAAGACAATATGAGCCAGGCTAGAGTAAAAAAAGACAGGACTGTAGATTGCATACTCAACAGAGAGAGAGAGAAGAGCACCAAGGGACAGCTGCTCCCAGGGGCTAGTTCATCAGCTCCTAAAGAAGGTGAAACACACATGCTTTGACACTTTTTCTTCATCAGACTAAACTTTTTTTCTGGTTTAAAAGGTTTGACTGGTATTGAGCATCATCTAACAGAAGCACATAGCTAAGGACTGGCTTGTCCCAAAAATAAAGACAGCAAATAAGTGACTCTTGTGCCTGGAATTCAAGAGCAAGAATGAACTTCACGACAAACAACAAGACCTGGAAAGACGACTCCCTCAGCAGGCGTGGACCACTACCCTTATAGTAAGGGATGATGCTGCATAACCCCCAGGCAGTGGTGGGTTGACATTGGCTGGATGCCAGGTGCCCACCAAAGCTGCTCGATCACTCCCCTCCTCAGCTGGGCAGGGGAGAGAAAATATCATGAAGGGCTCATGGGCTGAGATAAGGGCATGGAGATCACTCGGCAATTACTGTCATGGGCAAAACAGGCTCAACT
>JAVJGI010000001.1:56896517-56917459 GCA_035590275.1 Ibycter americanus
CAGCCACTTCTCCCCCTTCTTAAATGCGCTGTCCCAGAGGCGCTACCACCGTCACCGCTGGGCTCGGCCTTGGCCAGTGGCGGGTCCATCTCGGAGCACTGGCACTGGCTCCACCGGACACAGAAGCCACCCCTGTAGCCCCCCAGCTACCAAACCCTGCCACGCAAACCCAATATACAGGCATATTCTGAACCCCAGTTTGAATTCAAAATCTGTATTTTGAAAAATGTTTACACTTGATCAGAAAAGTCATAGTGATTAAAAATCTACCTCAGTCATTGAAAAATTATTTTAGTAATTGTTCTTGCTATCCGAAGTGCCTTTTTTGGGGCCTGTATTTATCCAGGCCCAATTTTCATATTTTGATATTTGAAATATCTCTGCCTGCTACACTGAAAAGCTCTGCTTATCAGTTATTCTCAGTTTGTAAACCCCATCTCCTGACAGAAATTATTATCATTATTGTAAAAGTGCAGAACATTGCATTTTTTATTGCTTAATATTGCTCCATTTTCATTACTCCAATCCTCAACATTACCCGATAGCATGTTAGCCCATCTAAATTCACTAACCATTTCCTGTAGTTTACCAGAATTCCCCACTTTGGAATGAAGGTCTAAGATATATCACCTTTTTTTATTATTACTTATCATGCTATTTAATTTAAACTAAGACCACTCTTAATAATTCCATCCAGACTTATTTTCTTTGAGCATGTTTTTTATAACACCTCATTAATTGCCTGAAGAAGCATCTCTTCTTGGTAATAAAGCAGTTATTCAGCAAATAAATTAGACAACTACCCACATTCAGAAATAACAGAAGCCTTCAATTTGTAATAGTTTTTAATGGAATAATACAATTCTACAACCAGTTATCTAAGAGTATTACTCATATGGCTATCTATATTGAAAATTCGGCCTCAAGTGTCTACAGCCGGCTTTCAGCTCCATCTCTGAAGAATTTTTTCAAAGTGATTTTGATGAAAGCACAGCCCTGTTCTCCACACTTCTTTTTACCTTTTTATTTAAAAGAAACCCATCCTTAGCAAATACTCCTGCCACACCACTTTTATTATTTCCATCATTTTCTATGCGGTGCACACATCCAGTACCTGTAACATTCACTGCATGTGCTCTTCTGCATCTTGCTCTTGTATTTCAATTTCCTTCAGTACTTACAAAATATTCTTCACCTCAGAATACATACCTTTCTACCTTTACTTGATATTTTCCTGCTTATTCAGGCTTATTACTTTCCTGTCTATATCAACTTTTCATCAGTGCTACACTAAGAGTACCTGTTTGATAAAATATCACCTTAATATCCTTATCTTTTTGGAATTAGTGCTTCTATTAGTCTCTTGAAAGTCCACTTTTTATTCATGTATCTTTTATATCCCTGGGTACATGACTTCACATTAGTGCATGGAGATGCAATTACTGACACATGCCCTGCTTACAGGGCAATTACAACTATACAAAGTTCTCTAGGTATCCAAATCTCTATGTCCATGAGCAATCATCCTCACCATTCTTAACAATTCTATCAGTGATGACTTTCCTCAAACCGTTGATGGAAAATACTTCATTGGAGTTATAGATATGTGATGATTATTCCCTAGTTTTAATTAAACTTTCAGACTGATCAGTTGTTTCAGCCACATAATACACAACACTGGGCATGAGACACAGCTGGAAAACTTTGATGGGCTAATATTAATATACCAGCATCTCTAACATGTGAGAGATGGAACAGTGTGCTATCAGAATTCTTTCCTTTAAAAGGGATGTTGAAAAATAACAGCTAGTTTGATGCAAGACTGAAGCTAAAACAGTGTGGTTATAAAATCAGGTAGCCAAACAATAACATTAAAGCGAGAGTACTGCTTTATTAATATATGAACATTCCAAGGTTGTATCTGTAATTAAAGGGATTTATACTACAGATAAAGAGACTTCATCTGGTAACTGCTATTACTTCATACTGAGCAGAAGTTACTTTAATACTAGTTCCTTTATGCTCCAAACACCTCAAAATATATTACATAAATTGAATTAAAGACTACTAAGATTAATAAACATAGCAAAGGGTAGCAGTTAAGAAATCACTACAACCTGTGGATATTTGAATGAGACAAACAGAAAATGAGTGTGGCTTTCTCCTATTAAATTTCAGTATTGCCTCTGGTGTTTCAATTTTCATTTGGCTCTCCTTCATCATCTCCCTGAACTAACTGCATGTTTAACAATGAAACCCCTTATCTCACTCTGAGGTGCTGAAATTCTGTGTCAACATCAGGAAGAAAAGAAAATTCTGCTCTGGTATTCAAACCCAAAAAGTCCAGGTTCAAGACAAAAAAATGTTGCTATTGTAACTGAGATTTGTAATTCAGTATAAAAATGTTCTGTGAGACATTATTGCTTTGAAAGATAATTAGAATTTCAGTTCAATAACCTTTTTGTACAAGTACTGACATATACTCTGAAGATGTGGAATCTGACGCCAGATTTTATCCATGTAATTGAAGCAGACTAAAGTGAGTGAACTACAGCCCGATTCTGTTTTTCCCTCTGTTAAATATCTGCTGCAGTTCCCAAGCAACTGGACAGGACGTGATGCCTTCACCTGAAGTTGGAAATTTCACTTTGTGTTGTCCAAAATTTCTGCCTTGTGGCAGAAGCCTGCAACTTCCCCTCCATACAGAAGAGAGTCAGTCTTAATGTTTGTTCTCCTGGCATCAAAGTGAATACTTCCAAATGTCTCCTGTTCTCATCACTCTGGGTGATTATTCATGAACCTTATATTTTAATATATTGGATGGTAGCAGATCCCAGATAGCAAAGGTCAATTGGTACAGAAGTATTGCATCAAGAGAACCAAGAATAAAAAGAAAAGGGGCATTTCTGTGAAACTAGAACCAAGTTCCTTCTTTCAGGAACTAATATTTGGAATCCAAAAAGCTGTACATTGAGTTACTCGCAGACAGGCAGAGTTCTTGCCCTACCAAGACTCAGCACATAACCAGAAATGTGAAGGTAAGGATTACACCAAAATTCTTCCATGCTCATCTAAACCCATCTGATGTGTCAGCATGAACTCATCTTCCTCTATTTTTCTCACCATTTATTTCTAAGTTTTATGGGGAGAGAAGAGAAACAGAATTCTCTCTTCTTTCACCCCCATCTACCAGCTAATCATTAGATGAAATCCTAGTGGAGACAGTTTATTCTCTAATAATCACTTTGCTGTTTGTTGTATCAAGCAGTCAGAAGGAGAAAAAAAGTAATGCTATACATCTCTCATACATTGAGAATTTAAGGAAAAATATGCTGGAAGATCTTTTTGTCTAAATGTTTGCAGTAATTCAATTTAATGAACATGAAGGCAAAGACAACAAACTTCACGAGATTCACATGTGCTTATGTTATGACAGTGAAAGAAAAATTGCTTTTCAACACCTTCAGGGTAACAGTCAACAATAAAATAAACTCAGAAATTTGGGGAAGAAAACAATTTGTCAGAAGCTTTCAAAAGAACATACTTAGTTTGAGATTGCATCTCTGTTCTACATAAATGAAACAAGTCTAGATTGTTGTATTGTTTATCGTATAAGCAACTCGCAGACTTACAATGGCATTCCTTTGGTAGGGAATGCCAAGTATTTAACAAATAGTTATGTCCTCCACCTCTCCCTTCACAGGTCAGGAAACAAACTCAGAGGAAATAAAGTATTTTTCTTAGTTTGATCCAGCATGCATGTGGTAGACAAGAGCTGGCAAGGTTTCATGTAGTCCAGGTTTTCAACACAAGATTCTTTCAAATATTTACATATTAATATTTATGCAAATTGATGCTTTGACTATTGAAAGACAAAACTGCCTTCCTAATAGCTGCAAAGTTGGATCAATAGCAATGCAGTCTTCCTTCCTATATTCCTTCAGAAAAGGTATAATACTAAATTACATTTTTGGATTCTTATCAATTTTCTCAAAATCTGAGCTAAGGAAAGAAGAGAACCGGATTGAGTTCAGTTTGCTCAAAATACACACTTACAACTCATTTTCTACAGTAAGAGTAAAAATATCTAGGAATAATTCTCTAATAAACTCCTACAGACTCAAGATCAAATTTTTAAATAATCATGGCTGGTTTATATCTACAATTCTTTCTGTCAGAAGATCTTAGTTAAACAAAGCAAACTATAATTGCCTTTTAATGATTTATTATAGACTGCCCACTGTCCCCAAAAAGCAATACTTTACGTAAGAAAAAGAGACTGTAAATAGAACGTTAAAAAAATCTACTGTTGCATATAACATTCTTTTTACCAGTTCCAGAACACCATTGCATTTTATTGCTGTTATAATTTGCTTGGTATATTAAGTTTTAAAAATTGCATTAAGCAGATTTCTACCATCTTTGGCAAAATGCACACCATCTCTGGTTCACATCTTCTATTTACTGAATTATTCTATGGGCTTACCTCCAATATCTGGCCGAAGCTTATTGTCATATCCTTGAAGTAAGGAGTCCAGTATGTGAGTTACATCCCCACCATGAATCTTTGGTGCAAGGACCCATGTTTTATTCACCATTAGATCTTCATCATCCTCATCATCTGCTTTATCAGCTCTGTGGTGAGTGAATAAAAAAAACAAGGTCAGGGAAAAAAACACAAACAGTGAAACTAAATACACAAGAGGTGAAAAAGAAACTGATAAAATATTGAATACTATTTAAACTACCTTATAAAAATCCAAATGCATTCTGGTGCCAACAGAAAGAAGCAGGCCCTTATTTAAAACACCAACTTTTTTTTTTTTTTATGGCAGTAGAGAGAGTAAGCTAATAAACATGTCAAGAGAGGCATTAACACATCACCCATACAGAAAAACTGAAGCCATGAGTCAAACCCATAAAAGCAGCAGTAGGCATTCTCTAACTGTCAGCCTTCTCCTGTTTTAAAACAAAAAATGTGATTTCTAAGCTTTTCCCTACATGTATTTCATTTTCAAATCATGGTGCTAATATTTTTGAGATGCTTAATCATGGTAATAGGCACATCTTGGCATCAAGAACATTAACACAGTCTCCTTCCCAATAGCCTCCATTCTAGCCATGATATAAAGAAAATAAGACTTCTATACTCATTCAGCTCCATTCAAGTTTTAAGAAAGCAAACAAACGTATCCATGTGCTATGATTAAACATTCACAGAAGCTGCAGTCATGTGTCAATTACGCATCTGCATGTATATGTGGTACAGTTAAAATGCTGTACCATTCCTTTCAGTTAAGATCATTTGTTAACTACCTATTTTATCAAGATGAAACAAGTGTACAAGGAAAACACTTACACATTCATTTATTGCCTATCTTCTAATTAGATAAGCAGCAATATATAGTCAATCACTAAGTAATTACCAAAAAACTCGCAATACCTTGGTTGCATCTGCAGATTCACTCAGATATCACCAAAAGGTCAAAGAATGCCTGGAAGTAGTTTTCTTTTCATTTGAATCAAATGAGTGTGGACTTAAGTATTCCTCCAGTGCTGAAGTCTGCAATCTACATTACTCATCCAGCTTATTTCAGGGAACTGCTATGGGCTTCAAGTCAAGCAAAGTGCATCAGACTGATAGCAGTAACTCTTGACAGTCACACAACGTTATCTTCACAAATGGACACTGGCTAGCAATTATTACAGAACATATGCAATCCATATAAATCAGCTCCAATGTTAACAGAAGCACAGATATTCCAGTTGAAGAAAGGAATTCAATTATTGTCCTTACACCATTTTATATTGTACACCAAAACAAAAAATGTTACTGCTATATTAAACTAAGGATGGAATTTCCCAGTAAATTTCCTACAGGAATGAAGACCGCCAGCCTTCGGGAGGAAAGAAAAGGAAAAGTCAGGAAAGGACAGAGATGGAGTAGGCACTTCTTGCTTTTATTGCACTCCTTTGTGGGAATGCACCAAAACAGTCTGTATGCATAAGACCTTGCATCACCTCCCAGATAACACTAGCAAGTCTTAATGAAAATCAAGACTATCACAGCTGTGGAAACTGTTCAGTAGTTTTGGCATGCCTGCTTAATTTGGGAAGTGCAACAGGGAGCTTGCCACAGCTCAGTAGGTTCCCAGAGCATGAACAAAAGGCACTGCTCGGATATTGGGACTTTCATACCTAACTTGCTGCAAACACGTTGCGAGAGTCTATTATAGCTGAAAGTAATATGCAATTTAAATACAAGGTTCACTGACAGCTTCCCCTGTAACGGTCTAAAAGTGCTTTCATTCTTTTAAATCGAAATGCACTGTAAAATATTTAATCTTTACTGCACTACATAGGCATTATAGAAATGTCAGATATTAAATATTTATCATTTCCCATTAGCAGGATCCCACTAATGGGAACACTAAAAGAAGTAGGAAGCTAAGTTTTGTAAATGTACACTCTTTTTCCCTCAAAGCTACCTATTGCCGTCTCTTTCATGTTTCATTACCACGCGGCTTTTCAGGTTTTTTATATATATTTTTTTTGGTCTGCTTGCACTTTATGCCATCTAGTTACCACATAAATTTGCTTACGGTTCCTAAGAATGCAGAGCCAATCCCAGCTTTTCCCCAGGGGCATTAAGATGATGAGGAGTAAAACTTAATTTATAAGCAGCTCTCTAAGGAAAGAGATACGTCCACCACAAAACTGACTTTTTCTTCTTCCACTGTTTGTCCTCCATCCCACAAACAGCAGAAAGTACAGTGAAACTACCAGAGCTCTGTACAGACACAAAGCACCTAACTCTCAGGGTCAGCCCAACTATTTGCAGAGAATTTGAAGTGATGATGACACAGTTTTGTCCTGCTTTAATGTTCTTTCAACATAGCTATTAAGAATAGCATAGATTTAGTCAAAATGAGAAGTACCAGAGGTCGTACCATTCCCAACTAAAACCAAGAGCAGTTACAACCATGATACCTCCACTCACAGTCACTTGAATATCTGGACATTTTGAAGAGTTCCTAATTTTTTCTGTAGATTCACAGGACAACTCAGGTGGGAAAGGATGATGGGAGGTCTCTAGTCCAGCCTCCTGCTCAAGGCAGGGCCAGCTCTGAGGTCCCAGCAGGCTGCTCAGGGCTTGATCAGGGATGCAGGCTTGCAGACCTCCAAGGATGGAAACTGCATAACCTCTCTGAGCAACCTGGTCTCCACTTCTCTCTTTTCTGCTATTTACTATATGTAAATACACTTGAAATTAACAAGAAAAAAAATAAAAATACATTTCACATTTTCACATTCTGTCTTGCTTGATTGGAGGACCTCTGGTCCTCACCCAACTTCAAAACTCTAAACTACAATTAGGTATACAGACGAGGACACCGGTAGCTTACAGAAAGCTATTAATAATGCAATTCCAGAGGGAGAAGGAAAAATTGCTTCCCAACATCTGAGAGCTTTTCAAGCCACTACTATGCAAATCTTTTTAAGGAGGCACTTTTATTGGAGACAATATTTCTTTACTTAGTGTCTGACAAGAGTCTCCGCTTAAAACACGCACTTCCTACTATTTACATGGAACTATCTGGCTTTATCTGGAAAATATTGTAGACTGAAAAAAGTGCCAACTGCTAGAAAAGAAATAAACTAGACTTCCATACCAGTACACTAAGTTAACAAGAGCTTGTGGCTCACTAATCCATTAGCTAAACCAGCAAAGGAACTAACACAAATCAGAAATTAATATAACTAAATGTAGGGGAACTGGACTATCACTGTTCTACACAGTGAAAGGAGGTATTCTTAACTCTCTCTATTCCTGTCTTACTGGCCTTTTCAGAGGTGACTGAATGTGATTAACCCATCTCTCTTCCAGAATACCATCTCTTTAGCTCTTCTTTTAAAATGTGCCCAAGACCACTAAGCATGCAACAAAGACTATAATGTCTCTGCAGTGCTGATGGCACCCAGTTCTACACTTTTAATTCCTAAGCTGTAGCCACTGATGCACAGCCACAGGACTGAAGTAAGAAAAGAATGATGCTGGTTGTAAAAAGGAAGTGACCAGAATATATAGAAAGTCTTCTGTATGCCCTCCAGTGAAGTAGAGCACACAACACTTGCCAACTTGAATTCTCAATCCAGATGTTTTTGGGGGAGTTGCATAAAGCTCTCCTAAAACACCTAGACACACAAAGGCAACAAGACAAACACTGTGTACATATTCATTTCTAGGAATCTGAATCACTAGTCTTTGTCATACCAAATAGATTTGAACTACTCTGCTTCAGAGGTAGAAATCCCTTCATATTTACACAGCAGGATCAGTTGAGCTGGTGTTACCAGGATCTAACTGAGGGTTTTAGACCATTTTCTTTAAACAAACATTCACTTTGGAAAACAAGATGGTTCAAAACTGTTGACCCCAGTTTCTGTGTGTCTGTCTCACATTACAAAGTCCAGCTTTTTCTCCAGGGTTTGGAACGGGGTAGAAGGGCACACAGAAGACAGAAAACTTAATTCTAAACCAGAAGATAAAACATTAAATTCAGGTATGCTGTTCAAATATTTAGCAAGAGTTAACTTGGGCCGAGCAGCTTTTTACTTCTTTGTAGTTCAAACAAATCTAACAAACCCATGAAGATTAATGTCAATTAACTCCACCCTCACTTTAACAGGAGCACTTTCCCTCTCTCTCACAACCCCAGGAAGAAAGGCAAACTTAATTAAAGAGGAATTCTTTTCCTTTCCAAGTTCACCTAAAGGTTATTTCACTATACACAGAACATAATACTTGATCCTTTCTCTATTTACTGTAAAATATATTTTTTTCCACAAAGTTCACTCAGTAGGTCTTTTCCACAAAGTCTGGAGAGGTGGTGATTTAGGACACAAATATGACATCAAACATCAAAACATCTCTGCTCCATGGCACGACACTATTTTACATCTATTACTGCAGGTGTTAATCCTGATTTTATAAACATGAAAGAGATCTCACTTCTTAACACACTTGTTGCTGTAACACTTCAGCTAGCCTCATAAACTCAACAGTAAACTGCACGTATACAGTTAACAATAATTAGGCCAAAAGTGCCCTAATTACACTCTCTGTCCTTCAACTAATTGGAGACATTACCATGAGTAATAAATCCCTGAGCACAAGTGACTAATGACTAAATAAGTCTTTTCAACATCAGGCAACATGCTCATCCTCAGACATTAGTATCATAGGTCTTTGTTCTGCTTTAAATATGAGAAAAAAACAACCACATGAGTTTTAAGTTCCAATCAATATCTGTCAGGTTATGTAATGGACTGGAAAAAATTGGATATAGTGAGAATGCTCCTACCGCTATTTGCATCATGTGTATCAAAGTATTACACACAGAAGTACACATATAGCATAGGCGGGAGTATTTAAACACAGCTAAGGATACATTTAGTTGTCCATTCCCAGGCTCCTAGTCCCACCCAACACACCCAAGGGTACCCAGTCCTCCAAGCGTAGCTGACTTTTGAGGAACCCATAGACATCTGGAGAAACAGTAGACACTGGGCAGGGAACTTTAGTTATCTCCACCAACACTTCATGCCTGTGCACAAGCAACTCAATCAAACCCTCAGTGGCCATGAGGCTTAAATAACCCTGCACAGTGGCTTTGTGTGTTTGGAGATAAAGTGATCCTTCCATACAAGGAATAACCTGATGATAATTTAATAAATAAATAAGAATGAAAGTCAGCATTTCAGATAATTTCTGTGCTAAAGGAGCTGGAAAAAACATACCATTTTCCTTTTTGCCTTACACATGCGAATGAAAACAGTAAGACCAGTTGTGTTAGTTCATTTGCTTGAAGATCTTCTCCAACAGCAGCCAAAAGCAGTTGCTTTGGGAGTTTTACTGATACAGCGGTAGGACACAGTGACACTTACCTGAATCACAACACATGCCTTAGAGACAGCTGTCACTATTCCCAGCATATCATATTTATGCCTTTTGCCTCAATATAATACAATTTAACCTTTATTTTCCAGTACTTTAAAAAAAATAAATAATGCTGTTTCTCTCTACTTTCAGACCCAATGGCAATGTTTCCCAAATTGTAAACATGGGAGATTACTTTGTTAGGAACAATACAGCTTCAGAGGTTTGTCTAAATAGCGCTTTTAACCAGACAATGCTTCATAAGAAGTCAACTGAGACAGATAAGGTTTCCAGGGAAAGTTTCCAACTGATCAGACATCTAACCAGACACTAGCTTACTGCAAAACACCAAACATAATATGCTTGTATGTCATAAAGAAGCGTATTTCATGGCCCCATCCATGAGGGTACAGAGGTCAGCTGACCTAACCAAATTCCACACATGAAAAAAGACCTAAAGCATTGCTGAAAAACAAAACATGGTCACTGACAACCCAAAATCCAGAGTCAGATGTTTTTACAGAGGCTGATGATGACTCTAATACAGAATCTAAAAAAGCAAGTACTTAGGCATGTGTCACATCAATCACCAAGGCACAGGACCAGGAACAGATGAAAATCTGAACTCTAGGAGGATGGTAAGTTTAAGCAGTGCCTAAGACAGAAGAAACTTCCTTACAGAGAGAGCAAAATGCAACTTCAACATGGTAGGAATTAGTAGTTACTCTTATGTCAGCAATTTGAAATACACGTTTATGTATTTCCTTGAATCTTTCTAAACCAAGGGCATCAGGCAGACCTGTAGTATCTTTCAGAAGCTGAAAAAAGATTGGGAGTCCTGCACATACCAAAATATTACTTATTTTCAGTAGCGGCAATAGCAGCAGAATGACATAGTCATGACTGCTAGAATAGTACACAATCACATTTTTCTTCAAAAAATTTTCTTGAAAGCTTACTTCCACTGCTAGCTGTCAGTAGTGGATGGTTTAAACATCTCTCAAGATTTATCTTCCAAACTTGATGGCTGACTTCATACTCATCAGTTCTATTACATTTCTGCAGAAACTAACTCTCTTTTACATTTCATCATCAGCTTCTTCACTGATATGCTTCATTCATTGCAAAAAAAAAAAAAATCAGGAAAATAAGCGTAACTGCAAACAAAGAAATGCAGGTACTGAAAATACTTTCTCCAGAAAGCATTACTTGCTCTTCCTAATCCTGTGGGATACAGAGTCACTGATGTCATATTCCTTCATCTCTGTCCTTCCTAAACTGGTTTAGACACTCCATGGACAAAAACCTCTTTTCTTGTCCCCTCATCCATTCCATCTTAGATGCTTTTATCAATCTATTCCCCTCTCCATCTGCCTTGCCAGACTTCGGCATATTCTTTTCTTGTCAAAACGTATTTCTCTCACTGAAGTATGTTTTACTTATTCCATACATCTTTTTTCCAGTATACTGACCACATACTGTTAGGTGGATTATTCTTCTGGATACACACATTGTCTTGTGCTCTTCACCTTCTCGAATGTCGTATTTGTCTGGCTATTTATAATTTCCTGCCATGTTTCTTGTTCCTCTTCTCCTTCCTGAGTTTTCACTGAAGGGTTGAATCTGGACCTTAAGTCAGCAGTAAATTTATCAAGGAAAAGTGTGGAAAAAATATTAGAAATTATTACACAGATAAACCCCTAGTTTTTTAGGATAAGCTACATAAAGAAGTTCACTTAGTATTAAATAAGTAAAACTTTGTTTAAAATAAAATGAACAATCATTTATAGCACTAACAGAGTAAAAGCAGGTACCTCTGCTGTTCATTCCCTGTAATGAAAAGTGTTGCCTATATGTTTGAGTGTTTAGACTATCAAACTTGCGATACCTTAATACAGATCATAAGCATCAGGTGATCAAGCCCTTTTGAGTCATTACAGCTTTGAAGTACTTTTTTGAAAGATAAGAAACATTTTCTCCCCCACACAATAAGTTCAGTACAATTAATTTTAGTCCCAGCAAGACCTTCACTTAAAAGCATTATCGCATTTCTTATAAAATGATCTTCAACATCTCTGTGATACCAATATAACAAAAACTAACCTGAAGAGAAATTACTGAACAACACAAGCAGACTTAACTCTGAACACTTAATAAAGGCACAACCTGACTGCAAAGAACGTTTACAGAAATGTGAATTTTTAACATTAAAAACAACAGGTATTATTACAGATGTGTTCTTCTTAAAGAGAAGATTGTTCTGAGATTCACACAAATTGCTCTCCTCCAAGTCAACTTTCAGATAATGCTACATATTATTTGAAATTACACTGGTCAAACTTGTTATTAATTCAAGTGGCTTTTAAAGATCTCAAAAAAAATATCATCTGGACTCAAAGCATCACAGATATTCTTTATCCATCAGTCTTCTCAAACAATATGGAGTTAATCTTTCCTTGAAAGTTCATCCAAATATTGGTATGTTCAGACCAGTATAATTGCCGTCTCTTACCAAGTTGCAGTCCAGAAGTCAATTGAAAATTTTCCTCATATCTATCTGCACAAGTACAGGTAATTCTCTGTGCCAGTTCAGAGCTGCTGGATTCTGAAACATGTTCAGCTTGATTATTATAGTGGTCTTACTTTGACCATCTTAGTAAAAATAGCTCTTTAACTCCATATGTGGTCACAAAAATATTCTTCCCAATTTGTAGCCCTGATGGAGACAGCTACCTGGTTTTGCAGCCCCCTCTTTTATGCTATACAATAGAGAGCAAGAACCTCGCACAAGTAAGATAGCAAATCATACTTAAAAAAACACAAACAACCAACAACAACAAAAAAAAAAAACAAAACCAAACAAACCCAAGCTGATTCCTGCCATTTCCCACAGAATCATACAATTTAGAAGGGAAATTCAACTTCTACTCGAAGGAGGGCCAATACTGAATTCAGACCAGGATGTTTAGAACTTAGTCTAGTGGGGTCTTTGAAAATTCCATGGAACAGAGACCCCACAATCCCACTGGACAACTTGTTCCACTGTTTAATTAAACTCACAGTGAATTTTTTTATTTATACCTAGTTGGGATTTCCCCTGTTGCAATTCACCACCGTTGTTCCTCATCCTCTTACAATGCACCACTGCGAAGAGCTTACCTTTGTCTCCTTGATCAACTCCCCATGAGTGCTGGGGGCTGCTGCTGGGTACCCCAAAGCCACCTCTTCTCCAAGCTGAACAGCCCTCTCCTCACAGGGCAAGCACACCTGCTTGACCAGCTTGGTAGCCCTCTGCTTAGCTCCCTCCAGTTTAAAACCAAACCTGGATGCCGTATCCAGATACACAAACCTGGATGCAGTACCTAGATACAGTTTCACAAGTGCTGAGCAGAGGGAGATGATCACTTCCCTCAGCCTCCTGAGTGTGCACTTGTCCACACAGACCAAGGCTCTTTGCTGCCAAGGTGCCATGCTGTCCACCAGGAACTCCAGGTCCTTTCTGGCACAGCTGCTCCCCAGCCAGCTAGTCCCCAGCCCACCCTGCTGAGAAGGGCTTCCCATCCAGGTGCAGGACTTAGCACTCAGCCTTGGTGAATTTTCTAACATTCCTGTGAACCCATTCCCCCAGCCTCTCCAGCTCCCTCTGAACAGCAGCCCTGCCCACAAACATATGAACTTGGTAAAAACAATCTTTCAATGTGGAAAAAAATAAATTGTCTCCAGGAAAGGCTATGCAAATAATGCTATTCCTGCTGCTCTCAGCAGTTCTTGTTCCACCACAGACAAGCAAGGAAATAGGACACACTTCTCACTTCTATATTCTCACATCAATTATTCCACATTCTGATTACAGACTTGTAGAATGTGTTGTGTGTTTTGTTTTGGCTTACAAAAACTGGGTAACTTACTGATCATAGCATGCACATTTGCAGTGTAAGTACATCTCTTCCTCCGTTCTGAGAAAACCATTACTACAATACCTTAAAGCAGTTCTTTGCCTAGGAAAGTACCTGAAAGTACCCATTACCCTCAGTGAGCAGGTCTTTCTTTTTTCTAGTACAAACTTTTCTAATGCTAGCTGAAAAATTAGTAGGGGCCCTCATGCCAACTATAATTTAATCTTTGAGATGAAGAGCATGTTTTCATTGTAAAATTTTTAGACAAATATATATTCATCTTCCTCTACAAGATGTCTTCTAAGGAAAGCCTTCCAGTTTGTGCATGCAACAAAAAATAAAATTTATCAGGAAGATAAAGTAGGTCTTAGCATAAACTGTATGGCCTTGACTGAAACTGAATTCTAAACCTACTAAAATTCTTAGGGTGACTTATTTTAAATGAATTTGAATGAAACCTAGAAATGTAAATTGCTAAGTCTTATCTTCTCAGTTGGTAAGTTTTGCCTTCATTGTGGGTTTTGGCCAGACCATGCAATCAAATAATTGAAATGTAAACAGCCATATTCCACTGATCATCCAGCCCAAACAGCAGGGAATAAATGAAGACTCAGAGAACAGGAGATAAAAGGATAACGATAGCAAATTATAGAGCCTAAATAGATATAACTGAAAAGGGACAAATGGTATTAAATAAAGGAGAAAATATCCCCAAACTGCCAAGGAAGGACATGATGATGAAAAAGCATCACCTTTCTGGATATCTGAAACGTACTAACCATGGCACTGTCAGATCTCCTGGGAGTTTCAGACTAGGATCATTACATGCAGACAGATACACATAAATCTATGTGCCAAAAGTCAGTACCCCATTCAAGAGACCACAGATGTCTATCTACACTTGACTGATGAAAGGTTAATTGTCGTCAAGTTCAGAATGAACTGATATATTGTTGATGGGTTAAGTGTCTTGATCCAAGAAACACTTTCAATAGTGGAACTAGACTTAAAACAAACCTAACATAAATGAAAGCTGAGAACCGTAAGCTCAATAAAAAGCAGTTACCCTAATTAAATGCCATCCCACAGTCATCATAACATTCATCAAATTGCAAAGTCAACTTTGTTAGATTTCTACTTTAAAATGTCACCAACATCTCAAGAAATACATAAGATACACTCTTCTTTATAAGACATTTTCAGTCATTTAAGCTCTGGTATTTCAACATATTCATGTGAACATTTGTTCTAACACAATTCGTTGCATATTTCCTGCAAATCTTCAGGTAACTAGGAATCTACCACAGCACTTCACAAAAACAAGCTTACTTGAAATACTTCCAAGTTCTGGTACACATGTGAGCAGGTATCAGCCTACTCCTACAGGAAGTGAAGAAATATTTATAGACTGAACTAGCAAGACAACTAGAGACTTGCACTGAACTGTGTACCATAATCATGGCATACAGGTGAATCTGCCTTAAAATCATAGAAAAAGCCATACAGCTACAATAACTAGGCAATGATAACATGTCCCCAGAAGAAATACAGCAAATGGGTTCTACTGAAATTTCAGTGTAACTGTCATTAGGCAATTATGGACTAACCCAAAGGTCAATGAAATTAATGAATAATTGTACAAGTACAAAGAGGTGAATATACTCCATAAGGGCTAATGTAAATACCTAAACCATGTAATAAAAAGCTTGCACTCTTTCTCCCTCTGCAAGCAAATTTATGTCTTCTCCACTGTAATTTATTGCGTATTAAATATAACACATCTTTTACAACAGGAATGTTCCACCTCTTGTCAGATGGTGACTAAAATTTATGGCTGTCAGGGTTGTCCCCTGCAGGATGCAACCTGCAGGCCATTAGCTGGAAGGTCCTCATTGGCAGAGCAAGAACCTAAGGTACAGGTCTGCAGCTCACCTGCAGCAGGTCTGATACAACCCAGCATATATTCAATGGCTCTGTGCTGGAGAGATCAAGTACCTTTCACCCCTAGGGAAAACACTGAGGGTACTTTATTTTAAAGAACATCTACAAAATTTATTCTGCAATGTAAATATGGCATCGGAAAATGAAGCAAAAAAATTTGTCCTGACTTACCGTGACAGAGTTTGCCACCTAAATTAGTACTTAATACTAAAACTTTTTGCTGATACAAATTCCATCCAGCTGAACTTTGTTTTGAAAAATAAACTGGACCATAGTATTACATTAATAATAATAAGACTTAATTCCTTGTGGTACGCTGCCTTAAATAAGAAGGAAATCATATTAAGTGAAAGGACTAACAATCTGTTTAAGACCTCAATAATTTAATCCAAAGGGGATGTATCTCATGTTACGTCAGATCTTTCCTATTCACTGTGTCTGTCTGTCTTCCTGAAAATAAGAAAAATAACTGCATATAAATTTAGAAACACAGAATTAGCCATTCACACCTCATCAGACATAAATGCAGTGACATGGAAAAGGAACTGAGGATCAAGGCAGAAAGCAAAGAGAACATGAGGTACACTGGAGCAGTACTGGAGCTAATTCTGGGATAGAATATCTCTTAAGTATGAAGTAGCAGTCGGGAAGTTATATTCTGTGTGTATTTGCAATTAATGAGGCTAATATTTATATGATCTACCCATTTTTGAGGTCTGTTATTCAAAGAAAAAATTGAAAGAGTTTACAAAATGGTTAATATTTTCTGAAGAAATGTAAGCAGCTCAGTTTACTTACCTGAGAGGAAAATGTAAGCTGCTATCAAGTTGTCTCTTAAACTACATATACCAGGGAAATACTTCTAACAGTAGTTAGCGTGACTGTAGCATGGGTAAATCCAATTCAATGGAAATTTCCACTCTGTGTAGAGTATCTCCAATTGTGATACATTTGTATAAAACTTTCATTTTTGACTAGACCATTCAACCTGCAACAACTGCCAGGCATACAACTGCACTGCAGCTCCTCATCTCCGAGAGGTGAGGAGGTTTCTCTGAGCACATGATCTACAGCGTATCATGAAAGACTAGGCTGGAAAAAGAAAGGCAGCAGGAAGTTTTCTGACCAAAATGCCGGTTCCTTTAAGAATTTTCAGGATTAATTTGAGGTGCCTTAAGTTCTTATCAAGGCAAAACTTGGCAGAGGCACACAGGGCAATGAAGAGCTTTGATGACTGGTTTCCCTGTGGAAGAGCAGACAGCTGCAGACCGCGCTCCACTCCTGAAAAGCAGCTGCAGCCATGGGTCTGCACCCTGAGGTTGCCCTGCAGAACCAGAGGTATGGCCTGGATTTCCCCACAAAGAGCTGGACATAGGATCCAGTGGCTAAGCCAGCTGTAGCAGGTAGTATTGGGGAAAAAAAGGCTTTTTCAGCAAGTAGAAGGGAGAAGATCCACTGGCTGGAAGTCAGAGAAACCTCAGACTAGAAATACTGTACAATACTTCATCAGATTCCTTCTCATCAAATCTTTATGCAGAAATTTTGAACAGTTATACTGAAGCAACAAACCTGATGCGAAAGCCAGAGTAAATTCTCCAGTTTCGTTTATTCTGGTATCAGACCGGATTATCACAATAGATCATACTGGCTTGAACACCCACCAATGAAAGCATATTTTAGAAACTATTTCTTTCCATCTTTGCTGTATCACTGAGACTTTGCTCTTCTTTGAAGCAAGTTCTGTTTTGGTCAGCTCCTGATGACCTTTCTAATCTCTCCAGTTACCTCTGCTAGTTCAGTGTTGTTGCATGATTTACCATTTTAAGTTTACGTATGTAGAATCAAGTTTTTACATAGGTTGGTAGGCCACTGAACACACCACGCTATTTTCAACTTCATTAAAAACATATGTGTAAAAATGCAAAATTGGGGCTTCTGTGTCATCTCCAGTTTGATTCAATTGCATCTGAATTACTCTTTACAAATTATTACCATTCAGAGAAATTGTTAAAAAACTAGAAGTTAGTGTCACTGTCATCCTCTACCCTTTGACAGGTTCCTGTCAGTCTGCTATATTCTGTCATTTATAATTATAATTCTCTCTGCTGCTTTTTACCAAACAAGTTATGATACCGCTATTTCACCTAAATATGCACTCATTTTAGTACACAGTGCAACAAAGGGCTATGCATGTCATTAAAAAAGCCCTAGTACTCTTCTTTCATAAATGGTACTACAAAAAAGGCTCTTTGTCCATCTTGGGAGATGCTCACCTTTGTTTTTCTGTGAGTTCAGCCATTACTTTTTTAGTATACATATCTGATAGCACAAACCAAGGCTTTCAAACAGTGCATATGCCAAGTCCATTTAAGTAGTCCTACCTACTGGCCATAGAAACTAGGTGTTGTATTCAACCTAGATTATTACAATTCCTCTACAGCTTCAAAGAAAAACCACAGAACCCTCAACCCCCTTGTAATTTACTCTGTAGCCAAACTTATGTATCCAGAAATAAGTTGACCAAAGTCAACAAGAGCTCACCTGTTACCTTTTCTATCCAGCTCAGAAAGGCTTGAGTTGGTAGCAAAGGTGCTCTTATTTAACATCAGGCATATTTAACAAACAGCAAGTTAAAATTGAAAACGTAGTTCCATATGCTATGAGTGCCTTTTTTTTTTTTAATGGATTGCTATAGTTTGAAGGTTTTCTTTGAATCCACTGTAAGAAAATTACGTGCAAAGAATATTTCTCAATATTTATGTCTCATTAAACTTTATACTAACAAAGAATATTAATACACTTTTAATAAAATAAACCATATTTTAAACCACTGGGACCGCTAAATAACGAGTTCTTCACTGTCACATCATGAACAAAGCACATGAGAGTGAGGATAATAATCAATAAACATCACAGATGTTCAAATGAAACAGTAAACCACTATTATCAAGCATTAAGAAACCCATGTTGTTATGACAGGCTTAACTCTGATCCAGGAATTTATATGAGAAGAAACCGTAGGCCGTATTATACAAGTAATTTCCTAAGAGATACTTTGAAATGGAAAAGAAAATATTAGTTGACATTTGCACCTGCTGACAGGTACATTGCAATGGAGCATTTAGAATTGCTTTTTAGAACGTCAGATTACAAAACTAAAGAAAAGATATGGCCAAAATTAAGTTAAGCTTACAATATGTTATTAGGGATGTTGACCAGCACATACCATTTAAAGCATTACAAACTAGAAAAAAAGTTACAGTTACGCTGCACCTGTATGGTTAGAACTAAAGAAATAATATTAATTATACTGTCAGCTCTTATGCTCTCCCTATGAATTATCTATTTATTTTAGTTCAAGAAGAATAATGGGCTTGCTGAGCATTTAGAACTGCAGTGACTGCTGGGTAACTACTCTTTGGCTGCACATACCTTATAGAAAGTCTCACAGCCCAATTTCTGCTACAGAAGAGGTGTCAGCTATTGACAAAAGCAGTCCTTCAAAATACTGACGCATGAAGTTACATCAAGTGCATTGGCCATTCTGGTCTGTTTGTGCTGCATGTGCAGAACTGGGGGGAAACAACTGTTTTATGGGACAGCATTCAACCGCCATGCATCCCTTTGGTGAAGGAAGTTCAGTCTAATGTCACGCTACAGCTTTGGAGCAGTACATTAAAAGGGTAAACTCTTGGGTGGACTCAAATACCCATGTCCTTGCTTAGGCTTTAGCTCCAATTTTTACACCTGAAGTAACTTTACTCACTCAGCACAAACTACTTGGTGCATAAATGCATACTAAACGTGACGCAATTTGCAACCTTCTAAAGGTATGTGTTGAAAAGGTGGGTTGGCTTCTGCAAGACATTTTTAGAAAAACAGCCAGAATTGGTGCAACCTGGTCTGTTCTTGAGAAAAGCATGACTTCTCTGTTTTAGCTTGAACTTCAGGAAAAGCTTGGGCTGAAACTACAGAAAGGCATCCATAGAAGCAGAAATAGTATTTCCATCCTACTTTGTGGCAGGCTGCTAAAGGGCGCTAGAACTCCTGAGCTCTCTGCAAACCTCCCTGAGCTGTCATGCACTACATTCCAGAGAATCGGGATCTGAAAAACATGTCCATTGGTGGTCAAAAAATAAAAGGAAAAAAGAAAAATCTCTCCACCACCATTTTCCCACGTAGCCTCCGAATGAAAGGCAAGCCTGAAAATAGTTGATTCAGATACAGGGATATTTATACCAAAGGTTCCATTTTATCTGAGATGTTCTGGAACACAAAACAAAATAATGCATGTAGGTTACCTCTTTTTCTCACGGAAGACTTCTTATCAACTTATTTATAAATGTTACTGTTAATGAGATGTGTACATAATAATCTACACCTAGTCCTGTAATCACAACCACACTTTGACAAACAAAAGAAAAATTACAAAATTTTTTTTAGGTAGTCCTTCTTTGTAACTAAGTCTTTGAACTGATAAATCAGCATGCATATTCTTTTCTCTCAAACCACTCGCTAATTTCTTCCATACCTGAGGTACAATATTCATCGTTCATTAGGAAACATTCTGAAGATGCACAACTGCACTGGGATAATTTCTATCAGTGCTTTTGAAAGACATTACCATAACATACCAAGGTTTTAAACAACACAGATTAAGAAAAGTATAATCAGTGGTATTTCTGACCAGCATAACACAGCAGCCCTCTGAAGATGAGAGATGAGAGATGAGAGGAGATCAACACACTTCTCACAGATTAATAAATCGGCATTCAGTATGGGGAAGGGGTGTAGAGTTTGACGGACTTAAAAAATGTTTAAGAGATTTATTATTTTCTGCTAGCCTTTATACTACACATTTGTATAGCCTCTTAGAATGATAATTTGGTCTGTCATTAAAAAGAAAGCCACACCGGGCAACAGCCGAACACCCCTTCAGCGCTGCTCTGTGATTTTTACGACAGGTTGACCTGTGGAACGGTTCGCGTTAGCTCTGACTTACTAATGGAGTTGAGCCATCAGACCGCTTGTCGTTAAGTTGTTATGGGTACCAATAACACATTCACACAGCAGCACCACACTGCTGTTTCTCCGGAGCCCTTGCGATGCATCTTGTAACTCTCCCTTCACACGCACGTTTCCAACTTCTGGGCCTGGAGCGGCCT
>JAVJGI010000001.1:56924712-56999034 GCA_035590275.1 Ibycter americanus
ATCAACATTGTTCTCACATCAGAGCCAAAACACAGCACTGCACCAGCTACTAAGAAGAAAGTTAACTCCATCCCAGCTGAAACCAGGACAGCCTTCCAATCATCTCCACCTACTGAGCTTTAGCTGGCATAACAGAGCAGCTCTGGAGCACATGAAGATGCTTGCAGCATCTTTTTGGAGGTGCTTTCCAGGAGTGCTGGAACCTACTGTGCTCCAGCACTAATGGGTCTTCAGTCTATGGGACTAGATTAGTGCTAATCTAAAGTAGACTCCCTCCCAAAGCCACACGTACGGTGGGTGTCGGGTTCTCAGTGCCAACCTATTCCCTCTGAAGACCTGCTTCCATTTCACCACAGTATTTGGCAATGTAGCCAGAGCCACAGTGAATTGTTAGAGGACTAGGACCTTGGCATGAATTGTGGCAAACCAGCTTGCCAGTGTAGGTGCTCCCATACTTTGAAATCGTATAGAAATAACTCTTTTCTCTTTGCTGATTCCTTTTGTGTCCAGGTAGGATGGAAGTTCCCTGCAAATGGGAAGAACAAGATTTTTTTCACAGTTTATAGGATGCTCTCAGGAGACTAATATTTGATTATCTGTCTGGTCTTATTTTGTTAGAGGCTCACAAGACAGCTGTTCTACCCGACTACTGTGAGAACTTACTGTTCCAGCCAGATCAGGAGGGCAAAGACATGTGAAAATGAAAAATAATGGAGCAGGCAAAAGACTGTGGTCTGTACTTTTTCCATTTTCCAAAAGATTCGGTTGATACTTGGCTCAGGCTTTGTTGAAAGTGGCTTTTCAGTATACCCTATGCTGACCGATCTTCCTTAGAGTGTAAGAAGTTTTTTAATCTGTAAAGCACAAGATATAAAAAGGTCTCTTCATAAGACTGGTCTGTCTGATAATTGAAAAACATTCTCTCCAGAATGCCTGTTTAAACTCTCGGTAACAGAATCCCAAGCAAATCTAAATGAAGGGTGATATCATGCTGTCCAGAACATTAACACTCTCTCTGCAATATATTATGTCATTTGCTGAACTTCTGTAATTGTTATTAATGGACTTCTAGACCTCTCGATTGTAACAAAAGCCTGACATATTTAGAGATTCCTTTTTGGTGTATTTGATTGTATTTTTCTGCCTTTTACAGAGAGTATACATTCTCTGAAATTGCACTAGTTTTCTCCTCTTCTTTTACATCTTTCTTCTTAAGGTTCTTTTTCCATCTTCCCTTAATTGGTTGCTATAGCTCATCTTTGATTTCCATTTTCGATACATCACAATCATCAGTATGTCCTGTGCTTACTAGGGAAACAAGCAGAGATCTGGCTGAGCTTCAAATTATTTTAATTGTTATTAAGTATTCACTATATCATCAGACAGAACTGTCCTACAATATAGTTTGGTATAAACTTAGCTGTCAGGTCAATAGATTTATTTGCAGTGACAGGAATAGGTCAAAATACATCACATAAAGCCACCATTGCTTCCAAGTTTAATTATTGAGAAAAAAAGAAAAAGAAACCCCAACCTTCCTAAGTAGTTTGTCGTGACAGATCCTCACTAGATTGCGCAAAGAAAATGCTGTTAATTACCAGTAATCATTTGCTGCTGATATCTACACGTCAACATTAAGCAGCATTGAGACAGTGTGGAGCTTATAGCATGAATGCATATTTCACTGTGTCAAAATGCAGAAGTCTGCTAATCTTTTAAAGATGTATTTCATGGTATGTTTTCAAAACTACTTCACTGCATCATCAATATAAAAGTCCTTTGATTATATTTTTTAACATGTCCCAGAGAGGAGTATTTTTCTTTCTCAAATAGTACCAGAAAGTAGAAGACCCTTGATCTTAGGGCTTTTGCTCCTAAACAAACCCTTGCTTCTGCAGTTGTCTTCAATCACTGACTTGCATATTCTAGCATCTGCATATGATGAAAATTCATCATGTCAGCATGACAAAAAATGTTGCTGTGCAGAGATAATTCTAGTGAATTACATAGAAAACAACTATTTTTAAAAGTGGAAGAATTATCTTATGGTTTATCATATGCTCTCAGGAAGGTCATTATCAGTTATGATTATCAATACCAATTCACCCTTTTGATTGGAGACTAATGGAACAGCTGCTTCAGTCTGTATCATTGATGACTATTATTCTTGAATATGATCCTTCCCTGGTGTAATTCAACCACCCTCTTGAAAGTATCTCCTAAAATAATTTCACTGGCCAGGCTGGTGATACTCATATCATCTTCTGCTTCAGCTGTATTGCAAATGATACTCTGGATGCTAGTCTTTGATTTCCCTAATAGCTGTTAAAGCATTGCATGTTTTTGCGAAGCTTTACCTCAGTTAGTACTCTGTGCTAGCTATGTAAAACAGATTATTTATTTAGTCTGAAAAATGTCATTATAATTTAACCTGATTTAATAAAATAGAATGTAATTTAAAATTAATGTTCTAATATATTTTGTTTCACAGCTCCTTTACTTTAAAATATTTCTTCGAAACTACTAATCCTTTTTCACCATTAAATACTCATTAGCTCCTGGCACAATGTTGTCCACCCAGATGCTAGCCTTCCTCTTTAGGAAGTAAGGCAAAGACTGCAGTAAGTTAATAGCTGCCAGTCTCAGTGTGTCACAGGCTTATGACAGGTGTTGAGTAGAAACTGCCATTTGTGCAGAATTTGACAGTGTGTGCCATAGCTGAGGAATTTCCACCATCCATCTTCCACAGCTCTTTATCATAGTCCCCACTTCCTTCCAGATCAATACTAGGCCCTGGATGTCTATTTACAAGAGATTGCAGCTCCTCCTGGATCACACTGTTTCTGCTAAGAAAAGATAATTTTAAGGGGACCATGCCTTCACTTCCATTTTTCCAATCTGTATTTTTCTCACCCCAGAATTTCATCCAAGTATCTACTATAATATCAATGACTTTGTATAATTACTTAAACAACCTCATTAAATTTCAGTGGTGGCTGCACACACTCCACGTAGTCCAAAGGGTAGGGTTTTAGTGGAAAACGTTATAGAAAAGCAAAAAGAAGACAGAAAAATATAAAGGCCGTCAGTCTTTTCAATGCTGTCTTCTTGCAGAGCCTTGTGTCGTCTTGAAGGCAAGTTCAAGGCAAGGCAAGCCTTGAACCTTGCTTGCCTTTGCTTATTCTACAAATTTCTTCCAGTAAATGCTTATGTCATCTCCTGATAAAGTCCTGCCTCCAGGTTTTGACATTTATAGCCTGGATTGTGACCATTACCTGAAGTCCAGCTGCACCCTTTAGGTGAATCATGGCAAGAATAAGAGATTTTGCTTTTAGCCAGTCCTGGACTTTGTTGTAGCTCCATAGACTGGGTCCTACCAGAATGAGATCTGCCCCTTGAAATAACTCTGGCACCAATGGAAAAGACACATCCATGCTATCGCTTCTCCTTGAGTCACTGCCACATTATGCCAAGCAGTAGTCCCTGTGTAAGCCCCAGATAAAGTGAGTCATAGCTGCTCAAATACCAGGGATTGCCAGAGCAATTGCAAAATACTTCTTAATAGCAGCAGTGTAGTTCTCTGCCAAATAGCTATCACAGAACATTTTTGTCATGGTGAGTCAACACCGAAAACTGTCTTTAAAAGTGAAGCCACTTGCCTTCTTGGGATGGTGGAGATTCTTGCTAGCAGCAAGAATTCTTGCTGGAGCCTTATGTGAACGTCCTAGCCAGGAACACCTGTTTCGGGTTTGGACTGAGTAAGCTGCCCATTCACAAGCATATCATCTTCAAGATTTGTGACAACCTGGTGACCTTACACACTGCATCTGTCGAGGGCAGATGAGTTCATTAATCCTATTCCAGCCCTTGATGATTAAAAATGTATTGAAAATAAATCTATAGATTAAATTGCAGCATAGAGTTTTGATAATATAAAGTGGTGGGACATCTTACTGGATGTACCTAATGTAATCTTACCTAAAATATGTTTTTGTGATTGCCTTTTGTTCTTGTTCAGAGGCATTTCAAGATAGCAGGATAAGCTTTCATCCTTTAAGAATGCTCCCTGAAATACTGTCAAATTTTCCTTGGAGAAGTAATCTAGGTAAAAAAAAATTGCTATACTGAAACAATCTTACTTTTTTAATCTATCCATAGAAAAAAAATATAAATTTTTTAAAAGTCATCCATATGGTTTACAGTGTGTACATGTGTTTGGAAAGCAAGGTGATTATGTCCAAGTTACAGCTTATCATCAGGAAGGCACAACTGGACCTCATTAATATCAGTGCCTACAAATGGAAAGACGCTCCTGAGAATAGACAGAATTATGTCGGTAGTCAAGTGCTAAGCTAAAACTAAACTGATTTATTAGCCTAAATTATTTAAGCTACCATATTTCTTTATTAGCATATAAGCCTTAGGAGTACTGTATTGCAGTGGTCCTGTCCTCTCAGCCGTAGGTATGGATGGCATTATGACTGTGATGCTATAGTGCTTCTGGGATGAACAGGTCAGAAAAAGTAAAGTAACTATTATACACACAAGCACTACTCTCACATTGTAAATTGTGATGGTGTGTTTTAATAGTAATTTTCCTGTCAGAGTAAGAGAAAATCATGCTGATGACCCTCCTGCTATTTTATATCTGCTATTTTATACAGATTAACTAGTTAATCTAGTGGCTTTTTTGTTTACCTCTGTAGAGATTTAAAGAAATAAAGAAAAGGCAAGAAACAATGAGTATGCTGCTGTAGATATAGATCCAATATATTTGGGTTTTGTGCAGACATATAGATCATGGCAGCACCTGAACTGGCAACCTTGTGGACATCTATTTACCTGCAAAATAGGTACAGCACATGTAATCCTATTGCACAGTATCTTCCTACCTATGAGATATGAAAGAGTGAAAGCCCAACTCATTCTTTTGGTCTAGACACTTATACAGTTTCTGAATCTGACAAATACATCATCTAACATTAAACCTAACATAAGCAACTAACATTAAACCACGACACTATGAGAATCATTCTTCATACTGAAGACACCAGCAGAAATGACTTCTTGTTACTCTTACTCTGCCAGTAACTAAGTAGGTGACTACTGTTAGAAAGCTCGGTGTTGTGTAACTACGTCAAGCCCTCTGATTTACAATTCTGCATTGATCCACCCAATATAAAAGTATTTCAAAACTTTTTCTGTACTTGTGTCCATGAAAGCAGAGATATTTATAATGTTATCACTATTTTAACAGTTAAACACTCGGGAAGTGAAGAACTAAAATGCCAGTTTAGCAAGTGACTAGATAAATGCGACATACAATTGACACTGATGTGTTCTGAAGTGCTTAGGTTAAGAGATTTATTTCCCAGGATCTCTACGTAGTCCATGGAAAGGGAAATAATTACCTTTTGGAGGATTCAGTTTCTCTTTCTCAGCTGCACAAAGAACATAGTTTAGCTGTGTGACTAGTCCTTCCCTCCTACTCCTTCAGATGTTGTTCACTGTAGATGGCACTCTTGGTAATTACTGTTTCTGAAAAATTAGTAAAGTGCACTCAGTTCCTGGAAGCTCAATACGATCAGAGTTTCCCTTCTGCCTTATGCCCCACTGTAAAGCCTTTTGCACGCTTCCATCCACAGTGCTGCTATTTGGAGTTTTGAGGCGGTAAAAGTCCAAAAACCCACCCCATTCCTTATCAGGGTCTTGCAGATCTTATGCCTCTAATGCTACCTGTGGTAATCACTGAGAATTTTTCCAACTAGAGGTAACCAAAAGAACCCCCCCCACACTTTTCTGATTTACTTCTCTGAAAATCTTCTAGTCACAGATGAATGTGCCCAAGGCTGCCTATCACTTCTCTGAAGGTTTGTAAGTTTTCCCCACTTTCATCATACACATGCCTGTGGCTGCATTTCTTCTCCTCCAGAAGCAACATATAAAATCACCCTGCTAGCTACAAGAATAACTATAGTAACAGACAGCATGGTACCTCTCAATGTTTGTCATGATCTTAGATAGATAAACTAAACCCAAATCTTAAACTAAGAAGCTTCTACGCTTTTGTGCTACATCCTTAGGTCTATGTGACAGAAGATGTTTCCAGGCTGGGTCTGTAGAAGGCTTTCTGTCCTCATCGTGAATTGCCTGTCTAGTTCTTTGCTTTCACTGGACTGAATGTATCTTTACCCATTGCAGGATGCCTTTCCTCTTTCTTGTCAGAAGCTGTCCATCTAGTCTCTCTAGATAGACAGTAAATCAGTCTCTCTGTTTCTTACTGCAGAGATAGGTATGTGCAAGTGCCTAATGTAGTATGTTTCCTTCTGCCATTTCCATTTTTAGCCCTTCATCCTTGGCTATAGAAATGTTTATTGCCCTCATCCCTCTAAATAATAGTGACTTTCCAATACTTTCTAGTTTTGTTTTAAATTTCAGGTCTTATTCCTGCTTTTGTGTGGGAGCCCAAAATATTGCTCAGACTTGCAGGCCTGGATTACTATATTAGTATTGTATATTATTATTATTATTATATTGCACGCAGATTGTCCAACCTTAACCCCATACTGCTCTTCCACCTAGGATACAGGAAACTATTGTGAAAATTTTTGTCTTTTCTGAGGGAAATAAATGTAAGATAGTGTATTCAAGCAGCTGAAACAGCTGGAGAAAGCGTACAAGCTTGCAAGTACATGATATCTTCACCAAGTCTGAAAAAATTGTGAAAAATTCCAAGCAAAACAGATATTAAGTGCAGTTGCTTTGGATTTACTATAGTTGTATTTGTCAAACAGACAAGTTGAAAGCAAAGAGCACTTAGCACCTGTTCAACAAAGAACCACAGGACGCAGGAGACAAGGCAGATTGGTTTAACGATCCATTTGCAATGTGGTTCTGAATCAGAATTTTAGATTTAAGTAGCAGTCTGAATTTTTGGTTGCTGGACTAAAAGAATTGATATTTGGTCCCTGAAGGTCTGAAGAATGGCTTACTTTTTTTAACAGAAGTCTCAAAACGCCACGGTAATGTTCTGCCACCAGGTCTTCAGGCACTATTTTTCCATCAAATGCTATAAGATTTTGTACCTTTTAATGCCTTTAAGTCTTTCACAAAATCCTCTTCTACTCCTTGCTGAACTTATTAAAATATTCTTTTCAAAAATCAGCTCAAACCCTTGTCCCTTGGAGACTTTCCTCTAAAACAGTTCTTAGGAGTTTGCTTCCCAGTTCTCCTTTTTCTCTGTGACAAGTTTTACTTCTTCCCAGAATTTTTTCTGTAGCTGGGATGTTTTATTTTTATGGCTTTTTCTCCCAATGGAACCAGTCCACAGTTTTCAGTATGAAATTCCAAATCACATTTGGAATACGTAAATGTCAAAATATCTGGTCTTGGGTGGGAGAGGACTTAGTAATAGACATATCAGACTGCCCTTATTCTATGTTCTGCTTAAGGTCATGTCATTACCTGTGCAAAACATAAATGGATTTTAAACAGCTGTTAAGTTTGTGACCAGAATTAAATCATATTTGTAATAACAATGTGGTGGAATTAATGAGTTGGGAATCACATCCCAGTGCTACCTACCAATGAATTTTGCATATACAGTGCACTCAAACAGAATTACTCCACCATTAATCCTACACAGCTTTTGACAATGCACAAAGTACACAAAGGGTTTGAGTTCAACTGTTCAAATCTGCTCTGACCTCCAGAAGCCACCAACTTGCATTGACAAGTTATAAACGTTCATTAGGACAGTCACCAAACGTAACACGCTATAAACTGTTTGAAATAGCCACTCCAATAGTGACTGAAATCCCTCCCGTTGTAAAACAATTTTGGTAACAGTGATACTGCCATAACGAATAGGTATTAATAACAAGTAGTTACCAAAGCATACCAAAGCATACCAAAGCAAAGGTATAGAATAGATGTGCACATGAAGCTTTCTTTTTGTGGAGTGAACTCTTGAATATGCCTTGAATGAGGATGTATGCTTGACTAGGTTGTGCCAATATAATATTAATTACATTATTGGGAGAGAATAGTTCCAAGGCTTTTGAAGAAAAACAGGGGACTCCAAAAATTCAAGCACAAGATGACAGAATGGGCCTTGAAAGTGCAAGAGCAGGATGACACCAGAAGTCTTAGGGCTGCAGACCAGGGCAGTACTAAATTTAGGAATAACAAGGACAGCAAAACACAAGTATTCAACACATGAAAAACACTCTATATAGACTAAAACATAACGATAACATGGAATTTGCAGACCATTGAAGAAAAAGAAAATAAATGTGTCAGCAAACATACAAAAATAATCCCAAGTGAAACCAGAAATGAGAAGGAAGAAGTCAATGTTCCTGCCAGTGAAGCACCTGAGATGCTGGATCCTCAGTGTAACTTGGCTCACCTATTATATTCTCCTTAAGCAACAGTAACACCATCAATCTACTGACCCAGAATAAAAAAGATGAGCATAAAAGAGTCAAGGGCAGATACTAGGAGGTCTGCATTCAACAATTGTATTATAAATGAGAAATATCTGTAACTGGGTAATTTCAACTGTACCTGTTAGCATCATTGTAACTAGATTAGTAATAACTCTTTGACTAGATTTCTAATACGCTAATTGGACTACCAATAAACTCCTGACTTTGCATAAGGTGTGTTTCTTTAGCCCACATACAGGGCACAGAGTTTGTTCTGGCACCCAACCCTTGAGGTGTGACTGTAATTTGGACATATTGATCTTTAAATGTATGTAGTATATTACAAGTATCTTTTATTGTTTTGCTTCATAACACATGCATCCAATGTAATCATAGACAGATTAATAAGATAGCTTTCTTTTTAATTCAGTGCTGTGCATATATGAGGGCCTGGTGAGCAGGTGTGTTTCATCACCTTCTATGTCACAACAATCAAAATGAGAATAGCAGCAATTTGGTGAAAAGACTGCCATGGTTGCCCCTTAGCCCCTGGTGCTCCAGAAACAAGCAGCGATAGTAACACAACCCTTCATAGCATTAGCTAGCTGCAGTCACTGAGCGGTGCTTCTTCAATCACACAGAAGGGAGCCCCGTGTCCCACATGAACGAGTTTACTGTATCCTCAGTTCAGCCATACAGACACCATTTGACCTCCTGGCCGTCTCTGAAATGCCTGCATGCTCTTGTTGGTGCAATTGCGGATGGCCAGGTAAACCCATCCTGATGCAGGCTGATTGGAGAGAGTGTTTGTCTAAGTCTTGTCCAGACACAGTTCCTCTTCTGATGGTCCCATAGAGCACCTGAGGAGGTCAAACTCTTCCCTTTGCACAGAAAACCCTACTTCCCACTGACTGCAGAAGCCTTCTATCTAAAATTATAATGTTTCTGAGACATAAGTGAAAATATCAGATAAAAAATGTTCCTTATATCTTTGATATTTATTTGGGGATAATTATCATTTTTCATTAGTAGAGGCAGTTTGGGGAAAACAAATGGCTATAAAGTAGTTGTAAATACTTATGAAATGAGCTGCTGGAATCCTGGATAAAAACTACAGCCAGTCAGACCAAGACACAACTACTGAAGAACAATAAATCACCTTGTATACCACAGCACATTTTTTATAATGCATCTTTAAATATAGCAGTCCCCTAGATACATACCACCACCACCACCACCCCACCACCCCCGCAAAAAAAAGTCCTTTCCAGGAATCAGTGTCTTTTTACCTCCCTGATGTGTCTGATCTCTTCAGTTCACAGAAGTTCTTAACTAATCTGTCATCTTAACATAAATCAATAATCCTTAGGGAGAATATCTTCACAAAATTTCCCTTTAAATGAGTAATACCATACCTTGTGATTAAATATAGCAAATTATTAATGTGTGTACTTGTTCCTTTCCCTATTCTGAATTGCCTAAGCATTTTTTTTTTGCCCTTTATCTACTTTGTAGGCATCCTTTCCGGTCCAAAATAGCTGTCTTTTAATCATAAAGCATAAAAGACCTATAAAAGCTGACTTTAAGTGGTGTCCAAAAATTCCTTAGGGACCATCCAGCATTCAGCAGATTAAAGTAGTAGTTCTTCAAGACTGAAATGACATCCAAGTATAGAAACTCATTTTAGGAAAAGAAAACCAAACTGTTGGATACTGTAGTAGACCAAGTCTTTTATTAATATATGTCTCCAGTCTTTTTTTATACACTATAAATGGAAGTGGCTGGGGTAAGAAAAATCTGCTTGTACTTGCTCATCATTTACACTATGCAACACTGAACTTGATTACTTCTTAGTCATCTCCCAACTGTACCTGTTACTGTTCTCACTTAAAATTCATTGCAGTTTCCAGCAGAGCTTTAAACACAGCGTCTTGAAGATGTGGTGACTGGATATTGTGTAGCAGCTCTAACATCCTGACAAAACTCTGTTTACAGACAATGAGTTGTAAATGTTCTTTTGCCAATAAACATAAAATCCTTGCGCCAATGAAAGCACAATTAAAATGCAAGCAAGTTGTGTAGGTAAATTTACTAGTAATAGAAATTCATAGCAGAACTGAGGAATGACATCTTGTGGCACGTTACCCCAACAGCTGCTTTTCTGGGGCTGAAGCACAAGCGGCAGGGCACTGCTTGTGGGCAGACCCCTAGGAGCTTTGTAGTCTTGAAGAGCCTCGTGTGTTAGCAAAAGCCTCATAAACCTCAGAACCAAACCTAAGAAGAGATACCTGAGTGAGAGAGAAAGATTTTGAAGATAACCTGTCTTTGCTATTTTTTCTAGAGAAGGAAATGATGGGACCGTTTCACTCTTCCTGCCCAGGTAAAGAGGAAATATAGATAGGTGCTTCATGCATGCAAAGTAAGTGAGAAGAATTCTTGTGAGGCAAGTTGAAGGACAAGCAAAATAAAATTATTTTTCATGCAATTCAGGCTAACTGAATTGGAAATGGAAATGCTGAAGAAAAGGAAATTGTAAAAGTCTGAGCTGTATTTTATCAAAAGCTACAATGTGATCTGCTTAAGAGAATTCCCTAGAGATCAGTCCAGGGCATTCAAGCGCAAGAATTAATACACTATCTCACTCTACATTTCAGACACCGAGCAAGTTGGAGGAGGTAGAAAATACTTTAAATAAACTTAAGTACCACTTGTCAGAATACTGTGAGTTTTATGAGCCAAGAAGCTCCTTTAGGGCTATTTAATACTTGTTACAATTTCTAATTGTCTCCCATATTATTCCAATATTTAAACAATCCCAGTTGCTTCTAAATGGAAAAAATACAGCAAGCTCCTTTGCCAAAATACATCAGGTAAAGTCATTGCTAACATCTGATACACGCAGAGGGAATTTTATTCTCAAAAGCACTTCTAAGGCACCTACTGTCTTGCTATCAGAACAAATGTCTTGGATCGTTTTTATTATAGAGTACTAACATGGGATTTGCTGGGAATTAATAAGGGTTTGAATCATCTATAGGCCCTTTCTGGGGAAATTCTGGTTTCTGTAGAAAAAACCTTCTAATGATATGCATCCTCCGACTGACTTAAATGCATGTTCTCTTTTATGTCTTGGTAAGTTCTCCCACTCTCTCCAGGAAACGTGCTGTGATTCTCCACCACAGACTTTTGGAATAACTTTCATTACTGATGTTTCATCTTACTTCTCTTCTGCTGCGAAAGGATGGAACATGCTAACCTGCACCCTGTCCTGTGCAGTCTGAAGTCAGTTTGCAAAGGAGAAGGAGGGGACAGCGAAGAGCCTGGCTGCTCAGGCGCAGCAGGAGCAGTGGCGGTCCCTCGCCTGCCCTCGCTGCCCTGCAGGAGCTGGGGCTTGCTGCGCCTTTTGCACCCACCTGCAGCTTCAACAGCCCCTGCTTGGTCCCCTCCCTGAACCAGTGGCTGAGCCAGTGTAAGGGAACCAGGCAGATTTCCTCAACTGATTCAGAAAAGCTAAGGAAAGGATTATGGCTTTCCATGCATTATAAATGCTTATGCCTTCATACCTTCAAACTAACTGCAAAGGATATTATGTAGTTGAGGCTTGCCTGCTATTGACTTCGCTCGGATGCATGCAGAAGTTTCTGAAAAGTGTTTCTTCCTCAGAGGTCTGTGCCTCAGAGGTAAGAGGTGTGTTGAATCTAATCTTCCTTGGGTTTGGGGGGAGATAAGGGACTTGGAAATGCTCTTCTAAGCTCTCACACTTTTATAGAAAGAAATATGATGTGAAGTGTTGAAGCCAAGGAAAAATTCATTTCAGTACGATAAGAAAAAATTCACTAGAATAAAACATGTTGGGAAAACAACCAAAGCCCAAAAAACAAAACCCAAACAAAACCCAAACCCCCAAACACATGGAATTTAAACAAATCCATTTTGGAAAAGCTTGAAGCTGTAAAAAATTGGAAAAGACCTGGAAAATCCTGATGTTAAGGAAGAAAACTTTTCATGAATCTAAGGAAAAATTCACTAGGATGAAATGAGCTAAGGAAAACCAAAACCAAAGTCCTTAACCAAATGGAATTCAAACAAACTGATTTTGGAAAAAGCTATTCCCCCTCAATTGCTCAGCAAGTTTTCTTTGAGAAAGTGGAAGTTCAATAGTTCTCTGTTCGTCTGAGTTTCTGCTATGAAAAAAAAAAAAGCACAAAACTGTAATATTTTTCTTTTGATAAAACCCTCCTTGCCTTCTACATGCATTAAAAAGAGCTGAAACACGGTAACAACTGCCTTTATCCTGCACAAGTCACCTTGAGAGGTACAATCTAACCCTGAATTTATTTATGGTGACTATCAAGTATGAGTATGAAAGAGATATATGGTACTGAAGAATGAATATGAAATACATTTTAGTTGAAGCGGTACATTATTACATAACCTCCCCTTTGTTATATAGCCTCTTGTAACCTGATAGAAAGCTGCAAGAACAAAAAAGGAGGCACTTAAAGTAGAGGAAGGTTTTCTAAAAGTCAACTGCAACAAGAGCTCCCTGTTAAGTATAAAGTCCAATTTAGCACAGCCTCCTCTTCCAGAATCTCAGTGACATGGCTTCTGAATAAAAAGCACATCTAAGTATTAATCTTTGGGGGAAGAAAAAGGTATAGAAGAAGAAAGAGCAATTCACCAAAGCAGAGAAATATTTTTGCATGAATTTTAAAGAATCTGCATTTCTCTTTCTTCATGCATGCCCATATCAGAAGGAAACATGCCCGGGTGAGAGCTACACCTCTGCACCATTATCTGCCTGGGGGAAGAAATGAAATCAAGGGTCCATTTATTCAGGGATGTCAACAGGATGTGAGGTGCCAGAGAAGTTAGCAATACATTTTCCTAAACACTTAAATGCTTATTTTAAATTATTCACAAATAATACAGGTACTGATATTCATATTCTGCCACACTGTATGTGAGATAACTTTGAGTTACTCCCTAATTATCTCACTAATGGCAATTCCCTAGACTTTCAGATTCACAATGAGGGAAATATACCATGAAATGAAAACACAGCTCTCATCCCACATTAAATTTACTGAAATCCAGGTGCCTGTTAAATATTTTTATGCTTTAAAGGCTATTATACAGTTGCATGTGTTAGGGAGGATGGAAAAGTTATCAAGTTTTTTTAATATTTTTCTAAATATCAATAATGATTACTTTAAAAATTGTTCTTAAAGCATCAGTAATACCTCTCATCAAAGACTTTTCTCTCTCATTTAGATTATAGGTGCTTCCTATGAATGAAAAGCTTTGTTTTCATGTTTCTGTATGCAACATTGCTTGTGCAATCTCCGTTTTTAACCCTAATTTAACGCTTTACTGAAATGGTCAAATTTCTGGCTTGGCAAGAAAAATGTCTCTTGTGCTTTTTATTGAATTACTTTTTAAAACAAATGTATCAATAAATTAAGTTCCTTTATAGTCAGATTTTCTGAAGTGCAAAAGAAAATGAAAAGCATCAATTCTTTAAAGGTAGGTCAGACTGGGAGGCAGTCTGGATTAGAAATAAGAACATTTTTTAAGATTTTATCTTTAAAATCCATTCAAAATATTTAAACATACAAATAATATATCAAATATCTAAGCAATTTGTTTGTAACTTGCTATGAAAATAGTGTGAGTAATGTTCTGAAGTATTTTTCCTGGATGATTTCTGCTCTTCCAATTATTTCCCAATTACAGTAACTATTTTCTTAGCCCCTTTGCACATTTTCCTCTTCTTTGATTCCCTATGGTACTGCACTACACAAGCAATGTGATTTCCATAGCTTTTTGCTCTTTCATTTAAACTATTTCTCTTTTTTCATTGCAGGGAATTCACTGAGATTGCATTTGAGTGGGACGCTAAACAGACATCCAGGTTATTTTACAGCCTCAACACTGCAATATATTTTTAATGCTTTTATGCAAATTGGCAAAATACAAACAATAATGGTCCCTGAAGGCTAGATAACACCTTCAGGCTTAACTGTTAGTGTTGTTCCTCAATTAGATAGATCAAAGACAATTCTCGGTACAATTCCTGTGACAAAAATCATTGTCTTTCCATCAACAACACCACTCTATGGGCCACTGCAATGGGAGGACAGAGCAATGGCCTCACCCTCACTGCATGCCACCCTGCTTCCTTTGGGACTGCAATTAAGCTTACACATAGCCCAGTCAGAGAGCAGAGAGGCAACCACGGACCTTCCCTGTACACCTGCACCACGAGATGGTGATGGGCAGGGTATTTAACTTCCTCAGCCAGTTTGCAGTGGCTCACTTACTATGGACCAAACCACATGAACCGTCACAGTTCACCAGGACCCCACAAGATACAGGACAGAGAGCCATTAAGGTTTGCTCTCCTGCAGTGGTCCTGCGAGGTGTCTGTTGGTGTTGAAGGGAACCAGAGAACCTGGAGGGGAAAACCAAAGTCACATAGACCAGACCCACCCTCATGGCCCACCTGGGCAGGAAAGTGCTTTGTGAGGAGCTCCATCAGTTTAGCTGGAATTGCTCGAGGAAAGTAACCACCGTAAGTGAGCAAATCAGACCTGAAATGGGTACCAAAGGGTTTTGCCTCAACAGAATCCTGCTCTGTGTTTGGATCACTATGAGTTTCCCTTAAATGTATGCCTACCTCGTGCCTTCCTCTGGAGAGCATTCTGGTCACTGTTGTCAGAAGCTGAAATGACTCCATGACAGGGAGCCTTTGAAGTTCAGCAAGGGGGGAATGCAACCCACACCAGCCTTTTTCTGGTGCCACCTGGGAGGGCGTGCTCTGCAATTCAAGCAGAAGTCTGAGCTGGTGAGGTGTAAGGTGAAGGACTAGTACTTGATAATGTTTGATTTGAACTTTTCCTTAAATGAAATTTAACATGTAGACGATTATGTATGAGAACATCATACAGACCATAAAGTCAAGTGCTTACCAAGTCAAAAATGCCTACTTGTCTGTGCAACCCCAGCCTCCTTGGTTGTTTGCAGTGTAATGCTGCGCTTAATTCCAAAATCAAATGCTATGGTTTTCCTCAAGGAATAGATACGAAGCAGACTTTGTCATCTGAATGGTAATTTCTTCTAATACGGGTATGTAATTCTGATATGCAGTAACCCATTACCCCACTTCAGGTGCACTGAGTCTTTTGTTTCAGGTTTTGTATACAGTCTACATTTTAGAAATTGTAATCAATAAGTGAACTTGCTAATTAAACCATTAATCAATATGAATAATAAATATATCATCTATTAATTAGAGATTCAAAACATACAAGATTCCTTCACCATTGATCAAAATAAATTCTGATGGAGACTTACAAATGTTCTGAACGGCAATATTTAATCTGTGATTGCATCACATGCCACAATGAAAAAAACATAAATTGTTACTGGAAAATGTAATTGGATGCAAGAATATAATAGGCAATTGGTGCTTGAGCAGGTGTAAGGGATTCAGGTATAATTACTACCATGAGAAATCAAATGCCAACATTCAAAAAAAAAAAAAGTCAGAAGTAATTCTCATATGCAGAAACAGAATAGTTTATCAACCTTTATAAAAAAAAAATCTAGTTAATAAAAACAGGTAGAAACTCTGAACAGAAACAGTCAAGACCTGTGATGGGCATTAAAGGGGGAAGTAATAGCTGAGACATACTTTTTGTCATAACTTAAACACACTGCTAAATTTAAGAAAATATTGCTTCTGGTAGATTCTCATTTAATTTTGATTGTTCCTTTAGCATTGATGATCACTAATCCATCAACAGTGAAATAACTAAAACAATATTGTTATGTGCATCATACTTACTGGCCTTGAAAGTCAACACGTTGCCCTTATTGTTATTTGGCAGCAGAGCAGCTACACTTCAAGCAGAAATACTTAGGCTTTACCAACAAGTGTAATGTGTGAGTAGTGAGAAAGGCAATGATTTCAAGTAGTCAGCTCTTTATGACATTGTGATAAGCTCAGAATAAATGGAAATCATCTGATTGCCGTTAATACTCTACAAGACTGAATGGACAATTTAGAAGTTTTCATTGTGGAAATGGAGAATGAATAGCAGGCAAAACATTGATTCACTTGTAGGATGATGTAAAAAGGATGATTTCATGCAACTTTAGACTAATAAATATAAGATATGAAAGTGTACTAAGAGATGTAGTCAAGCAATAAAGAAGAAACTGCCGACAACATGAAACACATGAAAAGCCTTCTCACACACTGGCTTTTCTGTGGTGGACAAAGGAATTCTCCCTACCACCACTGGAACAAGGTGTAGCTGCAGTTTTAGTCCCACCATGGCAAATGATCCTTATTAGAGGGCAAGTGTTTGTATTGTTTGTAAGATCTATAGTTCTATAATTTTTGTGGGTACTTTTAAATAAGTTCTTCCTTGCCTTACAACTTGCAATACTTAGTTCTGTTTGATTCATATAGTGTAGCACTGCATAAAGCTGTTGGCTCTTTCTTTATGATTTCCTCTTTCCCGTCTCCTAAGTACTATAGACAGTTAAAAATATGCATTTGTAGCCTAGCAGAAGAAACAAACCTCTTCCTTGCTCAAATTACTTAAATTATCTTAAATGGAGTATCAATTAAATGATTAACTGATTAGTCCACAACATGCTAAAATGACACTTCTCAGAAGTGATCTGTTGAGTCAGATTGTCTGCAGATTCAGGGAGTGCTGTAACTTTTGATGTTGAGCATACAACTTGGAGACTTTCTTTGCAACTGCAATGAGTAGAAGCTGTTGTTCTAAGGAAAAATGATACATTAGCATACAAGGTAAAAAACAGGGCAATAGTGATGGGTTGTCCTACTGTGTTGACTGTTGTGGGAATTCAAGACATCTAGCTACTTTTTCCTAAATTCCCTTGATGAAGGAAAAAAATATCTGCAGAATTGGCAAAAATCCTAGCACCCACAACAGTAATGTCTTATTACGTGCAGCTAAGGCTGGAAAAGATGCAGTCCTCGGTGCTGCACTTTGATGTGTAATGTCACACACAAATTGTCCCTGGAGTTCAATAGATCTGCTAACATAAGATATTCATCTCTCTTGCAGGAGTTTAGACAGCCAGCTCTGCTTTTCTGGCTGGCTAACCAAGCAGGCTGTGGGAGCATGCCACTGAATATAAAGAGAACTCTGTTGATAAAGAAGCTGGAAAGATGCCTCTTATGAAAAATATCATACAAGTTTGACATTGACGAAAAGGCTAAACTACAAACAAAAGTATATGCTAGTAACAAGGTGGAGGATAAACTCTGGAGCCAAAAGGAGCTTCTCACCTTGCAGGAATCAGGTCAGGATTTCACCCAAGGAATCGAACCACAACAGGCAAAGCTGAAAGGTAGGGGTTCACAGCTATGCTAAACCCTTCCCTCACATCTAGGGGCTCATTCCCATTCCTTCCTTTGGACTAGAACTTGCTCTCTGTTTTAGCTCAACTGGTCAAATTAAGGATCTAATCTGGCCAAAAATAAAGAAATAAATAAAATCAGCATTTAGCATTACTGTCAGTAGTAGCATTTCAACATTTGGTACTATTATATCTATCCAGATTAGGAAACTTCCTCACTGATGTAAAAGTTTGGTTCAAGAGACATTAGTTGTTTTGCTCTAGGTGTTTTAAAATGTGATCCAAGCAACAGTTTTTAGTCATTCACAAATTATAACACAAATATATTTGCCATAAAGCCATAGCTTAGGCCCATAGCTCATGCAGAACCCTTCTCTAATCATGCATGGCCCATTAATATCAAGTATACTTCATATCCCCTGTTCTGTGTGCATCAGTCTTTTTGTTGGAATACATTTTGCCATGATATTATACTCATGACTTGCATAAAAGCATAAACTTGCATAACAAAACCCAGGCTGGATCATTTTGATAAACTATGACTGTTCCTTCTGGTGAAATGCACATGGATCTACACTGAATCACAGCTGTAGCAGAGCATATTAAGTTCTGTTTTCTGAACAACTTGACATTGCGTATGTTTTGTTTGTAGTGTGATGTGTGATCAGAAAGCAAGTACTCACTAAAGGCTGTGGAAGGCTAGCAATTTGGTCAGGTTTGGCAAAATAGCCAGGTGCATGTGTGAACTCAAGCTGTGCTGAATCCTTTGTCTTTGCTCGAACTCAATGCTCCCCTTGTATCAGGCTTCTCATTTTCTAAAGGAGAAAGCAAATCACTGGCTGGTCTATAATGGTCTGTGTTTGTTCCCATACAGATATGGGCTATATTCCCTCTGTTATCCACAGCCATTTCTTTCAGTGTTCTAGAATTTGAAGATTGACATACATGCATACATACTTGCATATATGTATATCCACATAAACCTTCCTACATTTTTGGGTTTTTGTTTGGTTTGTTTGTGGTTAGGTTTTGGGGTTTTGGTTTTGTTTCTTAAATCAAGACTATTCTTAGCTTACCATGCAATTCATCAAAAACCAAATTCTGCACTTTTCAGATTAGGTAGGTCACTTGGAGGGCAACAGAAAGCAAGATTAGTCTTATACTGCCTCAGGCTCAATTGTAAGGCTAGGTATATCTTTGGGAGTTTGATAAATTCAGTTCCCAATGTATCTATAGGCTCCCTTTTAAAAAGGTAGGTATTCATTTCTTTTTGTGACAGATTTATATTCAAGTCAATCTATTTCTAGAGTTAAAGGGCTATCATTGTGACTTCTAACTTATTCACACTTTCTTTGTATAGCCTGTGTTGGTAGTAGGATCTGAAGAAAACCTGGCTGCTATTCTTACAGATTTGGAGTTTGAAAGTAAAGCAGGGAAGAGCACATTAATTTGCAGCCATGTGTTATAGGGAATGCCATTGTTGGTATCAGGTTGCCCCACAGTCCATCCCAGCAAGGAGTCTTCGGTGGGCTGCATAACCCAAGAGGCCAAAATGATCTCCTCTGACCATAAGCGGAGATCTTCAGAGCTGGAAATGACCCATCTTAGGGATCTGTACAGTTCAGATTTAACATAGAATTTGGAGTTGATAAATTCCAAGGCAGAAAGCCAAGAATATTTGCAGAAGAGGAAATAAGATTGAACCTAGAGTTTCTTTAATTTTGTGCCATGAGAGACAGTGATCTGCTTCGATCCTTAGACAGCAATTTAATACTTGCAAGTTCATTCTTCCTTCCCACAGCAGCTTTGTCAGCTTTTACGCAAAGTCACAGCATCACTGAGGTTAGGACGAAACTCTGGAGATCATCTAGTCTAAACTCCCTACTCCAGTCAGGTCACCTACAGGTTGTTCAGGATCATGTCCACATGGCTTTTGAATATCTCCAAGAATGGAGACACCACCACATCACTGGGCAACCTATCCAGTGCTCAGTCACCCTCACAGTAAGAAAGGGGTTTCGTGTGTTTAAATGGAGTATACTGTACATCAGTTTGTGCCCTTTGGCTCTTGTTCTTTCGCTAGATATCACTGAAAAAGAGTTTGGCTTGGTCTTTTTCACTCCCTCAGATACTGATGCACATGGATAAGATGCCCCCTGACCTTTCTCTCTTCCAAGCTGAATAGTCCTAGCTGTCTCAGCCTTTTCCCATATTTCAAAATCTCCAGGCCCTCAGTCATCTTTGTGACACTTCACAGGACTTGCTCCAGTATGTTCATGTCTCTCTTGTACCACAGGGGAGCCCAGCACTGAATACAGTACTCTAAACGTGGTCTCCTGAATGCTGAGTAGCAGCTCAACCTGCTGGCAATGCTTTTCCCATTGCAACCCAGGAGGCTGTTGGCCTCCCTTGCCACAACAGCACATTGCTGGCTCAGTTTCTTGTCTACCAGGGCCCCAAGGTACTTCCCTGCAGAACTGCTTTCCAGCCCCTACTGGTGCGTGGACTTACTCTTCCTCTGATGCAGGAATTTGCATTTCCTTTTGTGAACTTCATAAGGTTCCTTTCTACCCATTTCTCCAACCTGTCAAGATTCTTTTGATTGGCAGCACAACCCTGTGGTGTATCAGCCACTCTTCCCAGTTTTCTGTCTGTGAGCTTGCTGAGGGTGAACTCTATCACATCATCCAGGTCATTATTTGAGATTTTAAATAGTATTGGCCCCAATATCAACCCCTGGGTAAATAAGTAGTGACTGGCTTCCAAGTGAACTTTCAGCTACTGATCACAGTCCTCTGAGCCTGGCAGTTCAGTCACTTTTCAGTCCCCTTCACCTTTACTTCATCAGTTTGTCTAATAGGATGTTATAGGAGATAGTGTCAAGAGCCTTACTGAAGTCAGATAAACAATATCCCCTGTCCATAAAGCTAGTCTTCTAATCGTAATAAATCAATGCTCACCACTCCCGGTCACCATCCTGTCCTTAAGATGTTTCAAAATGCTTTCCAAGATTATTTGGTCCATTACCTTCCCAAGAATCGAGGTAAAGATGACTGACCTGTAGCTCACCAGGCCTTCCTTCTTGCCCTCTTTGAAGACAAGAGTAATATTTTCTTTCTTCCAGTCCTCAGGGACTACTTCAAATCGCTGTGATTTTTTCCAAGGCACTCGAGGGTGACCTCACAGCGATATCAGGCAGCTCCCTCAGCATTTGTGGGAGCATCTCATCAGAACCCATGGACTTGTGTATGCACTGTTTGTTTACATGTTTTCTGTCCTGATCTTCTTCCATCAAGGCTAAGTCTTCCTTGCGTGACTTTCCTACTGGACTCAGGGGCCTGGGATTCCTGAAGGTAGGGCTTACCAGCAAAGACCAAGGCAAAGAAGGCACCAAGATCCTCAGCCTTCTCCGTGTCCTGCATCACAAGGGTCTTTGCCCCATTCAGCACTGGGCCCATGCTTTCCGTAGTCTTCCCTTTGCTGCTGAGTTAGCTATAGAAGTCCTTCACTTTGCCTTTAATATGCATCATTAGATTTGACCTCAGGTGGACTTTTGTTTTCTCATGACTGTCTCTGCATACTCAGACAGTGTCTCTATATTCCTTCCAGGTCACCTGCTTCCACCTCCTGTACGCTTCCTTTTTATACCTGAGTTTAGACAGGACCAACTTGTTCAACCATGCAGGCCTCCCACTGCCTTGGCTTGACTTGTTGCATGCTGAGTTAGACTTTTCTTGAGCTTGGAGGAGGGGATCCTTGAAAATCAACCAGATGCCCCAGACCTCTTTTCTCCCCAGGACCACCTACCCAGGGACTCTTTTAAGCATATCCCTCAGCAGCCTGGGGCTGGGTATGGAGTTAGCACTGTGTGGAGGTCAGCCAGGGCTAGTCTGTTCTTTTGAAGTCCAGGGCTGAAATGCTGCTTTTCGCCTTGTCCCCCGCTGTCAGGATCCTGTACACCACAGTCTCATGGTCAGTGTACCCAAGGCTTGCACATCCCCAGCCAGTCCATCCTTGTTTGCTGTAGCTCATACTTACAGTGTGTCCTCCCGTGTTGGCATCCATCATCCATCATCCATTCCATGACAGGAAGCTGTCGTCAATGCACTTCAGAAGCCTCTTACATTGCTTTGGGGGTTTTCCACTGTGTTTTTGTTTTGATTTTTTTTTTGTTTGTTTGGTTGGTTGGTTGGTTTTTAGTGCTGTCTCTTAGTGTGGGGTGTGAAGGGGCTCTTACCTTTGGTAAACGGCAGGATGACCAGATGGATCTAGTCTTTTATATTCCCAGTACCACCTGGTCACTGGCTCATTACTGGACACTTGTTCTCCTCTATTAATGCTGACAGACTTCTTAAAAATAGAAACATTGACCACCATGCACAGCCAACAGTAAAAACAGTTGAACTCTACTATAATGCAGCATGAAGTGTGGTTTGACTTTAAACTCCCATCACTGTCATTTCTGCAAACACTAACCTGTTTAGTGTCAGGTGGCTGTGATGGAAAGGAAGAGCAGAAAGGGATTTTCAAGGAAAATGTGTTCCATCAGAAAGGTTTAACAGCAATATGCCAAGCGACAACTTAAAGTAATTTTCATTGCCAGTTCTATCTCAAAATATTAACAATTGACTTGGGGGAGAGGGAAAGGGAGAGGAGTGCAGCAGCTGAATAAGTTGCTCTGCACAAAACTGTAATCTTCACAAAATTCAGTCACGTTCTCTGTACTTGCCAGTCATGTCCAGTATGAGCAAAAAATGATGTTAGTCTTTGGAAAGTAGAAGAGACATCGAATTCCTTCCTTTTCAATAATTTATACCAGGGCCTCAAAAGATCTGCAAAGAAATTGAAAGCAGAGTTGCTTTTCAATATTTAAAGTGTTATGAATATTCATCTTTCACTTTTACTGTGGCTCCTGTCCACCACAAATGCAAAGGACAACTGTTCAAGATGTTTTTCATGCTGAATCTAGTTAAATGCTTCTCTTCCCCCATATGATTTGTCAACTCTGCAAATATTACTGAGGCCTCTTGTTTACTTCGTATCTGTACATAAAGCATACTGTTGAAAAGAAATCCTCATTCATTACAATCTGATTTTTGGATTAAAAGTCTCCTGAAAAAATATACTCTATTATAGACCATTTTCTGCACTGCTATTAATCCCTCAGCATTCCATAAAAGCATAAAAATAATCTTTGATACTGGTGATATATTCAGAAAAAAAGTATTCTAACTATAGTAAAACACTTCCCAATGGAACAATAGCTATCTTTGGACAATTGCTAATAAGAGAGCATTACAAGCATATTTTGCCCACCAAGCATATTTCGTCTGCGTACATTTTTGCATTCATAAAGAAGGAAATGTATAAAGAGACAAGAAGAACAAACTGCTTCTTCACCAATAACTTCATCCTTATTTTTATCTTGGCATTAGGATGTTGCCTTGCTTTATACTACAACATTCTCTCTGAAAGGGAAGAAATGAAAAGGAAGCCAAATTCATCCAGTGGCTCCAGGAGGTGTTATCGGCAATGTCCTAATAAACCAGTGAATCTCTTAATAATCAAATACCCTGAATAGATACATAAGAACTGTACTGGTCATACAACTGGGATTGGACCCTGTTGGTACACACTCAAAAGCTACTGATTTACAGCTCTGGAGAAAAGCAGAGAGCAGTGCCCAAATAACATGTACCTGTTGGTGTGTTTGAACAACTGTGTCCAGCCAGCAGCATCCCAGTGTGAATCCCGTGTCCCATGGGTTGCCCAGACTCTCAAGCCACTTCAAAGGAGGGCGGTTTGTTTTGGAGCAGTGGCAAAGAAATGGCAGGCTATGAAATGGCAGTAACAATCAGGCCCGCACACTGCCCAATATATTGCTCAACATGCAATGTGTGTGCTGTCCATAGGCTTTTCCCTAGGAATGTTGTTGGTGACAGTGTTGTAGTAGGACTAGAGTTCACTGAGGGTGCTGTACTTCAGTGTCAGTCTCTAACACAGTAAAACAGGTTCTCTGGGACTTTGGGATCAACACTAGATTAATTGTGTAAGGTGTGCTACTGGGGAAAAAAAAAGCAAACCCAAACCAAAACAAAACAAAACAAAAACAAACAAAAACCCAAACACTTTTGAGCTATCACAAAGCAATCCAGAAAAAAGCTAGTCCATTAACAGAAGGGCAATACCCTCACTCAGCCTGTGCTGTTCTGCAGATGAAGTGTACACCCCAGTGCAGGATACAGTTAAAGACATGCTGTAAATAGAAATTTGATCTCAGGAACATAAGGGAACTTCCTTTAACATTTTTTCTACTCCTCACATTTTAATTTTCCCTTCAAATCCAGGAGACTGTGACGACAGTTAGAAGGAGGTTGTAGTCTCTGACAAATATTCCAACACCAAGGAATATATTTGTTGGTATTTGTTGGTACTTTTAACACTCAGAGTTTACAAGCCTGAAATCCAAGATGAGCCACCTAACATAATGTGAACTACAAGCAACACAATATCTTGAACTCTGTGAGGTATGCCACAGAGCTCATAAAGCAGCCCCAGCCAAGGGCCACAAGGAGCAATAGATTCCACAGTTTGTTTCTGAACTGCAGGCTGTCACTGATGCACACACAAGGCACCTAACCAGCACAGCCTGTCCTGCCAGCAGCTGCCAGAATACAAAGCACAAGCTGGAGCTGTGATATGTTACCTTGGGGCCACAATTGCAATTACCCAGCCCTGCATTTACAGGTTCGTGACTTCCCGCAGGAAGGGTGCTGGCACCGAAGCACAGGGCTCTCCAGACCGAAAGACTGCGTAACCAACACAGAACCCTTTCCCCAAGGGAAGGGCGCACTGTCCGAGCACTGCCTGCCTGCAAATCTTCCATACATTTTCAGCACCTGTTAAAGGAGGAATCCTGCTCCTACAGGGCTTCTCATGCAAGAGGTTCCAAGGCTGACAGGGCAGACGTTTGGCTATGAGGCATCACACATTTGTTCCAACACAGAGGTATGCCACTGTTTGAGCTGAGGGTTGCAGCTACCTGACCTATAGCACTCTATAGTCAAGTACCTACATGCATTTGAAACTAAAAAATTAAGTCCAGCAGCCACATTGTAACCCTTACCTCATGACCAATGGTAGTCAATGTATAAAAGGGAGGATTTTCTTCACTTGATATAATATGTATTTTTTTTCACCTCAGTACAGGCAAATTTATCAGGGAAAGCAACTGCAAAATCACCCAGTGTGACTATGTGAGGATATATGATAACAAGGCTCTTCTGCTGCATCTTGCTAATTGACAGAAGTTCGTTGTACACATGCAAAGGATATTGTCCCAATTCACAGACACAGGTAGAGTTTGTTATCCACCAGCCCAAATATCTCTTTCGGGGTACAAGCAAGTAGGATCTAAGCAGTGATCTTCCAAGGAAAACCCTAGGAAAGCCAGCCTTGTGGTGAAGCCTGGGCCCAAATGTTAGCGTTTTCAACCTAAATTACCAATAAGCCAAACAAGACTATATAGCTTGGGCTATATACATAGGGACACTTGTCTCAGAAGTCCAAAGAGATAGAGCAGGCAGCAACAGGCACCATTTGCAACATGGGAAATTCCAATCAAATACAAAGAAATGTTTTTATGCCGTGAGGGTAGTGACAGAGGAGCAGGGACCTAGGGAGGGTGTGCAGATCTCCATCCTTGGAGATGCTCAACACTTGACTGGCCAAGGCCTCACACAACTTCACATAATGTGGCTGTGCTTTGAGCAGGGCATTTGACACCATGACCTCCACAGACCCTTTTCAATGTAAATTATTGCAACTCTGCTATATTTATCTGTTTGTAACATAGATTGCTCCCACTCTGTCCTGGCATTTCCAGGTATTCCAGGAGAGAATTACATAGCCCCAGCTCAGATACAAGGATCCCCAAATGCCTTCTGATGAGCAAAACTACTTGCATCTTCCATGAAGAACATTTATGTGTTTGTCATGAGACGATGCAGCCATACAGGAAAAGAAAGGGCCATCCCCGAAATATTTATAGCCTTTCCACTGAAAGACCTGGTACTCAGAACACTCATTTTAAAACAAAACAAAATAAAACAAACAAACAAAAAAAACCCCACCAAACACAAATCCACACCCTACTAACAGTATATACATTTGGGGTTGTTTCCAAGTAACTTTTGTTACCCCATCTACTCTCATTGATGAACCAAGCTGTCTAGTAGCAGCTTTCTTATATTCCACCTGGTGATTTAGCATATACCCTGCAGCAATATGTTTCATAATCTCCTGAAAACATGAAACATTGCCATGCATAATATGAATACATGAGGACATTCTCATTATATAAATAGAAAACCCTGCTAAACTCCCACCAAGCTAAGGAATATTTTTTTTCCCAATATATTGTTTGCTTCCTTTAAGAAATTCTATCTTCAATAAAAAAAGCACCTTCATAGAGGCTGTAATGGGTTGCTTAAAAACAAGCAAACAAAACCAAACAAACAAAAACCCCACACACAAATCCTGAGAGAAAAACCATGAGGGGAATTAAACATTTGTGCTGTCAAACCATTAAAAACAAAAATACAAAATGTGCTATATTTAAATTAACTTTAATAAGAAGTACAAAAAGATAATGTTAAGCAATATTTTGCATGTGGTTAATAAATATTCTTCAACAGCAAGCAGTGACACATTCAAACATAAATTCAGTTATTTCTTTTACATTTTAGAAAAGTAACAACTTTTTCCAGTTAAAACAAGGTCACAAATTACAGAATATTATCATCCTCTTTAGTTATTTGTAACTATGAAACCTACTAAATAAGTGAACTGTCACCCAGATTTTATATGATGTTGATGTTCAAGGTTAAGTATACTTACATTTATCATGCAGTTTCTTACTGTGCATATTTGATTGGTGTTTAATTTTCTTTAAAAGTATTGGTTCCATTGTTCCTCTTTCGATATTTCTTGTTAATACATTGAAAGCATCTATTTTCAAACTCCTTTACATTTTCATGCCTAAGTGACTCACTAAAGTAGATTTGTCATACAATGCATAAATGCTCTCTGACTCCAGCCCAGCTGAGAAATTGCAAACAATGTCTGAATAAGACTCCACATTATTTTTACTATTTTTTTAAAATCAAGTATAACAAGATTTAGTGTAATCACTTCCACTGAAATTAAAGTGCCTTCACATGTTTCTTAATAAAGTGACTATTTAGAGGGGAGAGGGTGAAGGGGTGCTGTTTAGGAACTGATTTTTTAACAGTTTATAGATACGGTGCATATTGTACATATGTATTCTAATAGATGTAAAGTACTACATTGCATTCCATGCTAATGCTAAGCTACAGTAGCCTATAAACTGATAAATTCAGCCAAAATGAACATCTAATAAAGAATATCAAAAGCAGTTGATCAAAGCAATTTCTTGTTCCATTCTCTAGTTCCATCCATCCTCAACAGCATAGGTAGATGGATGAAGTACTGGAAAACAAATACAACACTTCAACCTGTTGAAGCTCACCACTTTGAGTATCAGATGAATGAAAGCACTCAGTGCAATCATTAAAAACCTTGAATGCATAAAGACATGCTCCAGGCCACCCGATCAAGTAAAGTATTCACAATATTATGTAAGGAATTAAAATCTGAAAGCAAAATATAACTTTTAAATCATCCATCGATAAAAATATATTCATATATATTTATGTAGACACCAACACTAGAGGAAGAGTATATATCATCTTGCATATTTTAAAACATCCTCCAAATTCCTTTTTGTGACTGTTATCACCTACTCCTAACTCATAGCACTTCCACAATATTCTTAAAAGGCATTAATATATAGCAGGAATGAAACAGACATCAAGTCCTGTATTTCAGTATGGTTGGCCCATCTTTTAAGGGCTTATTTTCATGGGTTAAAGAACTAAGCACCTCTGTTCAAAGGAGAGCCCAGGTGTACTCTCATGTGTGCTCCCTCTCTGTAAAAAATTCTTACTGACTTCAGTGACATAGATGAAGATCTGGAGGATGTTAACCAGTTTTATTTTAAATTCAGTGCAAATTTTGCCCTGCTCTCAGTCAGAGATGTCAAGCCCTCAGCATTTAGCCTTTTCCAGCAAGATGTAATCACAGACTCCAAAACATGAGTTCAAGGATTCACCTGGAGAGATCTGAATCTAGAAAATTAAATGGTTTAAAGTAGAGGAAGGCAAACTTTTTTATGCGATTAACATCTACCATTTATCAAAACCGACTTTTGAGCCTTTAGCTTCTGCTACTAAAGGTCTAAAGTGATGAAGTCCCTCACTGATTCTCAGATGGCTGGAATGAACAATCGGGTTCAGAATAGAATTAAAAGTTCTGGTTGTTAAGGAGTTTGGGTTATCTACAGAAACGAGGTGCAGGAGGACTCCTTGACTGAAAATAAGAGCAGGTAGTGTTAAAGTGATACAACTTAAAGTTATATTGCAAACTGACAGCATTTTAGCAGAAGTTACACTGTCACTGGGAAGAGGTGGAAGGAATCCTAAAACTCTGCTTTCTAAAGAACCGCTCCCTTTACTGGAGGCTGAAGCATGAGCTGACTTTCATATAAATTCACATAATTACTTTAAAATGTCAAAGTCTTTAAGACAAAAGCTTTATAAATGACATCAAATTATACCACATTTAGAGATTCTATTTAGATGTGTTTAGACATTTGTACATTTATCATGCTCTGTGTTTTTTAAATGAAGCAATTTAACTTTCTCGGCTCATTTTAAAATGTTTTCTTCCTCTGCTTTAAAACCCATTGCATTGCTTTCTAAATTTTAGCATTATGTGTCTACACATAATCGGGCATAGACTGATGGTGGTTTCATATCCATACTGAAATCATTTTTCATGCAAATTTGTTAGGAATGGAAACGTTCAGGAATGGACTTCACCTATTTTGTGAAAGGCCAAGGCAAAAACCTGTGCACCACTAAGCTTTCAGAATAGGAATGAGAGGTATGGAGGATGGATGCTGGCTGTCTGTGCTTAAGCGAAAGTCACACCTCTTAAGAAAACAAAACCTACAGTTAATGAAGTTCTACTTAATTCCTGAAGCTTCTTTTCCCCCACCACCCTAGATGTCCCGTATGGTGGGAAGCACAAAACGTTGCATGGTTTTCGCGGAGCAGGCAGCAAAAGCCTCTCAGTTTCAAAGGCACAACTCATGTCCAAGTTCAGCAGAATTATACAAGAAGTATTTAAATTTCATATGCTCTAAAAGGTACTTTCCCACAACTCAAGTATGAAGGCTCAGACCTGAATCTGAAACAAAAATATACATTACCTCCCTCAATGGCTTCTTCCTCCATCATCTCACAATCCACTGACACAGTAACAAGCCCATTTACTTCTCCTTCCCCTTTCCTCCGCCCCACATGCCTGCCTCCTCCCAGCTGCTTCCAGTTGCTTTCATGCAGTTAGTTTATGGTCACCCCACTCCTGAGAAGTCTCACCACCCCATATGTTATCTATAATCACTGGGAAAGGAAGGTGATTCAGTAAGGCTCCTGGGGTCCTGTTTGGTGTCTATTGAAGCTCTTTCATGCTCTCTCCTGTGACCATAAAGGCAAGCCAGCTCCCTAATTTACCATAATGTTCAGTGGTACAAGTATTCTTCCAAGCAGAAGCTCGTATCTCACAACTTCTACCATAATAATTTTTTTAAGGATGCTCGACAATGCAGCAGTTACAATTTGAATTAACCCAGATATGGAAGGTGAAGGGAATTTCATTGGCTACAGCATAATTGAGAAGTTCGGAAGCCACTCTTTTAAAACCAATCTGTTAATAAGTCTCCAGCAGACAACCCTGGCTGATAAACCCTGCTGATCTCTATATTCTTCATGCTGATTTATAAATTACTGTTAAATTACGAACCACATGCATCCAGAAGTACGTGTCCCAGTACTACCTTAGAAACCTGTTTCATAAACCTCATTCAGAATTATGGTAATTCCAATCCAAGTTTACCACAGTGTTATGTCATTGTATTTATTGTATTCATTTCTTAAGTCACATAACATATGACACCCTGACCCAAGAATAATAGGAAGAATAAATTAGATTAACATATCAACCAAAAATTTCACTGGCAGATTCCATGTGCAGGTATTTGATAGTGAAGTGACTTGCGTCTGCTCACTCATGCTCTCTCTCCCTGCTTGAAGTATTTAAGACCAGCAAGCTTTACCTAGATTAAATGAAACTTGTAGGTATTTGGCACATAAATTTGTGACACCAGCTTTAAAATCCCAGACACAGATTCCATACTGCTAAGTGGAAAGAAGGCCTAACTCTTGCATTCCAATATTCCTTGCATGATGCTTGCATTCACTTGAATTTTTACGTTCAAATTCAGTTATCCAGTTGTTAGTCTTACAAATTTGCAGCTTACGTGTAGTCGGTTTACTCACTATAAATGTTTCAGTAGTGAAACAATAAAGCAGACTCCTTCCCTCTACAGAAGGAGTTTGCTTTAACACAAACCAACTGAACTAAATGGAAAAGCGAAACTTTTCTGGAGCGAACGCACTCAAAAGCCTTTGCTGATGCCCACAATAACTGCATGTGGATATTTAGAATGTATGATTTTTCACTGAGTCATTTTATATAGTATGTCTATTTTTCTATATTAGCGTGCAAGAAATGTATCTTTAGCATGTGATAAACACCTGGTTTTTTTGTCTGACTGACTCTAAGCATAACACAAGTGTAGAGAAAATGGTCAGTGAATGAAAAAATAATTGCACCCAATACAAGCAGTAGCAGCAGAGCTGACTAACATGAGACAGCATCAAGCTTCTTGTGCAAACTGAAGATACGCTTTTCGCGTGCAGCTCTGAATTACACAGATGTTATCTTCCAGAGAAGAAGTCTTGTTGGAGAAGACTTTACTGTTAAAAACCTTTGAGGGGTCTCATTCTTGGATAAGGATGCAAAATCCTTCCTTATCAGGTAACCCAGCATGCCTCTGAGCACACTCATGTTTGTAGGGGGGAGCGTTCTGACTATATAGTGTTGTGCATGGAGCAATACACAACATCGTTTAAACATTATGAAGGGTTTGGAGTACCTGGGATATGGCCAAGGGTGAAACACAAACCTGTTTCTCATACCCCAGTTGAGTGAGGTTCGGAGAGTCCCTAGATCTTGCTGATGTGAACAGAAGGTAAGAACTCCCACTAGGTCACAGGAAGGAGACCTCAGCTACGGAAAACATAATCGAGCTACTCAAGTTCAAGTGCAGTTTAGCATGGGCCTCCATTAAACTATACAGTCAGAGCCCTTTGCCAAAAACAGAGTTAAAAGTGAAGGGATTTTTTTCTATATTTCTAATATTTACAATTATTTGTACATATGTACATATTTATATATTTATTCATACCTGGACAATGCGATGTTAAAGGGATAATCTATAATTTACAAACAAAACATTTTTAAAATGTATAATTATACCATGAAAAAAACCTTTTTTTTATTGCTTGCCTTCCAGCCTTACGCTCATAATCACACTATTGCACACATCTCCATGTTACATGGAAGATCTACATTTATATATAAATATATATGAAAATAAGGATAGTTTTATTTTAATATTCTGAGTAAAGTGCTCATTTTTTAACTACTGTTGATGAGAAAGGTTTAATCTGACGGTTTAATTAGAGGGACTTCAAGGGATACACACCTTGTCCATGCTTCTCCCTTTCATTTATAACTTATGAAATGTCTTTATTTTACTGATGTCAACTCTGTCTTAACTATTAATTCTATTCATAATATGCATTTGTGACCTTGGCATCTATACTGTCACACAAAGTACAAAACAGAATCACATTGAAAGCAAAGAAAAAGCAAGAAAATAAAACAGCAAATGAAAGCAGTGTTTCTCTTTGTTGTTTTTAGCACATTTCCATGTCTTAAGATACTCTTTTATTTGATTTTAGAAATATTTGTACAACTTTGTTAAACTCTGAACATATCTATTTTATGCACTATACTCAAGTACTGTACAAAACTGCAATAAATGACACTATACGACTACATATGTCTCTACTAGAAGACATCATCATAAAGGTGTATCTTTTTCTAAAGGTCAACTAATAACTGCTAATGTATGTGTGAATCAAAACATTTTTGATTGGCCAAGTATACTAAAATCTAAATACAGTACACAATTATTACTTATGTCATGATTTACCAGGCCTTTAGGGGCATAAAGAATCTTTGCAAAGGCTCAGATGAGAAACAGTTTTACTGATCAGTATTAAATGTTCATATAAAATTGCAAATGGCAGCTCCAATTTTGTTATATTTGTGTATAGGAAATACAGTTGATACCTACTGATGACGCATGACCTTTTATTAAAAAAATAACATTCAAATCTTAGCAAAACCATTTCTAGTATACAAAGTTGTTGTAAAGTTATGTCAGCGAAATGTAAAGTTGCAATTTACAAAAGCAGCAGTAAATTTTATCATATGGACAATTTCCTGAACTTAAATCATGGTTCTTGTTTCCCTTGAAAACAATGCTTTCTGGGACAAACACAGGTAAGTATTTTAACCACAGGTTTTAGGATAACATTAAGCAAGGAAAAAGAGTGTATTATACTACTGATATACTTAACCCTGAAAAATTTCTGAATTTTTTTATGCATCTGACAATAATCCAATTAAGAACAAAAGCAAAAAGCAAAAAAATCCAACTTTGCTGAACCAGATGACCTGGCTTAGCAACATCAGATAAATCAAATGGTGAAAAGAATGAGTTTCACTAGCAGAAGTTGGTTGATATTGGAAATTTGATTAACACTTGCTTTTCCCTGAAATCAATTAGAAGAGTTTATTAACAACTTCAAACAGGACAGAAGTAAGAAACTTGTGGCTTTTGCCATATAGTAGTCTTTACTACCTCTTCAGACTACCTAGTGTCCAGAACGTTTGTGAACAGTAGAACTGTATGATCTCCGTACTCTGTTATGTACATGGGTACTGCTATTGTATGAAACTACACCTTTTTAAAAAAATCACTTCTTTAAATGACAGTTTCTTTCATTAAAGTAGAATTAGTTACTTTATAGAAAAATATTTTAACTTTAAATTAAAAAAATACTGTTCCTAAATAATTATGTAGGATCATATCTTCATTTCATTGTACGGAGAGAATATAATTCTGTATATTTGAATCCTGGTTTAACAGAACTCTCCTGGGTATCACTTTTAAAGAGCTGGCTATATTTGCCATGGGTGCTATCTGTTTACAGACCCATGAATTAACACTGTGTCCCTCCTTTGGAGATACACAGATAAGACATCTATATACACTCTGTACATAATGGTTCACAGATTAGCAGTTATTAGTTGGACTGTACATAGCGAACAACCTATCTGATTAGAATGATGTTTTAAGTCCTCAGTGCAATTCAGCTTTTAGGTTGATGGCGCAAAGCCAAGTAAGACAGGCTCCCTGTTTAAATATGTAGCCCAATACACTAAATTAAAAGTACCAAATAAGACTGGAAACACTATTCTAGACATTCTGTCAATTTTGCTAACGCTGTTGAATGTCTTCTTTGCTTCCTGTGGCTTCGCTTCTGGTTTTGCCTTGTTGGGTTCTGCAGTTGTAGCACTCTTGGAGATGGTTGGTAGCACTGAGTCCTTGGTAATATTTGGAGCATAGTTGGCAACAGCCACTGCATAGGCATTGTTTTTCTTAATGACAGATGCTTTTTCTTTTTTCTATTGGAAGACAGCATGAGGTTAAATATTTAATGTGTATTTGCCAGAATAGACTTAATAAAACATTTCAAATGTAAAAGAAACAAATGAGTATGTGTGAGTCTGTCAAAATAAATACCAGGAATACCATACAGATAAATTCAAATACAAAGACACTCCCAGTCTATCCAAAAAGATGGTACAGGTAACATAAGAATGGTCTAAAACCATGGACTCTTGCATCATCAAATGCCCTACTGAAGTTATATGAGGAAGAGTTTGTTACTGCGATTGTAAGGATAACTGGAGAAGAGCTGGTCTTTCTCTAGCTGCTTTGTATCCGGCTCCTTACAATAGAATTGCAAGATCTTTAAAATATTCTCTGTTAAGAGAACTAGGAGGAGTGAATGGGTGGACTGGGAAAAAAAAGATTACCTGGCATTGTAATAAAATGAAAATGAGGCCATCTTGCCCACATAAATCTAGCATCACTATTATTTGAACATCTCGTAACATACCACCAATAAATACAGGGATTTCAGTAATGGTCTAAATTTTTAAGAGATTCTGGAGGTGTGTATTTACATGTACATATACATAGACACAGAGGTCAGAAAGAGATTGTAATTAAGATAAAGAAGGATTCCAAGCTGGTAGTTGCAGAAGTGAGCTGCAAGAAGTAGCCCAAGAACTGTTTCTGTTTTTCAGAATTTATTTTTTTAAAATGCATTACAGTGATGAAATAGGGATCAGAACCTACATATTAGAACCTAAAAAATAACAGAAGATAAGAAAAGTGGGATAGAATGACAAGAATTTAATGAATTCAGCAGAGGGAAATGAAAGTCTTGCACCTGGAGAGGAATAACCCCATGCACCAGTACAGGTTGGGGCTACTGGGTTGGAAAGCAGCTTTGCAGAAAGAAGCCCGGAGGGTCCCGCTGGCCACCAAGTCGAGCCCAGGCCAGCAATCTGCCTTCAGAGCAATGAAGGACAACAGCCTCCTGGGCTGCATTACAAGGAGCATTGCCAGCAGACGGAGCGAGGTGGTCATTCCCCTCGACTCAGCCCTGATGAGACATATCCGAGGCGCTGGATCCAGTTCTGAGTTCCCCAGTTCAAGAGAGACATGGACATAATGAAGCAAGTCCAGTGAAGAACTACAAATATGATTTAATGCCTGAAGCATCTGAAATATGAAAGGCTGAGAGAGCTGGGACTGTTCAGCCCAAAGAAGAGAAGGCTCAGGGAAGAATCTTATCAATGTGTAAGAATACCTGGTGGGAGAGAGTAAAGAAGACCAGACCAGATTCTTCCCAGTAACAGCCAGTGGAAGGACAAGAGGCAATGGGCACAAAATGAAATACAGAATATTCCACTTAAACATACAAAAAAGCCTCCTTTACTGCGAGCATGACTGAGCACTGGAACAGGTTGCCCAGTGAGGCTGTGGAGTCTCCATCCTTGGAGATATTAAGAAACCATCTGGACATGACCCTGAGCAACTGTCCCTAGCTGACTCTGCTTGGAGTAACGGAGTTAAACTCAACAGTCTCCACAGGTCCCTTCCAACCTCAGCAATTCTGTGTTTTTACGGGATTGTGTATGCTCTCAAATGGCTCACATTCAGCCGATGGCAGTCCAATGGAGAGGTTATGTCTATAGATAGATACAGGGGTGCATAGGTAATGAGGATAGGCTTGAGTTTTTAGACATATAGGTACACAGACCAACTCTGCAATGAGACTGTAATGCTATATAATGATTGACTGTTCTGCAGCGAACCCAAACTAAGGAACTTCTAATAACCAACAGGAGAGAATGGAAGGATCTCAGTTTCTCAGGAAGCATGGATCTCCATTTGTAATTGAGAAGGCAAATAAATATTAGATTCAGTCCATCTCTTCCACAAAATACAGAATTAAACAGATGAAGAAATAGTTAACTTCAGCTCATATAAGAAATCATCAGCTGTTGTACTGGTTTGGTTTGATTTTTAATCTGATGGAAGTGGCACAAATGAGGGAATACTTGTGATATTTCTCCTACAGGTGCATTCCAATTTTTTACTTCCACTGGGAAGCATCTACGCAATTTCCAATTTTGATTTCAAATTAGCTCCAATTTGATATTTATCAGGGACATCTACAACACTTGATCAGATCTTCATGGTTAGATGTTCTGCCCCAAACACCTTGTCTCAAGAGATGGTGTCACATAAAAAGAAAATCTGGGATCGGGTGGAAATTTAGCATTGCTCCTTGTTGACTGGAGTGTGAAAAAGGGCAGATCGAATATGTAACTTGTCCCTGCACCTGCTTTCCTGTGAGACAAATTCCATGTTGATAGCATTCAGATGGGAATTTCCATATGACATGAACACAGATGACTGTCACTGAGGAAACATATTTCACTTTATTTGGTAAAGAGTAAACCTGGCTTTAGGTGCACAGATGCATTCGACAAAAGTAAAAGCAAATTACCAAATCAAATTACAAAAGGAACACTTTAATTGTTCTATAATTCCTTCCTTTCAGGCACAGTGCGCTTTTAAAAGGTACCTGTAATGCCATTAATGAGACCTGCATAATAAAGATGAACCATATTTTTGTACGAGAAACTATGAATATGTTAAAAGTTTAGTTTTTTGTTAAGCCAGTTTGAAAGAAATACAGAACTGGACATGTGAATGGTATATAAATCTTAAAATGGAATGGCTAATTTTGACATTCCTGTGGAAGGAATACTACCTAGTTGTTAAACAGCTGCCACTCCTAAGATCACACGACAACACTGTTACATTCATTTAAAGGAACAGCCAAAGGATGATTGGAGAGCATACGTAAGGGCTCCCTACGTTATTACAATGCCAGGGCAATGTGCCAGTCTGAAAAGCCTCACTTGTGACATGCTGATAAACTTGTAGTGATTCGGTATCTACTTCTAGCATGAGGGAGCCAATCCTGAAGCTATGGATAGTTCATGCCCTTCTGGAAGCCACAGGGAATTATAAACAATGTACTCATTTTCTCTGATTCTCCTTTACCATTAACTGAATATTTTGCTCCTTTATGCATTCAAAGTGTTGAGAAACCATCAGTTAATTAAACTTTGTTTCACGTCTACTATTACCATCTAGGAAGCACATAATATTCTATCCTGTTTTAAGGAGAACCACAGAAACCAGAATATTCTTGTAAGAAGAAAAAATCCTTTTCCATGGGTAGAATCAGGGACTCGGATAGGACAAAATTATATCATATAGTAAGTCAGTCAAAACAACAAGTCAGCTTTAACATTTGTTCTGTGTTATTAAAATTATAAACTGTGAAGCCTGACACAAATTTAGGTGTATCACCAGTTCATTTTGTTCACAAAATAAGAAATTCTATCAGGTCAAAATTTCTTCATGCTATCACACCTACACTACTATCAATACCAGAAAATTAAGGCATGACTGTGTTTCTGTGCCCTCCGAGCATCAATACATCACAGGCGAAGAAGTACTCAGAATGTTGTACAACTGCTATTTAAATTAGTTTAAAAATGAATGTCTACATATCATTACGGATAAGTTTCAGAATACTGAAAATGCTCAGAAATTCTAGATTTTTTTATTAATAGTTTTTGCATATATGGGCATTCAGTTGTTTTTCTGATCCTTAGTTACCAGGAAAATTAATATACATTATCTCTTTCTGTAAGCTTTTGCTTTTTTCCAACTCAATTGGATTAAATAATAATAAAGTGATCAACCAATATAATCTGGTTTAAATTTTCTGAATAACCAGATAAACAGTTGTATCTGGGGAGTCAAGAAACAAGTCAAGACAGTTCCCACATAAAAAGAACAATGTGCTTGATACCTAAATCTGGATTATTGAGACCAAATGAGATTAGCTACATCAGGGCAGATATATTTTTGTTCAGGACAGAAAATACATCTACATTCTTTTGATGTAAAGCATCTTTTTTTTTTCATATAGCAAATTTTGTCAAAACAATATATTACAGCTGGTTTAGTGCAATTGACTAGAAACAGGGCTATTTCCTTAGGACTTACCTTATCATTCACTACACTTTTTCCATCCCAGGCCCATCCTCGTTTTGTGAAATAATTTACTGTTGCAAATTCAATTAATGCAGAGAATACAAACGCATAACAAACAGCAATAAACCAATCCATAGCTGTTGCATATGCTACTTTGGGGAGTGAATTTCGAGCACTGATGCTCAGTGTTGTCATTGTCAGCACAGTTGTTACTCCTGCAAGGGGACAAAAAACCAGAATATCAACAACGTTACTTGGATTTTGAATGTTAACAAAAATACAAACCAAGAATGTTCGTGAAACACAACGGAAAATTTGCTTATCTAAGTTGGTGACAAAGTGCCAGAACCATGTCAAAGGCTCCATCGGGAGTTCCCTTTGCAGTACTTTAGTTCAATTTTGTCATCTAAACTTCCCTTTTTTAGTCAGCTGAAGATTTTACTTACAGGAGACAGATAATTCCTTTTTTTTGTTTGTTTGTTTTTGGTTTTGGCTGTCAGGACAGGTAAGGGATAAGATTAACAGTTCCTTAATGGAATCATGATATCTTGCATCATTACAGTAGTAATGAATATGTTAGTGTTTGGTGGCTGGCTTCACTGCAATGGCTGTAGGTCTGGCACCCATCTTTACTGACAGTACCACACAAATTGACCTTTGTTATTAGAAATAATGCTTGGGGTTTTTTTTGCCAGTAGCTGTCTCACTAACCATCCAGTGACATAGTTGAGGACATAAACAGGTTTTCATTCAGGTAACAGGGATATTTTCTAGAACAGCATATCGATTTGAAATACCAGATTATTATATCTGTGTATAATGTGTCAGCAAACAAGACCCATGAAGACTGTTCTTTCACTGTGGCAGTTATTAAAAGTCCTTCACAGTACTTTGTACATAATGAGGACCCAGTAGGAAGCCAGGAATTATACTCAAAAAAACCCAGGAAAAAAGATACATGGGAGGAAAGAGAACATTTTTCTGAATCTGTTTTAGCAAGCAGAAACCCACAGCCACAAATGCAGTCTCCATTCCTTAAGTAAATCAGTTCCCCCACCTCAGGCTGAATCACACTTAGACAAACTAAACTATTCCCTTTGTGGCACGCCATTAAATACATCTCCAGAATGAACAGCAACACAAAGTGATATACTTAGCACAGATCAGCAAACCTACACTCCATTACGACAGACAAAAGAGATACCATGGCTGAAATATTAGAAAGAGCACATCACAGCTTCAACAACTACACACTCCTAAAATTGTTGTAAGAGGATTCCCAAGAGAAAGTCACTCTCCCTAAACCAGATCCTCCACCGTCAGCAATCTGTCACCTGGGTTCTGCAGGATTGACCTAGCTCAAATTTTCCTTCTGCTACAAGAGAAGCATTTTTAACCACTGTGAGAGGGAGGAGAAGCAGCATTACACCAACTCAGACCTCTTCAGGCTTTGCAATTTCCACCCCCCCTGTAAAGAACCTCCACCTCTGAAGGTGCTACAAAGACTGACAACGCAAAGCTGAGTGGACTCAGCCTCAGCACTGCTCTACCTTGATGCACTTCTAAAGGCCTGTGCAGCAAGGAAAATAAGGCACAGAAACATCCTGCTGAGTCACACGGTATCCAGACACCTTAGCAAACATAATTCTCTAATTGCTCTTTTTCAGCCTCCATAAATTAAAGAATTGGATTTCGTCTGGAATCAGCCATGACGCTGTTAGGATCTACTAGCCCATACAACAAAAGGCAGCAGCTATCATACAATACTGTATGAAAATGCATAGACAATATATTTTGTAAAGAACTTGTTCTCTCCTAACACTTACACAACATATGGCTTAATTATTTTCACCACCTCAGGGAAAAGGCAGTCTGCCTTACATTTAAAATTATCACGTGCAGATTTTAACACTGGTCCTGAGCTGCAGATAAATCATTTTAATTATACAGAAGTATCAGTAAAGTGATTATTTCTCAAAGATAAGGTGACCTCATCCACATGTAAATAAGCACAGTTGCTAAGGTACTGTTCTGTTTAAGTCCTACCTTTTAGAATAAACTAATATTCTGGAAGACCCATTGGCTTCTTCAGAAATCTAATTTAAGATTAACTGCTGACCTTTTCTAGTCTCAATTAAAACATCATGAATTTACACCTTGTACCTTGCCACCAGTCAACAATTCCTCTAAAAAGTTCAGCAAGCCACACCACTCTGTGACCCAAATGCTAACCAAACAGCACATTGTCAGACAACTGCCAGCTCACTGTCATTTGTTCCTTCACTCTGTACATTCAGTGATGTTCAAGCTACCAGAGTCATTTAACCTGAACTGAGTGGGAAAAAATTGGACAGAAAATTTAATCTGTGATACCTGTCAGTTTTGGAATCTCTAGCATTTTTATACTTGATATTGTTCTTCAGTCAAAAGACAGATGATTTTGCACATTATAGTTAATTTGAAAAATCAGTATTATCAAGTCTTCTTTACGAAAAAAGGACTGAATGGAAATAAGCCACCTCCTTGCCATACTAAACCTGAGAGGACTGAAAAATTATTGATGTGGAGGAGTATGGTCAACTTTACAAAAACACACATTTATTTCACAAAGATAAAACCCCACAAAACCCATACACTGACCAGATCAAAAACACTCCTCATTGCATTACCAGAATCATAACACTAGTGAACTAAAATTGGTATAAAAAATGGTGAGTGGATTGTCCCCCTACAGTGAGATAGTAAAAATATTAAAGGAAACCAATCTTCACCCCTAAATCTTATACTATTCTGAACAGCCTAAATAATTTAATAGGCTGTGTAACGACTGCACGATAGCTCACTATGATGTTGAAAGACCATAGTTTATACAGGTCAAGAACTATCTTCTATAGCCCAGCACCCAGCAGATGTGGCACTGAACGGGTGCCAGGAGGACACGGACAGGTATCATCTTGTAAGAGACCTCGAGCAGTCATCAGTTTGTCTTTAAAAAGGATCCAAAAAATAAACCATTGACATTCCCCTTCTCCGAAGAGGACCAAGTATTTTACACTTGACAGTAAGTATACCCCAACATCTTTACACCTTTTATTCTCAGCAGTGCATGCCTATGAAATCTAAGTATCTTCTATCACTACAGGTGTATCCATTCAGGTCAAGACCGGAGCTATTTGATTGCCTAGGATTTTTTTTCATGGTGCCACTTTTGAAACAGCATGGGCTCATTGGAGAGAGGACATCCATCTCCAGGGCTGCAAATTCAACGCTTTTCACTAGCACTGCCACTGGCTGGGAAAAATACCAGCTCTGTCGTATATTGGATACCAGGACATACGGATACCGTTCAAAATGTGTTTAAAGTTAGCCAGCCACCTCTGGGCAAACAATTTCTGTCACTCAGTGGTACAGGGCCCTGCCACACAACAGTGGAAGAGGTAAACTAAAAAAACAGAAATGCCTAACTAAAAACATACAGTGGAAACTGGAGGAGTTAGCTAATAAATATTAAAGTTGAAATACTCCTTGACAGGGAGAAGTTCTTTTAGACTCTAATTTCACCTTTTGTGTATCAACTGATTTTTCTAATTTGAACAGATTTTAGACAACTAAATCGTGTCCTAGCCTTCTCACGTTAGAATGTGGACATCTCCTTTGAAAACAAAAGTAAAAGGCCCAAACAATGAGTTACCAAAGGATATTTATGTAACAAAAGTGGTGCTTCAGCTTTGCAAATGATTTGTATAAAATGCTTAGAATGTGTTCCATTTCTTAAAATGTCATGCTACTCCTGCAATTTTATCTTTTCATCACAACACTTCGCAAAGATACATACTGGTTGAAGAACACATCACAAAAGGATTTATAAATTACCTTTTTTATTATTATTTTATTAGGAAGCTAATTCCATTGCTCTATTATTTCACTCTCTTTTTACTTAACAGTAATTGCAAATGTTGTTAGGTAATTAGATCACTCAACCTGGTCCAAAACCTGAATAGATTTATAAATACAACTAACACAGCAGAAAGAAAAGACTTGTCCCTTTTACAGAGAGACAGATTACTACTTCATTTTATCACTCCAAGAGTAAACAGTTGGAGGTCTAAACAAAAGCTTTAAAATTCTGGAAACAGTGTAATTTTAAAGTATTATACCATAACATCTGGCTACACACCAAACTGTTTCTTTTTTACTTACACAATGTATATGTATTACTTGAGAATACAGTACAACAGGACGGTACATGGATTCTGCTTAGACACCAGGAGGTAAGTCTGGACAGCCATTGAGAGAAAGATTGCAGAAAATAGCTCAAGTGCTCTGCCTACCTTTTTTACTAAAAGAACAACACGAAAGGCAAGAAGCCTTTTTAAATAGCTTGGGAAGCCTTTTTAAATAGCTTGGGAAGCCAAGGACCATACATAATCTATTTCCAGAAAAGCTGCATTCAGTCAGGCAATTTACATATACATATTGTGAAGCTGGTGCTCATGTTGCTTCACTGTACCAAACATGAGCAATGGAACAGAGTTCCCCATCTATCGACAGTCAACATAATTCCCAAAGCTGAACAGCAAGTGCTATTTACCCCAGCTCCCATTAAAGTTGCATGTCATTATGCCACTATTGGAACATCAGCTAGTGTCTTGACACCACTGAGCTGAGAAGACACTAGTTCGTTTGCAGCGAGCTCCGTCTCTAACCAAGGGCTACAGTTCTCAGATATGCTTGCCCACTGCCTACCACTAGAGCATTATGTCTGCAGTTAGCAGAAATTCCCAGTCAAGAAATTATAGACTGAAAGTTGTGAGTGGTGGGATATCTCTAAATGCACAAAAGATAATCTGAGGCATGTGAAAGAAGTAAATAATGTAAGTTGAGATTTTTTTTCAATAAAATGGAAAAAGGTACTTTGTACATACAGAATTGTTCAAAAGGAAGGGTCTACATTATTCAATTCCCATGTAAAAATAAACAGGGAACAAATCTGCAGTTTTCTTAGGCTTGCCTTTCTGTAGCTGCACAGTTAAAAAGTGTGTCTATTTCAGGTCTAAATGGCTTTTTGCTTCAAAATGTACATTAATCAATATAGGCTTAGAAAAGATGAACCAAGATAACTAAGAACAAGCAAAACACAGGGATAGGAATGCAGCATAAGAATAAAATGACCACAGAGAACAGAGTCCTGACAAAAGAACATAGCTATGTGAATTTAAAATTCTGCATCTAGGACAACGTACTAAAAAAAGACTGTTAATTTTTGTTCTTGCCTGCTTTGGGTATCAAATAATATATATCCAACTACGTTCATTTTAACATTCTCATTCCTACTCCATGTGAGTTAAAACACATAGATAACTGTAGCACTGAGAAAACTAATTTCTGATTTTTCTGTCACCTGCATCTAATACTGCTATTCAAATATATGCAATGCCTCTAAATGTTATGACCCATTAAAAATGAAGGGAGAATTCAGTAAGATGCACAAGATTGGTTTTGCTAATATTGTTGACACTAAATGCATAACAATAAACACATTACTAAATGAAACAGATTGTAATCTTGCACCTAATGAAGGCATTATGAACCAAGCTTATTCCCTTTCGTTAAAAATGCAATCAAATGCTTTTCAAATTTATCTGCTAGAGAAAACACATTCAAGACTTAATTAATGATGATAAAAGTTTCTTCTTTCAACAATTTAAAGCAAAGTTAAAACAATATAACATTAGGCCATAATTCATTTGAGATAGCTTAGGTCAACAATATTAAATAGATGCCATAAAGGAAAGGGATTAAAGAGCTCAACTATAAAAGAAGCCTCATTATACCAAGCCCTTAATGTTAACCTGGAACTTGAAAATATGTTGAGAGGGAATAGAAAGGGGAAAGAAAAGTAACTTCTTTCAAGCATGAAATAATAAATGCTAAGTGGTGCTTTGAATAACTGGGAGTTACGTTTCTTTGAAAGGAATACTACTTCAGTGGTTAGTACTTTCCAGTACTTGGTAGCTCTCGAGAAGGTATTTGAAATACATTTGTCATTGATTCTGAAAAACACTTTATCAAACCTAATACTTTCTACTTAATCATATTTTAATATTGATATATTTATTATACAATGAAAAGATGGCTATCTAGCAAGTGACTACTCCATATAAAAACTAAAAGTCTGATCAATACAAATGTAAAGTACTATCTCCTGCAATTTTTATATTCCCCTGCTGGAAGTAGCTTTTTTTTATTAACTTAGCTGTAGTACAGGCTTTTTGTGTCACTGGGTGGAGTCCACCTGAAAGTACCACCCAAATGAGACCTTGAGGGCACCTGCCAAGCTCTGTCAAGAATAATTCAGTATGAACCAGAAAACTAAGAAGCAACAGATGAAAACAGTAAGAAGCAACAGATGAACTTTGCTATAAAACTGTGGCTAACTTCACGGTTTTGTAACACGTTTAGGCAGGAGACCAGAGGGTATCAGAAATCCCACTGACAACTGCTGCCAGTAGGTATGGAGAAAGACCAGGAGGTTCACCTGGGGCTACGCGATTAGAGCGGCCGTTGGTAGCTGATGCTGACAATCTCATCCAGAGTGTAAAAAAATGTTAAGAAGTAGCTCCTCAGGGGACATCCAACCCGATGTAGAAGGCTAAGCCTGAGGTGCAAACGCTGCATACAGAGGTGAGGCTGCTCCATCGGGCAGAGCCTCAACACCGTCTTGTTCCTCCAGGGCACCAGTCTAAGGCTGGCCTGCAGGGGACGAGCCCTGATGGCTGCGTGAGGTGCAGGTCTGTGTGGCAGAAGCAAAACACTAGTACAGAAATTGCCGTCTCCTCAGTATACCCATTGCGCTGAGCAAACAGATTTCAGATTTTATGTCACTGGGTGGTGTGGTTCTATTCTTGTGGCTATCCTACCCTGCTCCCTTCAAGACATCCTAAACAGGAACACTGTTCATTACCCATATTATGCTAAACCCCCAGGAGGGTAAAGCAGCAGGCTGCCACGCAGATATTACTTATTTAAAAAAAAAAAAAAAAATTAAACAAAAAATAAATTAAGAATAAGAAAGAGGTACGCAGGAAGGGACACAACATTGCAGAATTATCCTAGTGCCTTGTTACTGACGTAGCGCCTTGTTACCGACAACACAGTAACAGAAAGTGCATTTCAGGAAGAGAAGATGGGAGACTTTTCGTGGACAAATCAGTTACACTGTCCTAAATGTATAGGAGGGAGTACAGAAAAGGGCAAAGTTAGAGTTATAGACAGATTTGACAGTGTACTTGCAAGGCTGGAAAACAGGAATGTGCATTTTGATAAGCAGACATGGACAAATTCACAGAAGATTTTGAAGGAAGAAAAAAAAATCTGCCTGATAACTGCTCCCACTAAAACCACTGGCCCATTTCATGAGACTTCAGTACGGCTCATATTCAAACCTGCAATTTTAACGACGCTTTGTGTGACATTTTCAATACCAGCAGAGACAGTAAGTGCTCTGTTGTGCATCATACTTAATACAAATTTGAGTTTGGCCTATATTTTGAAGAGTGCATGGTGTTTACTAATGACTAATCATATGACTTTTTGCAGCTTTTATGATGGCTGATTCCACACAGACATCACTTTCCTTTTGTTGTGCTAGTCTCTTTTTCTTTAACAGCAAACTAATTAAAAGAAGTTTGTTATGCAAACAGGAAAGACATTTGTTACTTTGCTTTAATAAAGAAGAGAGCAAAACCTTCTTGTAAGAGAATCACCACTATTTTGTGCTGCTGAAGCTGTTTACTGCCTTACAGTACTCTCCAATTTGAATTAGTGTGCAAGTTTTTCCCAGCTGCCCAAAGCAGGGTTTCTTTTAAAGAACTGCAGCTTACAAAGTTTAACACATTGAAATAATCCTACAAATTCAAATTTAATTTGCTTAATTTACAAATATATTTAGAAATGTGCTTATCTACCAAGTACCAAAATATTTGGATAATATCAAGGTAAGTAAGACATTTCAGAAAATAATCTAAATTTACTTGTTAAGTAGAAACATAATCTTTTTTCCATTCTGTGAAAACTTTTTCCTCTTAAGGCTCAAGGATATACGGACAGTTCTCTTGTATGTGCTGATTTCCAAAAACTTTGGGATTCTCAGAAGACCTGTAAGCTAGCTGTTTGGACTAGAAATAGCATCACATTCTACAAACACACTAACTTGAATGAAAAAAAAAGCCTTTACCAAGCATACTACAGAAATGCTTCCTAACAGTTTCAGCTCTTGCAAACAAAGCTAATGCCACTCAGTATACTCACCAAAGACTGTCCTGGCAGGTACAGATTCTCTGTTCAGCCAGAATGACACTTGAGAGAGAATGACAGTCATGATACAGGGGAGGTAAGTCTGAATGACAAAATAACCGATTTTTCTCTTCAAGTGAAAATGAGCCGTCATTACCGTATATTCACCTAGGTGCCACAAACAAACAGCATACAATGAAACCAAAAGTTATCATTTTAAGGCAGTACATTTATTTGGTAAAAGAAAGTTTGGTATGTTTACGTGAACCAAATGTGCTAGGGTTAAATTGCACAGAATGTATTTTGCAGTAGAAAGCATCCTACAGAATATAAGAAAGTTTTTGAGTGCAACTACACCTGATTCCCACTGAGCTCCAGGAAAGATTAGTGTTCAAGAACTTACAGGAACTCCTGTATGTCCTCATAAGAACTTCAATCCTACAGGCTTCTGCACATAAGCACTCCGTGTTCACACAAAAGCACCCTGAGAACTTCATCTACAGTCAGAAGGCAATCATGGGGTCCGTCACAGCCTGGCACATACAGGAACACAGCCTAGGGTCTGGTAGAATAACCCAGTGTTTAATGCCAAAAACTTGATGGAAGGAAAAAATGGTTGAAACCTGCATGCTTCACCATTTAGCAGACAAAAAGTGTCGTTTACCATACGAAATTAAACAATTATCCCAGTCTTGGGTTAGAAACATCAGGATTCAAGACTGAGCTCCAGATAGCATTAAAAGACAGTCATGGGGGACAAGTTCACCTCTGCTACCACCAGTTTGTTATTAACTTGAAAGTGCTACTATGTGTTACTTGTACCATACATTAATAGACTATACCTAATAGCTCGTATTTTGCAATAGTTTTTTTTCAGTAGGCTTCTAACACCACCAGCAATGCCTATGTTCTTCATAGCCGAGTGAGAGCCTTTTTCTTCAAAATATCTTTTACTAACCTGTACTTGATTTAACTGTCTCTTTTCCAATTGTTTGGCCTAAAAGATCATACTGATTCAACCTTGAGCCATCTGGTGCCACCTGCACTGAATCTGAAGCATTATAAGTCCAAATGTATGTCACTTCTGAAGTTGTGTATGCATCTGTGGGAAATAAGATAAAAAATTTTGTCAGCAATTTAAATTAAACAGCTTCCATCAAAACTCATAGAAATAGAAGAGTTACCTAAAATGATATGGTAAAAAATGTTTGGCCATTTAAAATAGCTTTACTGTAGGGTAAATGCCTATTGCAGCATGGGAACAGGGCACTCATTTGTGATCTTATTAACCACAACTTACTGCTATCAAATTACAAACAGCATCTCTTCTACACCGTTAAAAAACTTGTCAGACATTAGATATTATAAATATCCTAAAACTCATGGTAAACCAGATGAAAAGAACAAGAACTTGCAAGGTTTAGGGACATGTAACATTTTTGAAAATTCATTCATGTATTGTTTTCACTTTCCATTGTCCCCACTCTCCACTGTGGGAGTGTATCACAAGCATTTTATTATTAGGTGAAATTCATACCTCAATATGGGAAGCCAGGTTCAGTGACAATGCCCTTAGCAAACTTGCAGTGGCTCTGCCTTGCCCTGCATAACCTCTGAAATTTCACTCCTTGGCATCTTTTTGTGGGACACACTGACATCAAGCAGACCGCTCTGTCAGCGCATTCATGATCAAACATATTTTTGGCCTAGAATCTGTCAAACTAAACGAGAATGAAAGCAAAGCAACACTGTCTTTTAAATAGCATTAACGCCTCTCCAGTAATTAAGAAAGAAAAAAAAATTAGTATGTCCTGCAAGATTTTTCCAGTCTAACAAATGCAGTATGAAAGGAAAAGGGTAAACCACTGATGGAAGAAATTGTGTGCTCATTTTGATTGACTGAGACAAGTACATTTTAAGTCTTATACCATAACTGTAGTGAAGTGAAAAAGAAAAGCAACATTTCTGTTGGGCTGAAAACATTTTCACTTGAGAAATCTCTGGAGACCCAGAAAGAAGCTTCTCCACGCAACTAGCCATAAATTGCACAACTAACAAAATCTCGCAGGTAGGTAACATGTTGAGATTTTTAACGCTTCCCTTCTATCTTTCCAGCTTCCCACAAGAAGACCTCTGCTTTAATGCAAACCAGCAGTATTGCCAATTGCTGATTTGTCCCCGTCCTCCCCACTGTTGGCCAGACTTTTTGACAAAGATAAAGAAGGGCAATCTATTAACCTACAGCTTCTCCAATACGTTCAGTTTAGATCTTTTCTTATGTGTAAAAAAGAAAACTGAGACATTCACACAGGCTGATGATCCTCCGAGCAATGTAAGATTAGCGGCGTATGAAGAGCTGTGACAAATATATACCACTTAGTAGACTTGTCTCAGCTAAACCAAAATCCTCAGGATTCCTGCTTATTTTCACCACTATTCACCATTCAAATTCTATCCCAGAATAAAAGCTGAAAAATGCACAGTAATCTAGAAAGGAGTGCTAGGTAAAGAAATAAAATAAGTGTGAAGCCATTCAAAATGGACAGAAATAAGAGTGCCCTGGATGTGCCAACAGGCTGGAGCACAGGTGACTACAGGGGAAATGAAAGACAGCTTTTATAAAAACGCATAGCTCACAGTCTGAATTCTCCTGTTTACTGGAAAACCAGAAACCAGGGGCAGAGAACAAAGAACAAATTAGTAAGCAAAATAAACCAAATAAACAAACAAAAGAAAAAAAAGAAACTGTTCACAGAAAGTCTAACATACCAAGTTGGAAAGGTTTCCAACTTAGGAATGCAAATGCAGTCATAGTATAAAGTAGCCTCTTGGTCTGAGTATCAGTTTCATTATTACAGGGTTTTTAAAGTTGTTGTGAGGCTATATATGAGTCTTTTTTCCTTCCACACCTTATAAATCGAACATACCTTGCTGTGCATATATATGTAAACATTATTAGCCAGTAGCCAATTTCAGCTAACATCTCTGGTGTTAGCTAGTTAAGCTGTATTATGTATTATAAATATAGTATGTAAAGGACAAAAAAGGCTCCATGATACAAATATTATTAATTCTAATGATCTTTTATCTCCATAGCTAAGATTTCCCTCTAGTATGGAAACATCATCAGAAACACAGGCTTGATTTAATTTGCTCCAAACTCCAAGGAAAAGGGATATGCCAGGGCTATGGAGAGAGTGGGCACAGTGCTTTGGCAATGCTCATTTGGTTAATGATGTCCTTAGTGGCAGCATATCACCATTTTGCAACCTTTGGTGGCTGCAATTAATGCAAAGTCAGCCAGAATGTAAAGGTATTAATCAGTTTCCTCCAAAAAACATTCCCTTTCCTGGGCCCAGCAGAGAAAGTAGGATGCAGCCAAATTAAAAAAGAAAACCTTTTAGTGTACAAAATCCAGGACATATATGTAATGTGATCCTAACTCACGAAGAAGAAGGAGAAAGGCTGTAATATAAGTAAATAAAGTTATGCTACTGTTAAAAGAATACTAGTGAGATCAAGGTCCACCTGTCTGTAAGATGCAGACATGCCCATGAGTGAAATTTTTTGTCACAAGAAGCCATTTGTTGTTGCTAAGAATGTAAAAACAAATATCATTAACAAGAAGGAGAAAATAAATGTTTCAATACATGAAGAAAAACATTCTTTGAAGTCTTTAATCAGCTCTTCATTAATATTACACAGGCTATGTGCACCCAGGTCTGCATTCCTCGGTATAGTTTGCACACTGGAATAAAAGTAGATCAGTGTACTGCTGAATTAGGTGCATGGTGTTTATTGTTAACTGGAGTCAAGAAAGCTTTAAAATACATTAGAAGACACAACACTGAGTAGAGAAAAGAGATTTCGATGTGTCAGGTTACAATTTTTTTTTAAAGTACCATCTTGTGTTTTAAACCTCTCATGTACCAACTTCTGAAATAAAGTGATGCTGAGCAATGTTAGATATACACTAACCAAAGGCTACGCTTCTCACTATATACTCACAGCTGCCAAATTTCAGTGGGCATGAGTGAGCATCCATAGGGAAGTCCTCCAAGTGCATTGGACATTCAGCTTGGACTGTAAGCCTAAAAGGCAAAAGACCATTATGCATTTAAGTCAGTTAGCAGGACAAGAAAATCAATTCCACAGAAATGAACAGAGATCACGCTGATTTAGGAGATGAAATTTAAATGTTATATTAAACTAATTAAAATTTAAATCAGCTCTTGCTTCTTCCCTTTTATGTGTTCCTTTGGAAGGCATTGACTTATCACATCAAAAACCTGAAAAGGCTGACCTCAAAACCATGAGCAAGGGCCATTTAAATGAAAATATAAATTATGTAACTGCAGGTTGTTAAGAACAGTCATTTTCTTCTCATAATATTCTGAGGTACATACATGATAATATGGCTCTCAAAGGCTCATTACAAAAGCACATAAAATACAGTTAATTTGCCAAAGGACTGTGCTCCATAGTTTTCTGAATATTTTTTTTTTTACAGTTTTAATGGAAGATGTAGAAAAAAACCCATGTGTTCTTTCAAAAGATTGCTGCTACTCATTCTCCATGTTACTTGTGATTATTATTTTTACTTATGTATAAGCATGACAGTATGTTAACAATGCATTCACTTTTGCTCATTTTGTGAAAAAAATCCCAGCAATATCCCAGTATCAAATTTGGGGATTAATATGATAAAAAATAATTCATAACAGTTTGAGGAAAGTTTTTGACAGAGTTTTCTTTCAAATTATTTTTAATTTAAAAAAAAAAAAAAAAAAAAAACAAGCTCCTTTTCTCTTTCCTATCCTGTAAGTCTCCTCTGGGTAGAGATTTACAAGTTCAAATATTGATTTGAGCCCAAGCAAAAATACTATAAATAGGGCTCTCAATTAATTTCCAGAAAACTTTTCTGAACCTCTCCAGTCACCACACCATTCAACATTATTAGCAGTCTACCCATCAACACTCAAAACTGTAGGAGTTTGGGTATTGTATAGTAAATTTGCTGGTATGGTTGCACAGAAAAAATTGCACAGCACGTATTTGCTTTACAGCTCACATTTTATATCTTACTCAGGCTGGGGATTTTAAGTCTACATTCACAACAAATTTAATTTATTAAACATTCTTAAAGAAAAAGAAAGAAACTAAGTCAGGAGTTTCTGGAATTTTGGATTAAAAAAATCCCTAGAAAGCTCATGTAGGTAACATTTTTGCAAAAAGAGTAATCAAAGAAATCAGTCTTGTAAAAATGCTCCTTATGCCTACATATACATGATATTTATAATTTTTCATAAATTATTTTCTAAGCAAACTTAATACATTTTACGAGCTAAATGTTTATCTTAGCTGTTAACCATGCACAGGATGCAAAAATTAAAACTATAAAGAAAATATTGTAATTAGATATAAAGAAACAATCATTACCAAGTAACACATATTTTCCCTGTATTTTTTGCTGGAAAGAATTGGAGGTCTTATTAACCCTTACTTCTTCCTCTTTATTTTTTGTTGCCACTGATCTTAATAATAAATTTGCTTAGGGTTCAGATAGTTGGTACAATGGGTGCAATAACAAGTGAAAGTCATATACTATTTTAATCATTCTACGATGGAGTTGATAAACAGTATTCTAAACAATTCTTACAGAGTGATTCCCATCTGAAGGTCTCAAAAGCACTTTATGCAGGTGGTCAGGATCTTTTCACACATTATAGAGGTATGAAAGCTGATGAACATGTAGGAAGACTGATCTACCTCATAAGCAGCCAACAGACTCGTAACAGAACTGGAAACAAAAAGTACGTTTTCCTAGCTGTCCTTCTGCTGGGACAGAAATGAAACAAAGGAAAGTCCTCCTGGAACCTTATTTAATTGTTACCTGGAAAAATAACATCAAGAACTAGCTTGAGTAGATGGAAAAGATGAAAAGCCTTACCTCATGGTGTACAAGAGAGTCCCGTCATCTTGGATTCGTAGAAGCTTGTTTGGCATTGTCATGTTATGAGCCACTGACTTCTTCCCATTGTGAAAAAATGTATCTGGGGTCCAGATTTTGCTGGCCATTAAGTTGTTCAATCGAAGAATGTTCATTGGTCCCTTGAACTTTAATCTCTCATCCTTCCATCTCTGACGGAAGAAAACATCTATTGTGTATTCCTGTAATGGAATAAAGATATGCTTTTTTTGATACAATGAAACATGAATCTGCTTTTTGGGGGCCAAAACAGCGAAGCTCTGGTTGCAAAAATTCCCTTGGTAAAATTGTCAAGGCAGAACAACCATCACATAAAACATATATTCTCAGTATAATACTGAGAATAATACACAGGAAGCCAATTGATTAAAGGTATGGTATTCTCCTTCATGATTGCTTGCTGTTGTTTTATATATCGAACCCTCCCAATATTTAGATTTCTGTACCTGGGACACATAGTATGTGTGCCAAGGGTAATTTCAATACGCACAGCTATTTTACATTAAGAAGTAAGAAAAAAATACACAGAAGGATATTAAACAGTTCCTGCAGCAGATGCACCTGAAGGAGCAGAAGCATCCAGCATTTCAAGAGCGTGGGGAATGGCTGAGACTGGAAGGAAGGAAGGAAGGAAACAAGGCCACCCACAAAGGGAGTGATATATCCAGGCAGACTGACATAAAGAAGATTTTTCCGAAGGGGAAAGTAAGGCTCTGCAGTGAGCCTTAGGAGCCTTAGGAAAATAAAAAGGATTTTATTAACAGAAGTACATAAGTAGGGAACAATAGCTGATGACTAACAGGCGACAGACATGCTGTCTCCTGAACTTTACTCCGATGCTTAATCTTGGGAAGGAACTGCAGTCTGGAGAAAAGGATGCAAGCAAAAACAGGCTGATGACCTAGACCAGATGCCTGTGTCACCCAGCGCTGGGTATCCCATGTGCTGGATTCTGTTGCTGTTCTAAACAAACGAACAAAAAAGATACCGATTAAACACTGATAATGTAAATTCATCAACTGATTTCAAATTGGATCTGTGAGTGGATTTAGTGGTTGCTACTGTCAGAACAGCACATAAATTGGAAATGGAAGAGCTTTAAAACTTTGTTGGAAGCAAACAGTATTCTGGGTATTGGTAAATGCTACCTTGGTGCAATTCCAGTTTTGTTGGACAGGTGCAAAATGGACTCACGATTTCAAAATATTTAGTATGCTACAACAGTCCATGCTATAGCAATTAGTCTGCAAACGCTACAGTTTACATAAACCATTTTTGAGTAAATTATCTTTGAATGGACAAGTCCTGATAAAATTCAACCAATATAAAATATTCAAGTGATTTCCATATAAAAGTGATTTCAAGGAACTTTTCAGCCCCTGTCACTTTTTGCTGGCTCCCTTGTGTGCTGATTAACAAGGCTCAAGTTTTTTCCCAGTCAATCATATGGTGATACAACAGGAGTGCTGAGTAGACAGCGAGAACTGACAGCTCCTTTGGTCTGTGAGCCAAGGAGCTGTGAGGACCTTTTCGAGGTCAGGGCCAGAGGCTAAGATGAGCATGTGGAATAAAGAGAATTCTGTTACCTGAAGGAGCATGGCAGGGGCAGGAGAGAAAGCAGTTGTCATTAGGAACCGAGAAAGGCGCCTGGGGAGATTTTTTTGGAATGATGTGGTGGGTTACTTATAAACTAACCTGACAAAAACCACAAGCACAATTTTTATCAAGGGGTCTTACATTACTACAATACAATTTTGTCATCTTTCTAATGAAATGAAATGAAAATGATAGTTGCTCAAACAAATATTAAATAAAACTAATACTACAGTACACAGAAAATTAATTTGCTTGGGTTTCTTTAATGCTAGCTGGTATTACCTCCAATAATGTTTTAGTAAATGTATCTGTGAAATACAAAATTATACAGTAAAACATATATTTCTTTGACATTATACATGACCTTTTACTGTCTCTCATCACTGCCAGACACACTGCCTCATGACAAGTAGTTTGCCCATTTCTCTATGATAGATCATATTCAACTGTTCTGTTTTATTTGCTGATGTATATGTTGTTTTATTTGCTAAACGTCATGTGACTTAAAATGCCATTTACAAATTCCAAGTTACCTATCAGTTCAGTTGTAGATCAGGGAAAGTCACAAAACATAAAATCATGGAGGATCAGGAGCAGTGGGAACAGTGTGCCCTGAAGCAGAGGGAATATATGAAATCTGGCTAGAAATACCAAGTAATTAAAGGAAAACAATTGCCCTAAAAGCCTCCTTGTGGTTTCTGTCTGAGGGGCTTTGCCAATGAATCATTGCTAGGTATGATAAGATTGATGTTTGAGGTATAAAGAAGAGGAAAGAAGAGCCTGAGGGAGCAAGACTCTGCAATCCCACTAAAATTCAACAGGAGTGCTAAGTCCTACAGGCTTCTTTGAAAAATTTCCCTGCACATAAATGATTAGAATATAAATCTTAAGTTTTTGTAAAATTTCCATCAAGAAAACGTCAAATGTCCTGCTGCTTTGCTGTCTTCCAACATATATAAAAAGAATTACAAGAGAGATAAAATAGAAAAAAAACAGACATGAAATGTCACTAAATCAAAACAGTAACATTTCAAAAAACCACATTTGATGCATGGCAACTGCTTAGGAAGCAGAATAAGCAGGAGAGAATCTGAGCTGCAGCCTTGAAAGATCCCACTGATAAATCTCTGACTGGGCCACAGGTAATTCTAACCTCTCCATCCAATCCATGCTGGAAACCTTTATTTGCAGACACCCCATTTAGAAGATGGAAACAGGTCAAAACCCAAGGTTTGGTGTGAATGATCATGAACACCTTTCTCCTTCCATTTACCACAACAGCAATAAAATCTCACATAGTTCCTAAATAACTTATCTTTCTATAGACATCAGTGCATTTTTCAAAGGAAGTATTGGGATCTCAATTTTATATGAAGGGAAACCAAGGCACAGAGATGAAATTAACTTCTCCCTGGTCCATTTACAGAGTGATTATCAAAAGCAAAATTCAATCCATGCTGTTTGCATCCCAGTGCTGTATTCACTGATCCCATGTTCCTTCCTGAGCTAAAGCTATTCTACTTACGATCATGAATACCCCTTTGATGATTACCATACAAAACCAATGAAAAAACAGGAAAGTATTAAAGTATTTTAAATATAATCAATGTGATAAAAAGCCATCATTTTTAAAAGATGCTACATAAAGACTTTATAACTATTTCCTACTCCATATATGTACCACTTTGTGGCAAATGCTGTGTAATGTTTACTTGCCAAGCAAGACTAACATTCTGTTAGAAATGCAAATCCAGACTCTAGAAAATAAGACTCAAATTAATACCTGATACTCATACAATCTGCAGATATTCTCCTACATGAAAAACTTGTGCTGTCTCTGGACATTACCAAATCAGTCTCCAGTACACAGTGCAGTATCTTCACAGAATCACACGAACATACTTCCAGGACTGCAAAGGACTCCTGTGATCATTTCTAGATAAGCAAATGCTTCCTACTGATTTGTGTCCGAAATGGTGCTTTCACAGCTGGACTCCAACACAGTACAATTAAACATAATCTTTCAAATAAGTATTATACCAGTTTACATGATATTTTAGGTACAGATGATGAGATTCTTACTACAGCGTTAAGAGGCACTTGAGCTTCTGCCTATTCAATGGTCAGAAGAATAAAATGGTGAAGGAATTTCTCTCTTCTTTTAACGTGCAGTTGTTGTGCATAACAGTATGCAGAGTGAAAAAAAGACATTAGTATCTCTGGGAGAAGCTTTAACTGCCCTGAGTATAAGCAATCCCTCCTCACTACACGGCAGTCTTCTTTTTCGCTAAGGCCAGATCAGTATGGGAAAAGTTCAAACAACAAAAAAAGTATTCTCATCCTCTCAGCTAATGGTTGGCAGATTTTGGCAGTCTTTGCACCTGGAGTAACGATGGAATTGTTCCAAACATCTCAAAAATTGCGAATGCCCATTAGCAAGCAGAATTGCCACCATGGAGCAGACGGGAACATTTTATTAATCACCCTCTGGAACACAGCATTTTGGTTAGTGAATGGTTCAGGCCAGAGTTCCTCATTCCCTACTTGTAAAGAGTTTTCTTGGTCAATTCTCTAAAGAAAGTCTAGCTTTTTCTTGACCACTCTTAAAGCCATTAACTGACACACAGGTAGAACTATGAAAGCAAATTTTAAGTACTCTAAAATATGAAGCTTTTAAAAGGCAACTACAAAAACTTAAAAATAAGGAAAGCGAAAATGTTACACACATCTTTTTTATTGATTCCTTAAAGACAGTCAGAAGTACTGTGGTTGCTACTTTAACAAAGATGAACACACAAGATTCATGGACAAAAATCTCACCTAGCTAATATAGGGACTTCATATTAATATTTATTTTTACATTAGTATAATTGCTTAATTTTGTTTCTTAAAAAGCATATTCTTGGTGTCATAGCTACCTTAAGCCAATGTGTCATTTTTCTTTCAGTTTAGCTTAAAAACATTGACAATATTAGCATGCAACTAGTACTACTGAACACTAACATAGTTGGTATGCAACTAAGTATCAAAACTACTTCCAAGAAAACAATGAGTTTTAGACAGGAGATTCAAAGAAATACAACTATTCAAAGTCAAATAATCTACCCAGTACATGCATTCTTGCTATAATCTCATATTTGTGGGTTTTCTGAGTGCAAGTTTGTGATGGAACTTCTGCAAATTATTTTACCAAACTTCCTTATTAAGCATTTGGATCTAGCTTTTGAGTGAATGTTGAAATTAGCTTTAGAGTGGGAGGATCAAATAATTAGTTTCTTGTCTTGGTCATTTAATTCTCTGTGGGATAGATTTATGCATGGTGCAAATAGCATACACAAGGGCTCACACACCACAACAGGCTGCAAAACCCCTTAGTTCTTGAAGTACGCCACTGTATGGCTTGGCTTTACCTAGGCCTGTCTACCAGATTGGACAAACAATGCTCCTACCATCTCCATCTCACTTTCTACTTACCTCTTCTCTAAAAATAAATAATAATTATTATTGTCTAACAATATCAGGACTGAAAGAGTTCTGGGTACAAGTCTCCTCTCCCCAAAAACCACTCAGCTCCAATCACCAAAATGCTGACTGCTGGGGCTCTGTAAAAGTACTTCACCAGCTGTGTATCTAACGTTAAATCTCACTGCACAGATGTATAAACTAAATCCATTTGTTCTTTTCCAAAACTTACCTTCTGATGTGTACAAAACACAGAACACAGAAGGAAATAGCAGACAGGCAGAAATCACTTTCAGGTCTTTAGAAGGTGCGGATCTTAATACACTGGTGAATAGAATTCTTGAAAATATTCTGAATAAACTCCCTTATGAAGGAGGGTTGTGGTTTGAAACTGCACTGTTGATTATTTTTTATCAAAACCCTTAACAGCTCTGTTAAACACTATCCCATCACTGCATTTCAAAGGAACATATATTCATTTTTAAATACATAAGTAATGTCTGCCAGATATATATGACCTGTAATACTATAAGGAATGTGTGGTAGATTTCCAGGGAATTGTAGTATGATTTTTCTCCATTTGAAGAACTCATTTCAAGCCTTTTATTTCTGCTTCATCTGCCAACTTCAGTCATTTTTGTCTAAGCGTTTAATCTAAACATGAAGTATTTGAAAAAAATCTGAAAAAAAAAGTGTTCAACTGGTTTGAATAATAGTGTTTAGGGAAGAGAATGTCCTCCTATCCGTATCCACGTCCTTATGAAAAGGACCTTCTCTGAATAATTTTCTCTCTTTCCATAGACCTGATGTAGAATGAACTCTGAGTCTAAAATAAGCACTGAGGAGGGATAAGAGAGGAATGTGAATGATACAAATAGGATTACTTAGAAAAGAGACTACAAGATATTATTCACATTGCTGCCACTGAAAACACAAACACTTCTCATTATCCTTTTTTACTCAGACATGAAGAAAGAGCAACCCTGAAACACGATGGATGCCTGGTGCCAGGGACAGGAATCCAAACAAGAGGTACACTGAGAGCTAATGTCAGTGAAGGGCTTGGACACAGACTCTGACAAATCAATCTCCAATATTGATGCACTTGGAAGGACGCTGCACAGGGGAACATGCCTTCCCAACAGAATAAAAGGACAGAAAGTCTGCAAGAGATCATGTGAGATATCCTGCTCGAAGTTTCAGCCTATGGATTTAACTTGCAAAGGCAACGACTTGAGCCTACAATATAAGGGAATACAGCAACCAATTTATTGACTTTTCAGAAACATATCAATGATAAAAAGACAGCCTAGATGCTCCCCAACAGCCAAGAAAGCCAAGTGTATTTATCACTTCTGTCTGCCTTTTACTCTTTAGTCTTCTGTTACTGAGTCAAAATAAAAGTGACAGTAAAATAATTGCAGTGCTTTTTTAAATCGTTGTGAAAAAAGTCATCTGGGTGCATTCCCTTATACTGTCCTGACTTACTGATCACACAGCCCCTGTAAACCTTCTCTCCAGTTAAGGAACCACAGCTAATAATTAGACTTTGAAACAGCTAAAAAATAAGTTTCATAGAAAAAAAAATAATCTGAAATACAAAATAGAATGAGGAAATCTGAAAAATGGACACCAAAAAAGAAACATGGTTCCCAGTTCAGCCACTCTTTCTAAAGAACCATCTTCAGTTTTAGTGAGAGATGTTGTAACAATCCTTTCGGTCATTTCCAGATTTGACCTTCAGCCTTCATTGAAAACTCCTGTTCTGGCTATATTTGAAAAATCAGAAACATGTATTGAATGTTTAATTGAAAAACAACCAGATGGAAGTGTGTCTAGCGATGAACTGGCCGGGTATGACATCTCTGCAGGGAAATGTTCATGTTTCTTGACTCTAGAGTAAAAAATAGATGTCTATCATCAAGAAACTAGGAGGACCCATTGTGTACAAACCAATAGGGAAAAACAAAGATGTAACAACAGTAAACAAAACTCTCCAAAGACAATGAAAAGCTAAGGTCGAAATTTGAAACACAAAACTTTCAGAGAACTTGTAACTTTTAATATTCAAGCAAAACTGATTCAGATCTTGCCACCTACTAACTGTGATGCAGGAAAGACTGTTCCCAGTGACAATGAGAAAGACTGCTCTGAGGCAAAATTTGGCCAAGCTTTCTTCACAGCAGACCTCATATAAAGGCTCTCAGTGCCTGTATGCTCTATCTTATATACAATAACTGTTGCTTGAGGAGTAAAGATGTTACTCTTTTTTTTTTCTTTTTTTTTTTTCTATTAAGGACATCTGCACTTACAGCTATCTGGGAAATTTTAGAAGCCAAAGTGTCAGGAGAACTTGAAAACAAAGTAAGTCTGAGAAAAAGCTGTCAAAGTACATTATTTGCGGTATTAAAATCAGAGTTAGCAGCATATATGCTTATAAAGGTACGTCAATCTACAAGACTTCAAATAACTAATTCTGAAAAAAAAACCCAGAGAAATAATCAATTATAATGTTTAAATTAAATTATTTCCATTTTGTTATCCTTCAAATCATAATCCAACCGACATTATCCTTCACCTCAGAATTTTCAAATATTAAATATTGTAATTTAATTAAAAATGTATTAATTAGCCTCTTTAATCATAATTTAGCCTTATAAATCTTTAGAAAATTCAGATAAACTTTGTTTTTCAATTGTTCTGTTCAATTTTTGATTTGTTTGTTTTTTCTAAACAATGCAGCCTTTCTTCTCTCAGGCTAATGTCAAAATAAATCTGTATCACCAATCTGGTTGGAAGCCTAGAAGGCATAGCGTGATAATACTGAACTTAAACATTTCAGAGAAATAACAGCTCAAAAAGACAGAACCGTGAAAGTAAAATCTGTTTAATCCCATGTATTGGTTTGCCCTCCTTGATCTTCATTAGTTCACAAAATGAATTTGAAAATTCCTGTTGTATATTGGCATTTCCTTTGACATTAAATACGGTGGTTGACATACAATAGCATTTTTATGACACAGCTAATATAGATACACCAATATTTTAGTCACAGCAGTTCATTTGAAGTGCAGTTTGCAAGAGTTCTGGCCAAGACTGAACAGATATGGTAGCTGACTATTTTGGGCAGAATAGAGAGTAGCATCTTTCTAACTTAGTCAAAATGTTAATCCACAAGGATCAAAAGGTTTTGACTCAACACATTTGGAGAAAAACCTCAGCCTCATCTTTTACCTCCTAAATTTATCAATGACAACTTCAGCTAGCCTAAAATCAAAGATCAAATTCCCCTGGACTTACTTATTTTTTGGCAAAATTGTGATGCTGGAAAAATACAGGGGATACGAATAAAAACCTACATTCTAGCAATCATACTGAGTCACAGATTGCACATGATACTATATTATTATTAAGAGGAACTACTACACTGAATGAGGAAAACAGAAACCTCACAAATTGCTGTCAATTCAACGACAAAGGTTAGAATGACATTTTATCAACTTTGTGAATCAACACTGCTATGCGACAACTTTGTCCTTCGCTCCAATCCACCCATCATTTTCAGCGTGCCGCCTCCCTCTTCCATACTATAAACAGATACTAATCATCTCCCATGGCAATGAGTCCCCTTCCTATTTTCAACAAGCTTTTCTCCTAAGCACTGTTATTCTTCACAAGATGCTAACCAAGGGGAAAAAAATCCAGACTGGCAAATAGATAATGCAAAGTGGTGCAGTCATACACCTGCTGACTTTCACTGCTATGAAAACATCCCAGGGGAAGGAATCCTACTGGGAGCAATGACTATGAGAGTTTTGGGCAACAGCAAGCGTCCAGCCTAAAACCCTGGTGTGACTGAGGGCCTCACCACCCAGGCTGTGAGAGCAGGGGACCTCAGGGGCTGGTACTCAACCTTCCTGAAAAGATCTCAGATTCGGTTTGGGATCCTCTGCAGATTTAGGACACAGGCAAGAATAAAATTTATTCTTCCAATGAAGCCTTTTAAGGAGGAAATTTATAAAATGAGAATATTCCAGAGCTTCCAGCATTTACAGAGGAAAATATTGGCAAACCCTCTGTATCGTAGTTTACATTACCAATTCAGTAACACAATACCTAAATGAAAGAGTACTCATGGTAAAAACTCTAATGTCACCTTCATGTTTAACAGAATATGTGATAGTTTGGAAGCTATTATTTCAAAACTCACAGGTTGAAATTTTCTAATTGACTGCTCATACGTTTCAAAATGATTTTATAATTATCAACTGAACAAGCTAAATTAACCCTGAAACTTGTAGCAGAAAGTATTAAACTGCTCTTACTTACCTATCTACTTATCTGCAAATAGACCTGCCCATTACAGTAACAGCTGCTGTTCTCCTGCACCGCACTCCGTTCTGATTAACACCTCTGCACAGAGCTGCTAGAGCTCTAGCATCAAGTGACCTGACCCCTTACAGTGCTGCCACATCTGTCTGTGCAAATGGACACAGAGTTCTCCACACATTTACACACTGATGTTAAAAGTGTTTCAGGAGCTAGGGATCAGGCTCAGGGAGCTTTTCATTAAATTCCCATTTAAGCACAGATGACGTGCACAGCCTTGGGTAAGTCTCATTGTGCCTCGGTACCACATCTTAAAAATTGTGTTCATATCACCTCCCCATTTCACAGGAATACTGCAAGTACAATACTGCAGTATCATATATATTGTGTATATATATATTATATATACATATATACACAACAATAATACTGCAAGTGTAAATTATATATAAGTGTAGTGTATATATAAGTGTAGTAATATATAAATATATAATATATAATGTATAATATACATAATAAAGTGTAAAGTAAATAATATATATACACGCAATAATAATACTGCAAGTGTAAACACTGTGAAGTCATGTGATACTAGACTAACAAGGTCAAGATGTTCATATCACCTTTGCACATAGGTGTGGATACTTGTTTTTTTATAATTAATAATAAAATAAGAAACATTTAGAAAACTTAACATCATTAGGAAAAAATACCCCAAGAGAATCGTTAACATATACAGTGAAAAAAAGAAAATAAATATCTACTTTTCCTATGAAACAACTTTTCAAGTGAGGCTTCAGTAACATATTCATCACAACTGAAACAAAGCTTGAAAACTGAAACTATCACACACAAAAAACCAATAGACAAAAACCCAGAACCTATTCTACAAAGCTATGACTACCTGTTAGTCAGTGAGCAAGTAACTTTAAAAATGTACACTGTACCATAAAATATTTAGCTTCATTGCAGCCTAGCTTGTAACATCAAGATGTGTCCTGCTTTGTATGATGCATAACCTGGAAGTTTTCATAGAAAAATTAAATATTGCCTGATTTGAAATACATTAATTTTTCAATACATAGAGATACAGATAGGTAGTATTTTATATCTCTTATATTATCATGAATGTTCAAAACATTTCAAAAAATAGTTTCATGCAGGAAATAATTTCTTTCAGGAATGGCAAGGGCAGCTAAAGTAACTTTCAGATTGTCCTTCCCTTCTTCCCCTTTAGAGATGTTATATCCATGAAGATCTTCCTCCCTTGTGCGACAGATTCTCCCCAATCTCTGACTCACAGTAAGCTTACAAAGGACCCCTTGTCTCAGAGTATTTTCCATTGCTGTTTTCATGAAAAACTGTAATCCAGAGCAATATTGTGACAGTTTCTTTCTTTTTAATGTCACTGACTTCCTTTAAATGGTTACTAAAGAGTTCAAATAATGAAGGACAGATCTGTAGATCAACACATTTGTGCTGATGACCCAGCTTCCAAGCTACATCTTTCAAGAAGTTTAGTTTAGACTGACTCCAGGCAGGTCCCTCAGACTGTTGCCAACGTTAAGTGTGCTCCTACCGTGCACCTTTCACCCTAGTTTCATCCAAGAGGAATCCAGTTGACCCAGTTCAAGACTGCTCTAGAATATGAATCAAAGCACAGTCAGTAGGGACAATCAGAAGATTCACTGGTCTGAACTAAACAGCTAATACAAGTGTACTTATCATGTAAGGTCTATAAACCAATTTCCATCTTTAGAACTACCAGGATTTGGCACCTCCTGACTTCAGTGAAATTATTCCCAATTTGTCCACAACAAGTAAAAGCAGAATACAAGTTTAAAGGAAGTTAATAGCATATATCTTATACAATTTACTATATAAGCAAAAGATTCAGAAACTCACCATATCAGTATCTGAAACAGGTCCAAAACTGGTCACATAGATGTTAGTGAAGACTTCAGTAATACTATCTGATATAAAAAGAATAAACAAGCAAACATTTTAGATTTCTAGCACTTCTTCAAACTCTGCAAAATTATGGGACATTTTGAACAAGTTTCTGTCCTTATTTACTTCTCCTAACCAGTATCCTATTGTAAATATTGGGGGTCTCTATCCCACTTAACACAGAGGTTATTGGATGAGAGTTTGTCCCACTGAGTAGTTTGTTTCAGTTAAAGGACTATACAACCATCAGCAATGACACACATATCCCCCATTTCTCAACGAGCGAAAAATAACCACGCTGTCTTGGACTGAGCACGGTAGCACAGTTCTAAACATAGAATGTCTTTGTTGCAGCAGCGTTCTCTGTTGTTGCAGATCATTCCTATTAAAGCCTTTCTAATTCAAGGCTGTTTTCTTCAGCCTGAATAGCTTTTTCAATGCCAAAGACAAGAGTAAGCTTACAAAGCAATTATTGACTACACCAAATGTAACACTCAACAGCATCCTACTTTTTAATTGCATATGTTTTTAAGTGGCACATGTTTTAACACAATAGTTCCTTCCCTTGATACACAATGCTTATGATACGTTGCTGTGGTACTGTAAATACTATAAGAAAATGTTCTTCCTAATCATTGTAGTCAGACAGCCATGAAATCAGAATATTAAATATTGTACTGCAGGGAGAAATAATTGCTGAATTTTCTATCTTCAGTTTTCAATTACGCTCAAAATGGAATGATACTCACTAAGAGGGATAGCAAACATTTGCAGAAAATTTCTTACAGTAGTTGCCAACTACTGTCTGCGTTCAAGATGGTCAACATAAGGAATTCTCTGCCCTAAAGCCAGTTGCTGACTAGAAAAGAAATAATAGAATCATAGAATGGTTTGGGTTGGAAGGGACCCTAAAATCATCGAGTTGTATTCAAATATTTCAATAAAAATAGCTGCAGTTTGACCGACCCCAGAACTTCCATTCCTGAAAATAATATGGCTGCCTGTTATATGAGTGATCCTGCTGTTAAATTGTTATGTGCATATTTTATCATCATTTAATATGGATAGTTAATAGTTTCTCTATTCCAAAAAGTTACTTTTTGACAAGCACGTGGCACAGGCAGGTTTTACTTTCACTTGCGTTAAGGCCAACAGCATAGCGGCTGCGCTCTGTTGGGAGGAATTGGCAGATGCTCCACCAGCCGCCAGGCAAAGGCAAGGCTGTTTGGTGAGCGGCTGCATGGGAACAGCGTGTTTTCAAAGGAATGGAGCTGCACCCAAAGCAGAGGTGGGGTGATACAATACTTTCAGAAAACCTTTGGAGCATGGGGAAGGCACTCTCATCTTTAAGGAAACTTGAATTTCCTTCTCCAGCTGAACACCAGGCATGTGCTTATTAGAATACAAGACTTTGTAAGGCCATTCCTACCCAAAAGAATCTTCTTTCCAGGGTTGCCCCTGCTTTTTAAGCAAATAAGTAAAAGCTGACTCTTACTGTGTGTCACTCTGAAAGTTCAAAAGCAGATTTCCTCTGCACATCCTGAGAGAGGTATATTTGTGTGATAGGGACTTCTGCAATCCCACGTGCAGAATCCATCCACAAGCTGAGTTGATTTTTATTCCAAACACCTTACAAACTAATTCTAAGTCTGTGGACAAGAAGAGGTGCGGAGTCTGCACTGTTCTTGGTATTCAACAAGGATCAAGTATGGGTCTGGCTGAAACACCATACAGAAACCACAGGTACAGTTCAGACTAGTGACTGCATGTTGCCTGTGGGACATTCTCCAGAAAAAAAGATCATTCTCTCCAAATGGTTACCTGGCACAGGCTGAGATGAAATTGAAAAGTGACAAGAGAACTACTCTTCAGGGGGTAAAACAGTGCTGCAGGGACTGACTGTGAAATTTGGCCTGTACTATAATGACAACACAAGATCTTAATTAAATTCCATGAAATACACTGGTGCTACAAAAATATGATTGAAAATCAAGTATCCCAACAGCAGAGAACCAAGGCTAATTCCAATTATACTAGTGTAATCTGAAGGAACCCTACTATAGGCCACAAAGTCACTTGGCAAATCTTAACCTGCACACACATCCCCGCCAAACGGTTGGAAGCACGGTCCTCTTGTAACCTCACCCTATTGCTACCAGTTGTTTGCATCTGACCTATTTGACACATGGGAATGACTTTACAATTTGTATATAGTAAACTACAGGACATGGAAACTTCAGGTTTGTCTTCCATTTAATTTTTAATTAAAAAAAACTCCCATATTCTATCATATTTTTTCTATATACTTCTGGATCCATCCTCCTATCACTTAGGAAGTGGTGGGGGGGCATGTGGGAAGAGGAAGAGGCTTACTATCCACATATCCTCAGCCACGAGAGCTTCATCTCAGGTTGTTACAATAAGCACTTCAATGTATATAAAAAGTCCTGGGGCAAATTCATCCCTCGTAGCCTCAGGAATGGGAGTAGATGCAAATTAACCATGCACCTTGATTTCTTTTTTTGCCAAAACTGCCTTAAACCACCATAGCTCCAGGCAATGGTGACAGCAGTGAGTTTCAACACAGCCAGCTGCCGTCCCCCAAAGCGAGGGCTCACCCCGAGAGCAGGCGCCCCACCAGGCTGCTTCTGCTCAGGCGAGAGCCGCGCCGCCGCACCGAGCGAAGGGGGCAGGCAGGACGACTTGAAACAGGGTGTGAGAGGGACAAGGGAAGGTGAAAAGTTACAGGAGATGTGAAGACTGAGGGAAAAGGGAAGGATGAGAAAACAGAGCAAAGGAAGACAGGAAAAAAACGAAAGAGGAAAGTGCACAAAAGAGGAACTGGCAGATTTTTATTCCTGCCTCCTATTTTCTCTCAAAATTAAACATATTTTATAAGTTTCTATTCATACCTACATACAAGGAAACTGGTCCTTAAAGGCAAAAGAAGCTGAAATGGAATAAATCTCGAATTATTCCTGTTACGATCTGTTAGTGTCAGCAGCCTGAGCCTTGTGCCTGTTTCTTTTTTGTTACTTTACACAGTGTCACAATAAAGGTTCCTCTGAATTACAAACTTGAACACAGGGTTTCAGAATCAGTGTCTACAAAACGCAAAAATGAATCCTCCTTTTTTACAACAAACTATGTAGTTATTGCTTTGGAAGAATATATGCCCAACGAATAAAGTCTATATTAAAACATACCACTTTGTCCCGCTAGTAACTTACTAAAAACACTTCAGAGGCACAGAGCACAGTTTCAGATGGGCTCTCTAATCAGAATTCATCCAGAAGGCACCACAGTTACAGGCTTTTTATAGCTCACGTTCTGTCAAGAACAGCACAAGTCATCACACTTAGCCCACTGGAGATTCAAACAGTTCTGGAACATCGGTGCTTGTGGAAATGCCAAAGGAACGTACGCAGCTGAAGAACATGCAGTGCAACGTGTGCTCGTGTACAAATCTTCATTCTATTTTTCTAAGAAAAATTAAGGACAAGTTTTTTCCACTGGAATTATAAAATCTTTTTCTTCAATTGACATGTAAACACATAACTAAAAGGCCTGATTTTCAAAAGTGCTTAATTCAATGGAGGCCTACTGCTTTTTAAAGAAGAACCCTCTGTTCGGAGGAGGACGGTTGACTCATTTACACTTGTGAGCTCTTAGGTTATTCTGAATCACTGACTTTGAAGGTTAAACAGAGAAACAGGAACAGGAAAGGCTAAGGATGTAGTTTCTATTTCTGATGCTTCTTTTAGGGGGAAAAAATCTTGGGTAAAGAATATGACATGTAGATGCCATCATCACATGAATTGCTCTGAAATTCAGCAAATGCTATTATAGCATCATTTCTAACTTGTCTTGGTCATAAATGTTAAAAGAGAAGCCTTATCTGACTTAGCTTAGGCCAATTTCTCAGAAAATGGAAGCCAAAGGTAAACCGACCAAAAAAAAAAAAAAAAAAGAAAGAGTCAAGAAAGCTAAGAATAAAGAGAGGAAGACAAACACACCCTATGGAAGTAGTAAAAGCAATAACTATTAAGATCATATTTCACATATTTCTCAAGCACTGGTTTCTTCTGATTCCCTTTTCTTACTTGAACTGTCATGATCTCAATACTGATAAAACCCCCTAAAAAGAAAAAGCAATAAATATACCAAATTGCAGATTTAGAGAACCTTATCTAGCCTTAGCTAGAAGGTTTACTGTGTGCTTTAGTTACATTTAGGATTTGATAAACATTAATTATAACAACCTCTCTCTGAAGATAATAGTTTTATCATCTCCATTTTTCTGTTCTTGGGAAACTGAGGCAGAAGAATTAAATTAAGTGTAAGTAATGTGAAGTACAGGTGTTCACCAAATCTGGCTTCAGCTGTCCAACATTAAGGATCCACACAGGAAAATGTCAATGCCGTTGACTCGCCAAAAATTAAAAAAGGAGTTCAGGGCTTCATTAGAATTGATATGAGTGCCTTTGTCCTTTCCATTATGCCAGCTCTCCTGCTGCTGGGATACCCTTCCTTATGGTCTCAAGTCCTGCTGACTTGTTCCTCAGTAGAAGAGCCTGCTCAGCTGAAGCAGGCTGCTTGGCAGAGAATGTGCCGGGGTTGAAGTCTAAATCAATCACAAGTTGAGTAATGGAGATGGTCAGAAAAGTCAGATGAAAAGGTTCCTCATCAGCATTTACCAATTTGTCAAAATCGGAAACTTCCACAGAGGCAATTCAGTTTTGAATGAGTTCCTTTGAACTAACTGCCTGCCAGGCAGTTTTCAAAACTTCTCTTTCTTTCAAACGTCCCTTCTCAGCTGCCTGCATCTCTGAAGGGGTACACAGCGTTCCAGTGTCTGCAGCGTGGGGCAGCTGGACATGCAGGGCTGGGCACACCTGAGAGCTCTCCTGTTCCTGGAGAAGTCTGAGGCAGGATTTCTTGAAATAAATTTTCTGAGTATTTCACAAATTTGAGAATAATCTGTCTTGCTCGTTCCTTCTCACCTTGCTCCTCCTCTCACTAAATAATCTACAACCCTTTCTTCGCATGACTCATTCTAGGTATGTTTAAAAGAAGAGAAGAAAGGAGTGTGATCATTGCAAAGTCTTCAGAGTGGACCACCAGCAAGGTTCCAGATGTTTATTTGCATGAAGCTGACTATGTTATCCATTAATGTGTCAAGGCTATCTTCACAAGAAAACAGACTAGTAGATTGGGTTGGACTTTTTAAAATTTTGTTTGAATTTTCAGTCAATAAAACTGTGAATCCAGGGTTTGGGCAGCTAACATAAAAGCCAATCTGTCTGAGGTAATCCAGAAATCATCAAAAGTATTCTTGGAGAGACAGAGCTTTTAAAATATACATACGCAGTTCTAATGCATAGCATGAAACAATTTCTTACAAACATTATTTTAAATGTAGAGTAAATAGTACCCAGGAGAACACTGCAAGGCTGTAAATGAAGGGCTGCTACAGCATGCAAAAAAATATATGAAAATAAAATACTGCTCTGTAATTATGTCAACAAAAAATAAAAAAAGGAGGTCAAGTTGCAGTGCTGTGGGAGCCTTAACTGAGGATTTCTGAGTTTTTGTGGAAATGCTGTCAAAAGCTTGATGTTACTTTAATTATTTTGGTATAAAGAAGTTATTTAACTGGATTTGACATTGTTCTGACATTGTAATATGGTCTCTAAGGGCATGCTTGCCAATGTTGCCCAAAGGCTCTGAAATTGTCATTCATAATACAAGTCAGGAATTGTACAGGTGAAACAGCCAGGGTCTTAATCCATCTAACACTGCTCTAACGCCACATGCTGCCCTTATCTGACAAGCTCCTTAGTGTGTCTGTTGATGGCTCAAGACACTCTCTGGCTGGCAGGGAATGGGAGTCAGAGGAGGTCATGCAATGTGGAGCCATATGAGCAGCAAAATCCATAGGAATGCAAATATTTCAAAACAGTGTTCTGCCAGTTCTTCTTTACATTTGGTTATGTGGCATAGTTTTATCTATCCAGCTACTCAGCATCTTCATTCATTATCCACTGTTAAATTACAAGTTTCACAGCCACATGTGCCTACATAAATACATTCCCAATTTGTAAACTGTACTGTGAGAAGAAACAAATTCACTTCCCTCCTTGACATCAGCGCTTCACTTCCAACAGCCTCACTCTACCCTCAAACTATTGGCAAGACAATTTCTTAATATGAGCCATAAGTAAACCTGTTTCAAACCTCCATCTTTAACGAAGCATATGTAGAGTAAGCTTACCAGTAAGACCTAGTAATACCTGTAAGTGTTACTGTTAACAGTTGCTCTCCTGATTTACCTTGGTATAAATGAGATCTGAATCAGACACTGTACGTGGTTTCTCATGGTGTTGACTGAAACAAGAATATATTCTGGAGAAAATATTCTGGAGAAAGACACAGGAATTGAAGGCCAGTAGGCTAACGGACCCCAACCAATTTCCCTCTGAAGAGCTTATATCTATCAACAGACATTATAGCATATACTAAATAGACAGCTTCATGTAAAGACTGTCAGAGACCCTCCAAAGGCCTGCATGGAACTCATGAAGTTGGGCAACCCTGTTAAGTATTACCATACTCTCGAAATGAATACCATTATGTCCTTTAGACTAACTGAATACCTGGTCCTGTGTACAAGCCCATTCTTGAATTGGAATTTCTATTTCAGAAAAGTAGTGTTTATTATTCTGAAATTGAATATAGCTGGTCTGAAATAGCAGGAAAATATAAAGTTGAGGGAGAATTTACTGTGATACAAAACTTCAGTTAAAAGTAGGTGTATCTTTAGAGGTGAGTGAGACTTTCTGACCATTAAAAAAAAAGACACATTCACCTGGAAAAAATTGTTTAGTTTAACTGTCCGTATCCTTTTTTTCTGCAGAAAAAAATATGACTTGGGAAAACATTTTCAGATATGTTTTTAGCCAAGCTAACATCTTTTTTAGGTGTAGGTTACCCACAAAATATGCACAGAATGAAATTTAGTCATATCTGTAACTCAAATAACATGATGTATCTCCACAGTCAGTTAATTACTTAGATTTGTCCAGTAAAAGACACTGGTGCAAACTATAAGAGCACTGCTTCCAGCTAGTAAACGGAAAATTAAAAAGTTCTCTCTGTGCTGAGTGATATAGTTACATGTTACTAAGAGAATTTTCCTATGCATATAACAGATTTGGGGTTTAACTCTCACTCAAAAAGAAAAAAAATAGTGATCACATGCACAAACATCATCTTTACTCCTTTCTCTTCTCCCTCTCTCTCTATCAAGAGATCTTTAATTTGCAAACCTTATTACTTCAGGTAACAAAATTAAACACATTTGCAAAGAGTCCTATGAATGAAAAGCCTTGGATACAAGCGGCATTTGGGGTGCGCTTTTAACTTTATAATAAGCTTCCTTGGCAAGTTTGAGAAAGTCACTCAAGGGTAGGGCTAAAGACTGATTTGGGTGCCCAGTTATCTCTTTCACTATATTGGACAAGTTATTGTCCAATATATTGTCACAAAGTTATTTAAGCTCCAAGTTTCCACTTAAATCAATAAAAGTTAATCTGAATGTCTCCGTGGTCCAGATCATGACGACTAAATTTTGCACTTATATTTGTCTGAATGCCCTTTAGTCCCAAATTCCTGTCTAACATTGTCAGTACCTAAAATTCCCAGGATGCTTTTATTTCCACCTTAAGGCAAAAATACCCTGACGCTGCCAAGCAGCTTAAAGAACTGGCTCTCAACCAAGTCCCAATGAGTTCCTCAAACTATAAATAATTACAAATTTACTGGGCCAGAAAGTCTTTGAGAGAGAAAGCCAGAAAACAAGCAAGAGACTGATTTCACAGCCTAGCAGTACTCATGGGACGTAGCAGACATAAATTGAAGTCTCTGCTCAATATCTAATTATTTACACAAAGCAGAACAATTCCTTCCAAAGGCTGGGGAAGCATGCCCTACCTTAGAAAATTCACCTTTGTGGTCAAGACAGAGCCTGACACACAGTAACTTGAGTTCGTGTGTCTGCTTTAAATCAGAGCATGCACTTGACAAGAGGTGCTCTCTCTCGCTCATACAAGTTTCCATCATCCTAAGCCATCAGCTACTCACATGGCTCTTTTCAGGAAAGGAGGAATGGCATGAGCTTTAGAGGGGGTGCACCACTGTGAACAGATGAAGTGGAGACCGGCAATGTTTTCCCACACAGACTTGGATGTTTCACCTGTGTTGGTAGAAAAGGCTTCAGCTGCATGCCTCTCTCCAGCACTTTTTAATCAGTTAGTTTGACAGATCCCCACTCAGTCTATTGACTTTATGAACAGCTTTTGCAGAGAGTTGAAGCTATGCCCACACCATTTCTGAGGTGTGCCAACATGCCTAGCTTTCCCCATGTTCCACAAAGGAGACCCGGCTGTTTGAAGCAATGAATTTCACTATACATGGGATCCAAGAAATGCAGGCACTGCCAAACCTAAGCCCTCAGTCCGTGTGGGGCTGACTGGGCAAAGACTGCAAACGGTTCTGCAGTCCAGCAGTACAAAACATAGGTCTCAGTCCATGTTCTGACAGATACGTAGATTTTTTTATCCAAAGTAAAACATCTCCAGTGGAAGAAACTACTCTCCCAGAATGATCAAAAGCCCTGTGTCTAGTTAACAGAGTTGGAAATCGGAAGACATGGATTCAGATCCCTTTTCTAAATCAGGTAGAGAATAAATAAGATGTTTAAGCCAGGCACCAACCAATCAACTGGTGTATGGTTTTAATCCTGCCAGTACGTAAACACAAGACAGAGTTCAAAGCAACCAAGATGTGCATAACTAAATTGGTTCTTTGCACAGGAAAAAGAAAAAATGTAGATACTCTTGGTCATTACTGTTGGACTTCATAGATTTTTGGCATCTCAAGCAATATATTGACAATCTCAGAGGTGTCAACTGCCAAGTGATTAAGACAGCAATTAACTATCTAGACATCTTTCTGAATTTTTTTCCCTATCTTTTAGGCAAAGTATTCCTCCAATTTACAGCTTCATTGTAAAGACATTAATACAACATGGATGCTTTGGTTGTATAAATATTTGAGACAGCTGAGTAACCATAAGCAGTAGCCTTGACTATCACACAATTAACAAAGGGAGAAACAAAATGATGAAAATAGGAACACGAAAGAGTGAATGAAATCATTAGAAAGGGCAATCTAAATACATGGGTAATATGAAATCTGTCCCTATAAAGCCAGACTACCATGAAATCCACCAAATCATAATTTGTTCCCTTTTCATTACATCTTCACACACCAAGAAAAAAAGAAATAAAATTAAAAAGCATTCAGTTCTAAAATAACAAATGTGATTCATTTTTAGTTGGAGTTGCACAAAACATTCTATAGAAACATGAAAGTGAGCACAGTTGAGTCTGGCTGGAAGAAACGTAATCTTACTGAGATGGGTTACTTAAAAGGTTGAAGTAAAATGAACTTTGCTAACACACAACACATTTGGCAGCAAACCAAAACTACTTGGCATTCAAATGAAAAATAAAACATCAGCACTAAACCTTACCCCTTTAGACACTACAGCTTCCGTCAGGTTGCAAAGAGATTGTATGTAATAACCAGGCTGAGTAACAAATGGGACTACTGTATTGTTTAGATCAACTGGGTGAGCATGATAAAGCTAAAATGAGCTAGACTGCCCCAACACTGTCTAAAGAATGAGATGGAGGAAGACAAAAGAGAATAAGAGCACTCAAACAAGTCTGGAAATGGAAGGCTTTGATGAAGTAGAGCAGTAATTATTTGGACCAACCTGAATCGGTGTCCTCACACAAGTAGGGATGGCAAAGTTATTACTCCCACGCAACTGTATTTCTGTCTACTCTGCTTAGAGCTTGTGCTATTAGAAAGGAAACTACAACATGCAGAACAACTCCCAGAAATTACTTCACATTTTAGAAACTTATATTCAGAATTCTTTCTCTTTCTCTCTCTCTCTCTTTCTTTTTAATATTTGAATTTTATGACCTCAGTACTTAGAGTCATGGAACACCCTGTCAAATTCTGGTGCATTATCCTTCTAGACTAATTTCAGATTTAATCTCTGTGCTTTATTCCAAGTCACAGCATTTATAAGTCATCCCATTTGATACACCACTCTGCCAGCCCCTCTTGTACTGCAAAACACATCTCCCAATAACAGCTGTATCATTTTAAAAAAGCAGCAGCTTCACATTTTTATTTACAGTCATGAAGTGGCCGAGCCTGGGCTTCTTAAGATTTGCCTTTATTGCACAGTGGTTCCTAATTCACTTGATTTCAGTCACTAGCTTATTTGCTTGCTCACCTCCTCTTACACAGGCCCGGGTGCTTTTCTAACCAAGATCGCTGAGCCTAGATCTTCTTCATGTTAGATTTCAGGAGCCACTTTGGCTTATGCTGGTAGCACCTCAACTTGCCAGTAAAAATACAAGTTATGAAAGGCAGCTCTCCTTCAGTACCTTTCCAGATTCCAAACATTAAAAAAAAAAACCACCAATGCTCTTAATTCCCTGGAAAAACATCAGAATTCAAAGTCCTTCCACATCAAGGACATGTGAAATGGCTGCAGAATTCACACTAGAATGACTAAGGAACTGTGACAGGATTTCACCCTTTAGTTACACACTACTTTTTCTAAGCTAAAACAGATACTGTCACTATGCTTATTACCCTTGCTAAGTATTAAATGAAGATTTGGGTAGCATGCCAGAGCCCGTGGAAGTCAGTGAAAAAGGCTCCCCATGGTGATGGCCAACTTCAGAGGAAGCCTTTGGAGCATGCCTGTCTCCACAGTCAGCCATGGTGTTGTGGTTTAACCCCAGCCAGCAACTAAGCACCACACAGCCACTCACTCCCCCACAGCGGGACAGGGGAGAGAATCGGAAGAGGGCTTTGGTTTGGTTTGGTTTTTGGTTTGTTTTGTTTTTTTTTGGGGGGGGGGGGGGGTTTTTTTGTATAAA
>JAVJGI010000001.1:56999044-57014810 GCA_035590275.1 Ibycter americanus
TTTTTGATCGAAAGACAGTTCAACGGGTAAAGCAAAAGCCACGCACCCAAGCAAAGCAAAACAAGGCATTCATTCACCACTTCCCATCAGCAGGCAGGTGTTCATCCACCTCCAGGGAAGCAGGGCTCCATCACATGCAATGGTTACTTGGGAAGACAAATGTCATCACTCAATGTCCCCCCTTCCTTATTCCCCCAGCTTTATATGCAAAGCATGACATTCCATGGTATGGAATATCCTTTTGTCTAGCTCAGGTCAGCTGTCCTGGCTCTGCTCCATCCTGGCTTCTTGTGCACCTCCTCACTGGCAGAGCATGGGAAACTGAAAAGTCCTTGACTTAGGGTAAGCACTATTTAGCAACAACTAAAAACATCAGTGTGTCATCAACATTATTCTCATACCAAACCCAAAACACAACACTGTACCAACAACTAAGCAGAAAATTAACTCTGTCCCAGCTGAAACCAGAACACATGGCAAAAAGAACCGGCACCCTGTAGCTGACAGAATCTAGGATGAAGCTCTGGGAAAAAGAGTCTTGCTTATTCTGTGGCAAACACTCATTGTCACCAGAGGTTGGCATCTTCCCAAGGCCTGCTGCTATCAGAGCAAAGTATGAAATTCACATGTTCTGAAGTCCCAAAGGCTGATGGAGCTCCCCTAGACAACAGACTTAAGAAAGCATTGAAAATTATGATCCTTTCAGACAGGTTAATTTTACTGTCCATGTATAATGCCCAGTTACTATAGCCCTGGATCGTACCGTCATTAAAAATGGAGCTACAGTTCTTTTATCTTTTGCTAGCCTTGTACTTTGCATTCAAGCATGACAGGAACCAATGGTAGAAAAAGGTAGTGCCTTTATTTAATAGAGCTGTGTATTAGTGGGCACTCTTAATGCATTTTTGCAGCCTCAAATATATTTTTAATAGGTAATGCTGTATGAAATTCTGTAGTAGCATTTCAGAAGATTGTGACACACTGTCAAAAAAAACTAGACAGCATTCTAATCCTTCTATCAGCCAGCCAGCAGTTCTTATTTTAAGCTAGGTGAAATAACTCTGAAGTACAGGAAATTAATGTTTATCCAGACTACTCTAATATTCTCAAAAAAGCTAGCATGGACTTACTAAAAGCAGCTGGAGGTTGTGTGTACGTTGACACTCTAAATACCCAGGGCACATAAGAACAGGTAAGCACACTTTTTCTTTACACTTCTCTGATCCCCATGGTTGCTGAAATGCAAGGAAAGGAGGAACAGAGGTATGGGATTTGAGACACACCACAAATCATACTGGTTGCTAAGCTGCCTTTCTTTTGTTCTTAATTTTTTTTTTTTTTTTTTTGGCAGGACAACTCAATGGATGGTCATGGATATTAAGCTTCTTGCTAAACAGGAGTCCTGACAAACAATGAGTTCATGGCTTGACCCAACAGAGAACTATATTAATACTTAAATCGAACAAATAGCCCCCAAATGAGCAAAAAATTACAACATGGGTAGTGATGGGGCAATCTTTTTTTAAATCCCATTTTAACATGTTACAGAGTTGTCAGTTACTCGTGTTATCTAGTTAATAATAAAAAAAAGGTCTTAGATTAAGGCTGTGTAATGCGCCTACAAGAAGCGTACTGTAGCACTCAAAAGTCCCACCGCTGAGTCCCTTGAATGTCACCAAGCTACTTTACAGATAGCAGTGTTTCCCAGAATCTCCTCTAAAACATACTCCCAGGATACTCCCAGAGCTTGGATTAAGCAGCCTCAAATTTGTCTTTTATGGTTGCCTGTGACAAGAGAATTCCCTTCTGGCTGTCCATGGGACTTTCAGAACCCATCAGGCTTCTATATGTGGAAAGGTTATATATTTGGGACAAGAATCTGCTTTTAACATTACATTAACAGGTGGTGGGATTTTTTTACAGGCAGAAAATACAAAACAGCATTTTTTTCTTTAAAATAATGCCTGATGTGAGTTTAATTAGAATTCAGTTTCTTAAAGTGCATATGGCTTTGTGAAAACGCAGACAGCATCTACCACAGAATAGTATTTCAAAACAATTGGTCATTTTAAAAACAGCATATTATGCAGTAGCAAACAAGATTATCTGTTCATTTTTTTGTGGTCAACTAAAGACAAAAAGCCTGGTAAAAAACCAAAGAATTCTCTGACAGCTATTAGCACCCAGCAGATGGAAAGGGATTATTAAGGATGTGACCATTCCCTTATCTCAAACAACAGGCATTTATATTTCTCCCTTCTCATCTTTATTTATTTATTTTTCCAGGAAGGAACGTCTTCTGTTCAGAGACTGCATGAGGCAATGGAGTACCAAGCTCACATTTAAAGTTCTAGTAAAAATAAGTTCACTGTTCGGTACTCCATTAACACTATGGACACTGATAAGGACAGTCCGTGAAATGCCATGGCATGCCCCCAGCATGGCAGAGGGGTTTTATCAACACAGCACTGAATTTAAGCTTCAAACTTCTGGTTTTCCTCATTTATATGCTCCACACTACAACTGCTCCTCAGTCTCTTCTCATGCAGAGGGACTTCATTCCTCATTCAGTAAGCCTATAAATTCTGAAAAACATAAATTACTTCAAATAATGAGGGGAAAAAAAGGCATCTACAGTAGCCTTTAGATTGTCAGTCAGAAGGAAATATCTCTAACATTAGGCTGGTGTATTCAGGGCAGGAACTGTCCCTTCAACCCACCTCTACATTCCAAAAGATAAACGCAGACTCTCCTTTCCCCTCCATTTCTTTCTGCTCTTTGGTGTGCTGAAAGGCTCACACACTTGAGGGAATGGAAAAGGATGGCTCTAATAACTCCCAGTCTCCTGATGTAAGTGGTCTGAAGAACCTATTATCTTAGGACAACTGAGAATGGATACAAGAAAGAAAAAGCAAGGAATGTGTTGAAACACAATTACCTCTCTTGGATGAGAGAACCAGCACCGAGCAATGGAGAACAGCGAAGAGAACTCCTAATAACAGGGCAATCTTTCAGTCAGAAGGTACATTGCTTTTCTGACATGGAGGTATTTAAAGGTTCAAGAGGAAGCAAGTTTTTAAATTAAAACAGAAGGCGGCATTAAACACATTGGTAAATCCAGAAAACTGCATTCATATGGAAGATCACATACGCAAGCAGTCTATAAACATTTCAAGAAAAAAAATAGGAGTTTCAGCTTATTTAGAAGTCATCTTTCCAGGTGGAATATAACTCCTCTATAAACCTCTCCGCTCAGGTCAAATCTGTGTTAGAAATTACGTTACCTGTAAAACAGAGCACTGTACTGGGGCTCGGAGACATAGACCATACCTCCTGGTTACTGCATCCTCATGTAGCTTTTGTATTCACTCAGATATAACAGTCATCCCTTTTGCAAAAAAGTCTGAGTTCTCTGATACATTTTCAGTGTCACTGCTGTGAGAAAAGCCATGATGTACATATAACGGACATGTAGCTCTACAGCGTACATCAGCATTTAACTGATTCTTACTGAACTATGTGTGTCAGAACATAGTGAAGGTCAGTGGTCCGTGGCACTGAATTTGTATTGCAATCAACTCTATTAGTCATAAAACTACAAGATTACAAGATACTTATCTTACACATAAAAAACACAGACTAAGCAGATGGAACATGGGACAACCATGTTTTACGCAAACAAATTGCAGATTAGGATGCATGATCTCTACTGGTTCAACAAAAAAATGCATATGCAGAACCAAATATGTATGGATGGACATAAAAAATAAATGTAATTTGGTCAGATGCAACTAAATCCAATCTCTGACTGCAGCTACACAACTTTACTAAAACATTTCATATCCTCTGATGTGCACAATAATCCCAGGTAAGAGGAAAATTGATTTACGCTGCTTTCACAGAGTTAACTGCTCTAATTATTAAATAGCCTTCAACATATGGCAAGGAATTACAGAATGTAAATCAAGAGCCACGTGTCACAAAGTAATCACACAAATGGTTCCCAAATAGTAACACCACTTCCAGAAGGTTAGCAGAACCATACCTTCCTGATGTACAGACAATTTCAGAAAACTAGTGCTAACATACTCTGCATTATAAAGCAAACTATTATTAGAGTACCAGCGGTAAACAAAACTTCCTTTAGCTTGTGGTTAATTTAATTCAAGCATTAACCTGAAAAAACAGACATTAAAATGTGTTTAAAGATTAATCTTGGCATATTAAAGTGCTTCAATTCTTATCATTAAAATTTATTAGACTTTCGACAGTATTAATTCAAAATCTTCTGCTCATGCTTTAGTTCAGCAGGCTGGTGAATTGTACAGCAACACAAAACACTTTCCGATATATCCTCTATGGCTGCTTTTTGAGACAGGTGACTCATTGTTGAAAAACATTACTGTCAGAAATTTAAATATACGCGTATACCATAATGATAAAACTGCTTATGTTCTTCTACTTTCAAGTTTCCAAAGGATATTTGAAAAAAACTATTATTCAGCTGTCTTAATTTGCCGGTTGTTTAAAAGTGGTCAGTGTTTAGTATCACCATTTTACCTCCCTCCTTCACTCTCCATCTCTTTCGTCCTGCCCTCCTGCCCTTTCCCCTGTTCCTTGCTCACAGTGGTTTTTCACCTTGGCTTGTATTACCAGGTTGTTGAAAAACAGTGTTATGTTCTACTTCGTGTCTGCTTCTTGGAGTCTTTAGAAGCTACTGTTAGATACTAATAGTAGCAACTAATAAGGGCTACTAATACCACCAATTAATACAGACCAAAAGACTGCAAAAAACAAAGCAGGTGCAATTTTAATGTACAGGCAATTACAACGTCCTTCTGCATGATCCTTGTTGATGAAATACCTCTCTCTCTACACACTACTAGTTCTAAAAATTGGCTGCGCTAGCTTGTGTATTGAAAAGGTTATTGTCAAAAATGGTCACAAAATGGTGGCGCTGCAAGAAAACAGAAACAGGAATATGCAGTCGGAAATACTGCTAGAAGCAACAGATCTATCTCAGACCACTCAACACCACCAAAAAAATTGTACTGGCACAAAAGGAAGGTCATACAACCTGTGGGTAGAGAAGGATCTTTGCTTTCTACATACCCAGGACTCTGCCTTTGCATCATTTCAACCTCCCCATTCCAGCTGCATTAGATATGAAATCTTTCAGGCAGCTGGATGTAAGCGACTGTACCTGGGAGGAGGGTAAGGCAAGCCTGGGTTTCATACCACACCAAAAAAGATTGCAAAATTAGACAGCTGCACCTACATGGCATGTCTGTCTTGGTTTTGGGGAAAGCTATATTTAGATGGAGTGAAATAAATTCATGGAATTTTGGTCAAAGAAGAGAGTTCGGCATTTTCTAGAAGAATGTATGAAATAGGTATTTAGAAAGGGAAAATCAACCATGAAAAGAGAAGAAAAAAAGACAACTTCCATCAGGACACTTCAGAAGGGCAGGGTTTAGAGGTTCCTGGGCGCTTCCTGAGGAGGTGTTGTGCTCTAGAATACATAGTGTTGTACAGCTTTTCAGTTCCCTGCATGCTGTCCATCTAATGATAGCAAAGTAAACTGGAAATGATTCAATGAAATACAATGCTCTCCTTTAAAATACTGTCTTTTCCCATATTTAACGTTTTTCAGAATTCCAGGTTAGGGTGATAGTGGGAGAAACGTGGCTAGAGTCACTATGAGTCAAGTACCAGCTTCTGCCTTGGATTTTCTAACACTCGGCAAAGACCATAAAAAAGGATATATCCTCTGCATTTTTCCAGACTTTCCCCATTTACCCCAAATATTTTATTCATCACAGTGGATTGTTTATGTATAATAAGCTCAAGAGTTGTACAACACTGTGAATGCTGCTGTCCATAGGTAGTCTAAACCTTTCATCTACACAGGTGTTTTTATTCGGCTGTACCTTCCAGAACTGACATTCTAATCTTCTTTTTTCCCAGTTGCCAATTAAGATGGAAAACTTCCGCCATTATTTCAAAATCTTGCTGGTTGTAAGTCACAGAATCTTGGAATAATTCATTTTAAAAAGCACCTTTGGGAGATCCAAAGCAAAGCCAGCTCTGAAGACAGACCAGGCTGCGCACATCATATTCTGTCTAATTTTGATTGTCCCCACAAATACGGAGACTCCACCACCTTTCCGAGCCACCGTTACCTCTGTGACTGCTGGAAACCACCATCATTGGCCTAACAGTTATGAGCTTGCCTAATAAAGCTAAGGAGGGGGGGGAAAAATGTAATATTTCTTCATTTTTTTATCATTTTAGATTATGTCTCACAAATACAGTATTGTGACATTGTTTTCACCACAATCAGGCCTTGAATAGAGTAGAAGCCTGTTGGGCTATGCAGAATATAAATATATAGTAAGAGGTGTGTCTCATGGCAGCTTTTATTTATGGGATGCTAAAATACAGGACATATACTTAGATAAATATTTGCCATTAGAGGCTGCAAGAACTAAGGTTAAAAAAAACTCTTCTACACAAAGAAGCAGGAGTTCTGCATGTTCATTTAATTCCAAGTTTTTAGGCTCCATTCAAAATAAAATCTCAAAACTTGCCAGTGAATTGTGTTGAAGGAAACTTATACATGACTATTTATACATGACTATACATAATTATTTATTCTTTTTAATTGGTCACACACGCATAAATCTACATCATTAAAACAGTGATGCCTACTCATATCACAGTATGATGCAACTACCATTTTTTCTTAAATCAAACATACTCCTAAGGTCCAGTTTTCCAGCTGTGTGAAGAACAGTGTATTCCAAATATTGTCTGTCCTACATATCTAAAACCAAAATTTCAAGAGAATCAATGCTTTTATTAACTGCTGCTTTAATAGTTCACCAAAACTTTAATACTTGTGATTATACAATGGAGCAAGAGATCTCTATAGCTTCCTTCTTACTTTAGTTATCACTCTTTTTTTGGTATACCTTACTAAAGAAAAGATTTGAAGCATAACTTTTTGTGTGTCTCCTATACAAAGAACGTAGAAAACTGAGTACTCCATGGCTATGTAGTAGCAGTAAACATTAAAGGATTTCCCTGATACTGTATGCCTTTAAGTGTAGCCCAGAATACTAGTAATTTTGTATTACAAAATGTATCTTTCTTGCTACAGAATGACTAACATTTCTTTCATTGTAAGCAACATATACATTGGTTTCTATATTTTAAATTCACTTTTTGCTTAGTTAAAATCCACAACTGAAAACCCCTGAAATCCATTTAAGTTCCCCAAAGATATCCTGGATTAATTTCTAATGCATTTAAATATTTCTGAAAATGTTTCAGGGTTAGATTATTTACATAATAATTATATTTCCAGTCCAGGTGGCATTACCCAAATTGTATCATATCACAAGGGTAATAAAAATTTTTGAACTATTATATTGCAATCCTTTGGTACTTGGCTATTAAAACTAGTCAGCCTGAGTGAGAAGCAGCTCTATATTTCAGATAGCAAACTCACTGCAAGATTTATGTAACATATAAGAGTCCTTAGTGGAAAGCAGTCAACAGAATACCTTGGATATCAGCAAGGCCACTGCTTTCCAGCCAGCTTCTAAATAACTGAGAATAAATGTATCACTGAAAAAAGGCAATGTTTGTCTTAGCCCATCAAATCTGGCTGAAAAATTAAACCATTCCATCAGTGTGATTTACAATGAGCTCCAACAAGCTCCACAGAAATCTACAGTATCTGCTTTCATGTCTTCCTTGCAGCTGAGGTAAGCAAAGTAAGCAAAGCCTTAATTCAGCCTTGGTGTCATCAGCCGCATCTCTAGCATTAAAAGCAAATGCTGATGCTTTACCAGGGGGAAAAAAGAAAATAAAAATACTGAATAAACATGTTCAGTTTAAGCTCCCAGATAAGCTCCTTTACAGGCATATAAACTTTACTGTAAAGTACCTAGATTTTTGGTAACTGTTGTGAAGCATATCATTTTGCCACATTGCAGTGCAACACCTTCCCCAATTGCAGTACTCTGCACAGTTGTAACATTAGTTTTATTTTGATGTCTTCACTGTTGATTTACCCACAGACTTTCAATAAATAAATAAATAAATGAGCTTTATTTAGCTCCTCAGCCACTACGCTATTCTACATCATTTTTGCTGGTTTGTTCTTCAGTATCTCAACAGTTTCTGAGGGTTTTTTATCCTTCCACTTTCCTAATGATTCATTCTCTAGAACGCTTATAGCTACTGAGTTAGTTCTGTTCTTGGATTTTAGCACCATCTGCATGCCCTGGATAACTAATTAAATGAGATTTTCATACCCTCCTTTCTATTGCTTTTCCATTTTTTACAAGGAATGCTTTTTGCCAATATACATTATCCACAACTCCAACACAAATTAATCTGAGTTTCTCGCTGACTCCTCTGAAAGCACTATTATGGCCAGATTCCACGCGACCCTTTCAGCAATGCCCAAGAAAGAGCATACAGTAGTTTACACCTTTGTATCCCAGCATAACTACATAGATAGTGGGCTTTCAGAAAATGCAAGTGCTGCTCTGAACTGCTTCTGCACTGGCACTGGCAGAGAGGCATTACAATTTCCAAAAGATGAAACTGGAGCAAAGAAGAGCTAAGGAAGCAACCAGAACTGAGCAGGGGAACTGCACTTTTTCCTTTAAAAACAGCAGTGAAAGCCTTCCCGTAGTGTTCTGCAGCAAAAATAAGCAAGGGACCTTCTTTTAGGATACTCTGAATGTGTATTAAGCACGATGAGGCTGACAAACACCACTAAGTTTTGAATGCCCAGCTAGGGGACTGCTACAGCTACAAACTCTTCTAAAGCTGATTAAAAACTCTGAATCACAGAGATATATAAATACACTGCCCTAAGTTTAACATCTTCCAGATTACCAGCATATGATCACGGCCTTGTTTCCTGGCAACTGAAGACATACAACTCTGATAAACACACACACACAAATATATATATAGCTCTCCTGATCTGGGGGAAGAAAAAAGTTTTCTGTGAAAAAATGTTTTTTCCCTTTTAGCTCATATTGGTGAGCACATCATACAATTTTTAATTCACCGAGTCTGATACTCTCCACTACTACACTGATCCTATGCAACGATATATCCACTGCCGCAAAGATGAATGATCATGCCCCCACGTATTCATTGCTCACCATCTCTGATAGCAACAATCAGCCATAATCCTTCTCAGTTCTCCTCAGTTTTCCTGCTAAATTTATGTACAAAATGTTGCGGGAGAAAAAAAGAATTTGGTACATCTGTAAGCAAAATGCTATGGGGATTCTTGTTTAAAGCAATATGAACATCTGAAAGTCACCTTGCAGCAGAGATGGATCCTTCAAAATGGAACCACAGCAGCACTTAGTTTTCACCTACCGGCTGTCTGATTTTCCTCAGTTTCTTTAATAACCAACATTCACCTTTTCGGTCACAATGAGAATGCCCCTCCTGAAGCTGGTGACACTGACCACAATTTGTGGAAAGATCCTGTGGAAAAACTTGCATAGCTCTTTTTGATGTCAATATGGCAGTTGAAAATCTGGCCTTCAGGCTATGAAGTCCACTCCTCTGTCCTTCAATTTCCCTTTGTGGTTTTTTCAAGATTTAAATGTTATATTTCATATAGCCTTGTACTCAATTGTATTTTATAGACTTGCAAGAGAAGAACAGACAGAAGTTCTATAGCTGCTGGAAATGACCAATTTCAAATGTGAGAAAGCAGAGCAGGCTGAATAGTTTATGGGGATGGTAAGATGACTGAAGTATCCATGATATCAAAATCCCACCGCCATCTCCATTCCTTCTCCCTTCCTTCCTCTTTTTCATCTTCAAAAAGAAGCTAGCATTTTAACAAATACATGTTTTTGCTGATAAACCTAATATGCAAGAACATCAACATATTAAAAGAGGGGATTGCCTTAATCTATGACCCTTTTTCCTTTAACCATGTCTGTCCATGGGGCAGAGGAAAGCAGACAGAGCAGACAGATAATCACTTCCAGATTTGAATGCAGCTGTATTTCTGCTTCAACTTTCTGTTGTCTCATTATTTGAAGATCTAAATTCTCTTTTGGTCCCTTGCTTAGTTTTAATGTCCATTGTTTTGTGGATATTTTTTTCTATATGCTAATAAAAATCAAAGGATTTATGGAAAAGTGCTACCCTAAAGTGTCTTGCAAACATTACAGCAAATAAATAGAAGAAAACATCATCATGATTTTTAAGAAAATCATAAACAATCAAACTTTTCATGACATGCCATTTGCATGGCTGTATTTCATACAAATTAGTACTAATGACATGCAGATTTAGTTTTGAAAGGGAACTTGTAACTTATTTTGATGTCTAAACAGAAACGGCATGGAGTGTTTGGGTAAAATAGTTCATGGCAGAACTGAAAGTGCAGTCAAGAGTGTTCCAGCTGCAGTCCTGTGCTTAGCATAAAATGAGTACAGAGAAAAATTTATCTCCCCTTGAATACCCTCATGCCTATCCATATCAACACAGTAGCTCTGGGTATTATCTAAGTCATATGAGATGTCTCTGGCTGCAGGGGACAGTGCAGTGTCTTCTTTTCCCTGCCCACACCCATTTTGCAGGTTATTTCATCACTACAGTGTTTATACATCATTCAAGGATCCCAGCTGCTAGGGCAGCCAATAGCCAACAGCCAAAACCTGTTTATACAACAGAGCTGCCTCACCAGTGAAAGCTAAAGCTGCCTGAACAGTCTACAGAAAATAGCATTCGGTTTTGAAGTGTATAGATGTATCAGTAAAGGATCAAGTTACATACTGTAAGTACTAACACCATGCCTCCCAGCAAAATTAATTCTAAATATATCCCTAAATTCAAGAACGAATTCCCAAACAGATAATTACTTAGTTGAAATTATTTACGGTCTTTGAAGAAGCCCATATGTTTCCATGTTGTTGGTTGATAACTAGCTAAAATGCCACTGTTAAGCTACCACTTTTAATTGTTACAAACATTTTTGAGATTAATAATTCTTTACAATGAGCTGAATTTTCAAATTTTTGCTGCAAGACATCTCTGATAAAGTCTTCCACAACAGGTGAAAGTGGGCTGGCGAACAACTCTTGCTTTCAGGAGACTTTCAAAGAATCCATCTCAGATCCTGGACTGTTTCTGCTGTAGCACATGTTAGGCCAGATTGGGATCTCAGTCATAGTAGTGTAGCAGGATAACGCAAGCTGCTATGCCAAAGTAAATGCTCTACTGCTTTCAACTGAATTATTTCAGATTCATATAAATGCAAGTGGAACAGAACTAAGTATACTAAATTAATGACATCTGGCACGGTTAAAATGCAGTAATCTATGCAAAAACACTTTTAGAAACTATGAGGTCTCACTAGGCACATAGTGTTTTAAAAAAAGATTCATTATTTCCATGTTTCATTTCATAGTACAGGTTAAGAGAGAAACAGGAATAAAGTGCTACAAAATTCCTGAAATATGAAACTCCATAATTACTAAGCACTACGTACAAAAGCATTGTTTGGTGTATTTCATATCATGGATTATCACAACTGGCTTTTACAAATGTTCTTTTAAACTATAAGAATCAGTCCATCCACAACTAAAGTATTCTTGCAGATGAAGATTAATGTATCATGAATCATCACGCTTTAATATGCATGACACAGTTTCATTTCACACACGTTCTGCATGGGTTGATTGCCATGTATTCCAATATCAAACAGATGTTAATTCTTTAATTTTTATGCTACCAAAGTATATTTTAATTACCTAGGAGGCCTGGGGGGAGGGGGAAAAAAAAAAAAAAAAAAAAAAAGGAGGTATTTTGAAGTAGATTTAATGGAAAATCTAAAATAAAAATCCATTTGAAAAATATTTTTTAAAATTCATGTTTTTCAACAGCATAAATTTTAGCATTAAAAAGAATGCATGATATGCAAAGGAACTGCAGACTGTTCTCATTAAATGACACATTCCTTTTTGTAAACAATAAAAGAATTTTTGATTATTTTTCGAATTAAAAAACATCATTTTAAAAGCCCTGCCACTTAAAAATGAGCCTTGTGATATGAAATGTTTCTGCAAGTCACCTGTTAGGCATTATATGTTTATACTATGTCTAAATTCTTAAATTCGGGTATTTTGCAAAGAAATCAAATCTCCATGTAAAACATCACTCTATGAATTCTTACATCAAAAGTGCTGTATGTCTCATTTTATGGATCATCTAAATTTAAAAGTCCTTAAATATTTCACAAGTCTCCACAGTACAGAGGCCAGAAATGGAAATTAAAAGATATCCTACGTTAAGACTAATGCGTAACAAGACAGCTGTTTCCAGCCAGTGCCAGCTCCCACTTTATGCTGTGTCAGATGCAAGCCAAGATTCTCCAGAACCAGAACAGCACCAGAGCCACAGGTCAGGGTGGAAGAGTGTTGGCTAAAACCTGCGAGCTTTAACTAATTCCTAATTTGATCAAACAGAGTTGTTGGGTCCCATGGAAGTTAGAGCAGGTCTCTAGCTTTGAGCCTGATGTTACTGAAATCAACAGGAACAGGAATGGCTCCCAGGGATTCGGCAGTAGAACTAGTTTCAGCAAGCTGCAAGAGTCTCCAGGTTGAAAATTACAATTACCAAAACTGTTATGAATAATAATAATAGTAACAGTTTTATATTAGATACATAAATATTTACATTAGGTAGTATGAACAGCAGATAAACAATAATAGTAGAAAAAATATTTTAAAAAACAAGATATTCTACCCCTCCCCATACCATAGAGATCTTTTTGCACAGTAATACTTTCAATACCAAACAAATTGTTTAAATTTCTTGCTTACATACTTACATGAGCTGGCATACAGCTTTAAAATGAAAATGTGAACTGACATTTTGAAAAATAACTGGCAGTCATGGCCAAGAGTGCAGTGACCCCTGTCCTCCAATATTCCTTTTTTTCTTTTATTTCTTTTTCAAATGCCCAAATACATGCAAGGTACCCAGAAACAAAATGCTAATTACCAGTGAAACCCTAATTCCAAGGAAGTCAAAAATAAAACATTTCTATCGAATTTACTGGGACAAGGAATGAATCTAAACTGTGGATTTTACACACACCACACAAAACACTTGTGCAGATTTCTGAAAACATACACCCATCGCATTGCAGGGAATCAAGTCTGCATTCCCTCTTCAACCAAAATTCCCTGACTGGAATAACAGCTTTAGATTTTATTTTTGTTCTCATTCTGTTTTACTATGTTAAATCACCAGATTTTTTTTTTTCCTTTTACTTAAGATAAATGTGTGAAAGTGCCTCCTTTCCATTCATAGATGTTATCTTCCTCAAACTTCAAATGATTCAGCTGGGTGAATACAGAGTTATAAATAATTTATCAAGATACATACCAGTTGTTAGGGGAGGGGGGAAAAAAAAACCTGAAGGAAGAATATCACTGCATAAAATCTGAACATTAAAACTGACTTTTTAAAATCAATCTTTAATTGGTTTTATTACCTCCTAATCCAGGTCTGAGACGATTATCATAACCATCCAGAAGTCTGTCTAGAATTCTTGTAAAGATGGTGATGTTATTCTTAGCTTCGTCTTCCAGGGAGTCAGCCAGCACTGATCTAAATGGACATTTTACATTTTAGAAAGTGCTAGATGTGTTTTAACGTACACTCAGCATGCAGTTTTTGCAGGCTGGCCTCCAATATTTAACTTGCTGCCCTCTAACAGGAAGGGCGTAGTTAAGAGTATATGAATACACAATGTAAATATATATATATATAAAACAAGTTCAGAAACATAAGAGTCGACAATATACTATTTAAAATTTCCAGGAAGTCATTTTCCAGTAGCCTCTACTTCTAGTCAACATTGCATCACCGTGAGTGCCACTTCAAGCTCCACTAACACATTTAGCTGTGCAGGTGCAAAAGCCTAAAAGGCCTTCCCAAGCCTCGGTGGCATGTCACCCCGGACTGGTAACACCGGGGTTCCCACACACAGACCTGTCTCCTTCCAGCTCTATCCTATCTGTCCTCACCTAAGCCTGCTCTACCTCTGGATAAATCCTGTGGATATGCTTCCACCCAATGGTCATGTAATGTACATGACCAGAAGAACTAACATGAGGGAAAACTCCAGCGATCATGCTCAGGGAGTCCTCTGATGTCAGTATTTGGTGGGTGGGAACAACGATGCTGACTAGCAAGCTGCAGGATAGCAGTGGATAGCCTTCATGGCTCTAAAATGCTATTTTTTTAACAAAACAACAACAAAAAAAATCATAAATGGAGTGTCAAGAAGAATGTATAGATCATGGATTGTTTCAGACTTCCCCAATAAAGAGAGAGATGTTAACAGCCTTTGTGGGTCATATCTCTGTGGAAAACACCAGGGTCTGGAACATGAATCAGCTGTGGTGCTGAACAGTCCTCCCAGACCTGGACACCCAGACCAAAGGTTTTGTGTACGAGGGGAACACTCCCATGCAGCAAGCCTTACACATGCAGATGTGACTGTGTGCAAAATGTTAAGCACCATGCGTGTGAAATGCATGAGCTCATCAGTCTTACCTACTTAACACTGGAATACTTGAGCATCAAGGAAGCAAAGCATCATATGCTACACACATTATCTTTTATACCTTTTTCAGCCATCCACATTTTTATCTTGAAATGTTTGAGTGTTTATCATCTCTAACGGAACTACTACTCAAGGCAATCTGAATACCAAAAAAAACGAGCATGTTTTCTTCCTCCTCCCCTCCAAACCAAAAGTAGGTTTGGGTGACATTTTCTCTAAAGCAAGCAATAAAATGATTAAAGACAGGGCTTATTCTTGGTTCCCAATTCAACATCATGGAGGAAGTATTTAAATGTAAATCATTGCAGTCTGTGCTTTCCATCACATAAACCGTAGAATCGACCACAATCAGATAACTTCTAAAGAACATACCTAAATGTTATGTGTGATTTTACTGATGTGTGAGTTTTTTCTTAATTTTAATTACTGGATGACTCATTTTTTATTTTTAAGAATGTATTTCTGTACTGTAAGTCTCTGCCATTTTTTAAGCTTCTTTTTGAGATACAACAGTTTTTTTGAACTCAAGATACCACTAAAAAATTAGATCATGCAATTATATGAAATTAGGGTCAAATCCTGCAAACTTTACTCAGGCAGAAACTCCTTAATTACACATGTAGTCTCTTTGACGTCAGTGAGATTACTTGCTTGAGTAGGGTTTGCAGGATCTGGCCCACTGTGACTCAACTAATACTGCACCATATTTAGCCATTAAGTGAAATAGGAAATGTAGTTTCAGGAAATATTTTGTTCACTAGGAAATAGACAAAAATAAATGCAGACTTTTTAAATCATAGGAAACTTGCATTATTTAGCTTACGACCCTTACCATTTTAGGATAAGCCCTACTGCAGCCAGAGCCAAAGCAAGTAAACCGAAGTTACAAACTACAATTAGTTGCACGTTTAGGGACTGTGAGCACCACAAAACTATTACGTGATTAAAATTACTTTCTCTTAAACCATCACTTTAGAAACGGAGAACTTTAAACAACATAAGAAAAGTTGATTAATAAATTAGGCTATTGTTTTATTATACGTGATTGTGAAGTTGTATGCTATCTCCACCTAGAGGTTTAAAGCTTAAGCATCATTTTGAATTCTGTCATGTTGATCAAAAATAAAGAGC
>JAVJGI010000001.1:57016527-57062290 GCA_035590275.1 Ibycter americanus
CCCGGCGCGACCGGCCGCGTTGCCCGCGGCCCCTCCGCAGCCTTCGAACCGCCTCGTCAAGTCTGCGTTGGAGAGGGCATCGCCCCGCCGGGGGGCTGAACCGCCGCCCGTGCCCGGCTCCCACCCTCGCTCCCGGGCTGCCTCATTAATATTCCTTTCCCCACTCGCCCATTGGCACAGCCTAATTGAAATGCAGGGGGGAGAAAAGTCTGCCATTTAAAGTGAGCTCAGGATGCAGGCAGCCAAGGAAACAAACCTTGCTCTTTCGCTCCGGTTGCATTACTTTCTGTTGTATCCTCCGCGTTGCCCTCCTTTCTCAGAGGCAGTCCTTCCCTGGGAGGAACTGGACTGCTGCCGGGATTCATTCCCATCGATTTTAGGTTTTCCAGCGCAAGTAGATCAGGACAGGCTTGACAATTAAAGATAAGGGTTTATATTTAGTGTACCCTCATTTTGCATTGTTAACTCAGAAATAATTAAATAACACCGGCAATAACGCTGCAGCCTTTTTTTTCTTTCCCCAAACCAATCTCCATTAATCTCCTTTCCTTTTGATCTGTTAATTGCCAAAAACACAGCTCTCATTATCCCCTTAACACCAGTGGCCCACCTGTTTATTGTGTGCTGACTGAAGCTGTGTTGCTGAAGTTTGCTTCTGAATCATTGCTGGTTCCAAAGTGAACACGGGAAGTTGGACACACTGACATGGTGGGAGGAAAAAAAAAAAAAAAAGAAGAAAAAGTGTTTGCTTCAGTTACCGATAGAACCCACTACAAACATTGGGGGATTCTTTTTCCTGCTCCCCCTTCTGCTGTTTTTCGTTTCTTTCCCGCTTCCTAACTGTTTCTGCTTGCATTTGGAGGTCTCCTTGTTTTCCTTGTCCTTTCGTGGCTTAATGGCTCCACATCAGAGCATGAGGGACGAAAGAAGGAAGGAAAGTGCTTGGGCTGTCAAGGCAATTTGTTACTTCAACTCTGAGATATTTCACAACTTGCAGTAAGACTGGGAAGAGAGAGGGAACAAGCTAAGTTTCTTTGTTTTTAAATAACCAGTAAAATGAAAGCCCGAATTGTGGGAAATGGTAAAGATCAGTTACACAAGTGCAACAACTGAAATCCAAAGAATACTCACTCAGCAGCCATCTAACCCCAGCCATGTAAGGAACAAGGCCCTCGTCTTTCCCTGTCCAGATGTGAAAATGTGCTCTGCTCACAGTTCTTCATTATCTGATCAGTTAAGCATATATGATCCATCTAAAGTCTTCTTTGGATCTGCCTGTAAGTCCCCACATATTAGGAATTAGCAACTGATACTACAGGCAGAATCCACCACAGTAAAGAAAACAAGTTTTAACTACTTGTCCCAAGACGGGGTGACTTCACAAATATCAATATGCAGAAAAACAAGCATTAAAAGTGAAGAGCCTTGAAATACATTAAATAACAGAAGCAGAATAACTTTTTTCCACAGGTATTTGTGGCAGTCCTTCCCAAAAGACACTTCAAGTAACCATAATACTGAAACGATAATCTAATCTTTGTATGTGAGTTGCATCAAAAAATAGAAAAACACATTTGTTAAGGAAAGCAGTTACAGTGGCTCCTCGTTGCTGTGATAGCATATCGTCATTCTTCAAATGCCACACGGGGTAGGTATGCATTTATGAGTTTGCCCTCAAAGCCTTCCCCCAGAAAAACATGCTGGCTTTTAGGCTCTAATCACAATTATTACCTGTGACGTTCTTTGAGATTTACCATAGATTCATGCGTTGAAGTCACACTTCAGATAAACCACATACCTTGAAACTATCAGAAACTTGAAAATAACACCCCATTCCCATTCCAGGCAAGCTGGACAGCCCTATGGGGCATCCCAAATCACAGGGAAGCTGAGTACAGGAACAGACTCTTACTGTAGCAGTGTGTGAGAGATCAGAGGCAAAATAATTACTGCCAGAGAGAAGGTTCTTTGTGCTAGTCCCACACGCTTCTGACCCATACTGCTGATGAACTGGAAGGCATTCAAGGATAAAAGTGTGGTATTGCTGGGGTTTTATCGTTTTGCTGGGTTACATGCATGCATAGCTCACGAACACTAGATGTGTTAGCTCTTGATGGTTAGAAACAGTGTGCTTGAGCCCCATCAGGTACGTAGTCGACAGGGAACCCCCTCTTCCCCTCTGCGTTATTATTTGCGGAGTGGTATTGAATGCTGTCATTCATTATGGAATTTCAGTTAGATCCGAGTCATACGTGGCGTCCAACATGTCACCTGGGTTTGTGAGACTCACCTGATTCCTGATGCAAATGCCCTGGAAGGCGGAGAGCTGTGTCATTGATTTGAATGGGACTTGGAATAGTCCACTGGAAGGCAGCAGGTCTACAAGTTGTTACTTCCCAAGTATAAACAAATTATTTTAATTAAAAGGCTTTCTTTCTTTTCTGCTATATTTGCTTAAATATATACATAGAATTCAATCCCTATGTTGACATTTTAAAATGTCTTTTAAAAAGGACCTTATGATCCTATTATTCCCCCTTGCCCAGGATCTCAAAGCTCTGCACACCCTGATAAATGGTGTTTCACAATACTTTTGTGAGATTGGAATGACTTCCTCTGTGAGGACAAATTGAATATCAGGGCAGGTATGTGACATTTCATATGCACTTTTTCCAATTTAGAGGTAATAGAATTGCAGGACGGGTTAAGCCCGGGCTAGTCATTCTCTGTACTGCAAAATACTAAATTGAATGCTTCCTTTAACATTTTGCTTAGAAGAATGATTTAGATTATCAAGTTACACCCTCCTTCAGGCAGAATAAATTACTCAAAAACAATACCTCCGACTTTTACCCACTAGGGAGGTGGCAGTAAACATTTTCTGTCATGGACATAATCAAGTAATGCCAAACAGAACTTAACACAGTATCCTGATCTGGCATACGTTCTGCAGTACGCCAGCTCCAGACAAAAATTTTGGCAGATTGAGGTAATCATCATATACTTTGTGCTGCTTGAGACTAATCCTCACCCTTATATCTAGGCCAGCAACACTCTTAGCCGTAAGCATGAAAACAATAATCACTGGGGTTCAGTGAAGTGATGCATATATGTGAAAATTGAAGTGATATATGAGAAATTTATATGTGATATAAAATTGGATTTTTTTTAGTATAAAGTAAGCTTTTTATAGAAGTTTTAATCTCTAAAAAGGCATAAAACACATCTCTTAATCAATATGGTATTAATTATTGGAATTTATCCTTTCAAAATATCTGTTTACATTAGTTAAATATTTAACTGTCCATGTATAAATGCAAGTGTTTGAGATATGTAACCAAGATACAATGCCTATGCAATTTTAAACATGTACGTTATTTTATTTATGTGGATAATGACAAAATAAAAAGTTGAAGGGTGGAATTAGTTTTTGACCGAGTCAGTTCCTAGAGTGGTTCATCATGCAGCTACATGAATGCTAATCTGAGCAAAAAGAAGGGAAGAGCTGGCTCCTTTCAGAAGCAGCTCCACATTACATCCCAGTGAATGATGATGGAAATAAGATTTCTGTAAGAAAGGAAGCCACCAACTTCCTGCAAGATTGTGCCCTGAATCCCTCAGAGAGGCGAAGTTATTTTGAAATGCACCATTCAACCATAGGTGCTAGTATAATAAACAAGAAAGCAAGAAAAATCTTACAGTCTTTTGCAGTACCCATTGTTGTAAGGGCCTGAGCAACCTTTAATCTTTAGGGTTTTCCATCTGCGACAGACACCCTCAGATTGGGAAGAGTTGCTGCGCTCATTCAAAAGCTCTGTCGTACAGACTTCCTGACTGAAGAGCAGAGGTAAATGGCCAGTGCCAGCTTTATTGCTACTCTGTGTAATCATCTGCACTGGGAAGTTCAGCAGAACAGGAAATTGAAATAAGCTTTTCCATCTTACTTAATGATGAGTGATTTTCTTTCCCAAGTTTATACTTCTCCCAAATCTGAACCTTAAAAACCACATGAGGATTTTTAGCCTTCTCCAAATACACTGAGATCTACAGAAAGAATGAGTGGAGAGTCTACTATCTATCAGGAGTAGTGAGACTTGCATCATCCTTTTGGAGTAGGTCTTCCTTGATGGGGCAAACGTAAGGCAGGCAGCAGAAGGCAATGTAGCACATGCACCAACTGAGATGGGAAAGCTCAAATAAAAAGAATTGGCTCATAGCTCTCGGTTCGAGTGAGAGGAAGGTGAGATCTGCTTTTATAAATGCAACATAATTCTTCACCTGCAAATTCCTGTTTTCTTTTTACATCTCTGTGGAGCTCACGTATCACAGCAGGCTGAAAGTGAGTTTACAGAAAAACAAGACCTTTGGTCTGGGCAGAGAAGACAGAATGCAGAAAATGAGAATATATGTTAAATAATTTCATAAATATATTTACATTTGTGTTACTTGTACAAATACGGTCTATTTTATCATTCATCTGTTCACTCAAGTATTCTTTGGACTTTGAAGATATTTTTCATGTAAAGCAACACAAATCTGTGATGTTTCATGTCCCAGGTCTCCAGCATAGGGCAAGCAGAGCTTGTTTATTAGAGGGATAGGAACATACAGCATTTCTAAAAATCAGAATTGCAACACAGGACTCTTTTGAGATTCCATTTGTTTGAGCATATTTTGAAATTCAAAGACAAATCCTTTTTTATTTCTACAATGAGATTGATATTCAGAGAAAATTTTACAGACATAGGGCCAGTTATGATTAACCTTTTTCCAGGAATACAAAGAACGTAGAGACACTAGACTTCTGCCTCCTTGTGTTGCCCACAAAATTGCCATATGCTGACTTTGCAATCTGGAATTACCAGGAATCATTCATCAATGACTGTCTTTGCTCCTGCAAAGGCATCATGTCCCCTCTTCACTAGCTAGTATTGGCCATCCTAAATGATGTTTAATGCACATGAATTTATCAATGACCAATGGATTTGCCTAAGCCTCAAGGCCTCAGACATCTTCTGAGAGGATGTGCTTCTGCATATCTTTTTCCCCCGCCAAAACACAGTCTGTAGGCAGATAATAAAACTAAGCAGTGATATTTCTATGTCTAAAATAATTAATTAGTTAAATTCTGCTTCTGGAGATCCATTAGCATGAAAGATTAGTAAAACCAAGTAGAAAGTCAGGTGGAATATAGCATGACAAGCAAAGGGATTACCGAAGTATGAGTTTTCCAGACAAACTGGTTTAAAAGGTGCTGTCTTTTGTGAACAAACACAAGTCACTCTAGAACAAAAAGCACAATACAGACCTTAAGACTGCCTGAAAACTGCTGAAATCGGCAGTTCTGTCAGTGACAGGTTTTGAGCAGAAAAATATCCTGGGGTTTTTTTTTTAATTCTTACTAACAGGGCATTGAAATTTTGAATTAAAAAAAAAAAAAGAAGAATGTTTTTCTAAAGTCCTGATAAAATATTTCAGCCTTTGCCCTAACTTCAGTGCTGCTTAAAAGAATGGCCAGAATTCATTTAGCAGTCTGTTCAATAACTGCTCCTAGTCAGGAAAGCTTTTGTTGCTGATCCAAGATTACCTTATCTTGGGTGGCAAAAAATCTGCGTTTTAAAAATTATTCTGCCTCCCAGGACTTCAAAGAGTTTCCTCCTGTCTGTGACTAACGTTAGCTAAAACACATGCGAAGGTGTTCTTCTATCACTAACAACAAATAATCCAAAGACAGTTCTAACACGAAATGTCTTGCCTGGATTCGACAAGAACAACAAAAATATCACGTTGCTCCACACTGAGTCAACACAAATGTAGCTTCTTTGTCTATGGAGTCTAGATAGTAAAATTTAGGAGGAACAGTGTTGTGCTATGCCCCATGTTTGTTAGAAAAAAAGATAAACTTTGCTTACAGATGTAGCTGTAGCCTGTGACGGTTTGCTCACAATTTGCAAAAACACTGAGCTATTTATAAACATATCTGGGTTAGGTAATTGCCATTACAATATTTATAAAAATACTATATATTTAAATACATTTAAAAGAAGCATGTAGGTTCCCTGCACACTGCAGATGATGTATGAATTATATAAGCAGGATGACAATCAAAACATAGTAAAGACATTTGTATAAACAAACTGCTAGCTTTCAGTACCTGTTCCATGTACTGCTGTTTCCTAAATTGCCCCTTTGTGCACCAGCTGATGGAGAGATCAGGAAGCTCTCTAGCTAGCCAGGTGAGAACCACCTCAGCTCCTGAGGAGCTGGTTAGATCAATTCTCAGCCAGCCCTGCTGGAGGAAGCTGAAGTACCCAAGGATACACAAATCCAAAGTGCTCCCAGCACACATCTAAGCTGGCAGTATGAATTCTTCCCCTACCCTTCTGTGCTTCAGTGTAAGACTTTACACTATCTTTACGTGAATGAAGGTTCTCCGCTCCATCTCTACTCACTTCTGGACCTGCAGGTGCCAAGCACAGCCCAGGGCCAGAGAAAAAACATCAGCTGTCAGTCCGGCTGCATTCCATTGCTTTGAGAAATGGGGCTGAGCGCCAGCATAAATTTGGATCCAAGAGCACTTTTAAAATGCCTATGAGGACATTGTAGGCAAGCCACCCGAGGAAGACCCATACGAGGATGCGGAGCTGAAAGGCCATCACACGGGCTGAAAATCCCACCAGCTCTCTGAGAATTCCCTAGATTCTTTGCACAGGGTGTGACGCTGCAGGACAGGGAATATACATCACCTTCCCAGCTACCTTCGCAGCCCGGCAGCCAGTCCCTGCACGTCGGGAACTGGTCAGAAAGGAAGACCCACCACCTACCACGGCTGCCCAAGCGGCACAGCCACAGTGACATGCTGCTGCTGGCTCAGCTTGGCATTCCCTCCTCCCCTTCCAGCCTCAGTGAGGACAGCCTGAGTACCACAAACGAGCTGCTGTCTACACGGCGGGCGAGAAGGATCCCAAAGCTTGTCCAAAGAATCAATTCCATCTACAATGCAAAAAGAGGGAAAAAACGACTGAAGAAACTTTCTATGTCCAGTATTGCCCTGGGCTAAAATAAAGAAATAATCAGATAAATGGATGACACTTGGTGTAAATAGGCTTGGTTTGCCTTCCTCTCCTTTCAGGCAATGAATTACCAGTGAAATAGAGGTGACTCACTAAGGGAATCCAAGGCATGCTTTCTCTTTCACTTATGAGTCTGCAATAGTCACCATGCTCTAAAGGGGGAGAAAACTAGGCTGCATTTTATTCTTCATTTTCACAACAATGAGTCAACAAAACTTCCTGTAAGCGCAAAGGGATTCTTAAGGAAAAACAGAGCTGCCCTCATATCTCACTAACATAGTGAGAATGTATAAATAGTTGCACATGGCAGATAGTTTGTCTCAACACAGTATTGTACTTGTGAGCATCTGGGTACCAATTGCTTGACACAAGAGAGCAACTGAGTGGCTGCTAGCAAAATATTATCCTGCTGTCTACAAAGTAAGCACTGCATTACCCAAAAGCTCTGGCCAGTGCTATTCAAATCTGCCACACCAAAATGGGTGCCCAGGGCAAGAGTTTATTAAACATCACCAAGATTATTTGAGAAGAGAGAATTAGTTATGTCCTTTGTAATCGATTCTGTGGTACCTGGCTTTGTGCTTTGAGCTCCTGCTGATGGTCCCTACTGTTTAACTAAAAACCTGGACAGGTCCTCACTTTGGCCTGGCCAGTCCCTGGCATGGCTGAACAAAGTTGCATGCCACATTTTAGGAACATGGTGACAGGCTTCCCCCTCTTCCCTGGTGGCTCTCCACGCAATTTTCTCACTGTGCTATCTGGCTTCAGAGGCGCATTGCAAGTCCCTTTTTTTTCTTGGGAAGCCCTGAGAGATGCTGTGGAGACACAGGGGCAGCTCCTTCCCCACCCTTCCTAGGGAATGCAGTCCCACATCTGATGAAGGAAGCCTATAGCTATCCCTGGAATTGCCACCATATCAAAAAGCAGGCATGAGCACGGCCAGAAGTCACAAACACACCAGTCAGCCAGGGCAAGATCCTCCCCAGCGCTGGCTCTCCCTAAAAGTCTGAACATGTTCTCATGGACACCAGGAGCAGAGGGGCAGTGATTTGGAATGCAAGAAGCTGGAAAGGCACAGAGAAAAAAGGGCTTTTTTTGTCTTATTTGGCAAGACACATATCTCCCAACTTCCAACTTCACACTCTCCACAGAATTCCCACTCCTCTCTTTTGCTTCCCATTTGTTACAGGGAGCAGTTCATCAGGAACCTCGTATCATCATATCCTTGACTATTGGTGTGTTTTCTGAATTACGTATTTGCCCAGCAGGATTACTTCCACAGAGAAGTGTAGATGGCCTTTATGATTCCCAGTCATAGTTCCTCTTCAAGGAAAACAATGTAGCTGAATGGAATCTTGTTTATTTTTTGAAATTTTAAAGGACTAGCAGGGGGCTCTGTTTGCATGAGGACCTTTCTATTGCTCTGAGCCTAAAGACTAGAGACCACCAATCTATCAAAAAACAGCAACAGCCTACTTGCAAAAAATGAAAGAAAATATTCAAAGCAGTCTTCATGCACTGTTTATATGACTCTTAGAGACATACCTGCAGCCCAATTTGGCAGACTTGTAGCTTTCACATATTTTCACTGGAGTAGTTTGGATTGCAGGGAATAGCTTTCTTCCCTGGTTTTATGTTGTTTAATCCAGTCCCTCATGAGCACCTTCAGGAAATGGGGGATGTTAAATTCATTTTTTCTGCACAGCAGCAGGTCTATCTCTAAGTCAGGTATAAATGCAGTGTTTCCTCAAGTTCATTCTTATCCTGTACAAAAAGAAACAAAACAAAAAAAACCAACCCACCAAACAACAACAAAAAATCAAATGGATCAAGCTATCCGAAGAGACCATAAAGAATTTTTTCTTTCAATATGTCTCTCTTACTCAACTGCCTTCCTTCTCCAGGGTGATTTTCTTCTCAGCTTCCTGCATTTTCTACAAGCCTGTTCCATCTTAATAAAGAAATCACAGGCTTTAAGTTGCTCCACTGTTAAATTTGGAAAAATGAATATTTCAAAGTTAAATGTTATTCAGTACTTTTCATTTAATTTTGTGTACAATATTTTAAATGGAAAATGAGTCTTTGGTGTTCTATCACTTAAAAGAAACTGAAAAAACATTCTTGCAGTGAAGAATTTTGTACTTCACTAATACACCAACAGTGTGAAAACATATCTCGGAAGGCGTGAACAGTACTTGTAAAGCCATGCAACTCTCCTCAAATGACACAACATGGTTTTATTTGGCTGAAAATGAAAGAGTAAATGTAAGTTGATCCTGGATACTGTTCCAACACATTATTTAAACAAACTCTGCTTGTTTGCAATTTTCATGACTTTATATGTTTTGTACTTCAACTCTTATAAATGTACTTTGTAAAATGTTCATCTTAATCATATACATCCAATTGCACATTGTTGCTGTGTCTCCTCAAGTTCTTATGTATCTCTGCATTCCAGTCATCCGGCAAACCAAGCTGTACTGTTAAAATCCCAGTCAATGCTCTTGACTTCCACAGGACCCATAAGTCTTTCCAAGACTTTTCACTTCAGAGGCTGATTTGAAGGTGAGTCCTTTGGATATATTTCAGAGAGGAATGGCAGGGGCTAGCACATTTTTCCACCCAAATACCTGTGCCATATTTGAATGAAGCTATGCTTGAGTGAGATCATCCCTACACTGCAGTTATTTGGGAGAAGAATGTGAAGAAGCTTTGATATAGCTCAGATTCTGTTGACAATGTAGAATCTGGAAGTATGAACAACAAAAATTGCTCAATAAAATTGGCACTTTTGAGATGGCAGGGTGAACACATGATGGGAGGTAACTTCAACTAACCATGGCTTTAGTGCTGTTAATTCAGGTTTGTCTGCAGATTGGTGTATACTGGCTGTATCAAGTCCTTCTAAAAACTTTATGATGCTCATACAGTTTTTATTAAACATATTGCAAATCCAAAGTTTTGCCTATGCTCCACAGTCTCTCTCCTATACCTGTTATCTGGTGTACTATGTAGAGGAAAATTAATACATTATCGATTAACAAAAAAAAAAGGATTTTCTACATGTATTGGTTTTGGAATAATCCTGAAGTATTATAAGATCATGGAAGGACTATTAGCATAATATATTTATACAAGGACAATATATATTTAATCAGTACTTACTGGTGATATAATAATAGGTTTCCCCATAGAGAATGACAATATGATTTTCAACTTCCTGAATTAATAATCTTGCAGAGTACTGAAGACCATTATTTCACCTCACTCACATGCAGAAAGAAGAAATCTTTTTCTGTGCAAGTAAGGAAACCTCTAAAACAAATCAAAGATGTGGGCAGACAGTACAGAGAACTGATTAACTCAAGGCGAATAACCCATGAAAATTAATGTTGAATTGGGTGTAGTTCAAAGACTTCAAGGGTAACAGTTTAAAACGCAGCATTTACGGCCTTGAGTAGTTAAGGCCTTGTGAGTTACTGTATTTTCTTCAGAAGGCAGGAGACATCAAAGGCAAGAGGAATAGGAATAAATCTGTGTGTACAGTGATAAGAAAAGGAAAGGAAGAACTCTCATTGTATTCAGAGAAGGGCAAGATTCCTTAAGATCCTCAAAGTCTGCTCCGGAGATAGCGACTGCTACTACTGCACTACAAACAGGGTCATGGATGAAGTGAGATCATTGAAGGAACACGTGCAGGGATCCAGGCGTGCCGGGTTCCCCTTAGGCGGTGTGCCTGGTGGCTGCTTCCCTGTGGCAGGGTCTTCAGCGTGCAGCATGTCCACGTCTGTAAGTAGCTTCTTTGATAGTGTTGCTAAATCCAGTGTTCGTTAGTCAGAAACAGATAAGAAAGGTGGTTCTGAATCACTGATGTAGTGTGGCACTGTAAAACAAATGTGATCCTAGGATGCACCAGGAAGCTTTTTTGCGGAAGAAATAAGGCTTTAGTACCTCTGTATAAGATGCTTGTGTGACCCTGCCAGGAATAATGAGGATCAGCTTTTAAATCCATGGTTTGGAAGGAGGAATTGAAACTTGGGACATGTGTCCAAAAGTGCCACTGAAACTACAGGGCTACTTGTATTGCAGGAAAGTCGAGACCTGTCTTCTTGTGCCTACCGTAGCAAAGGCTGAAGAAGGAGCAAAGAGAGAAAGGAAACTCTGATAAGGTGTCTCTAGAGAACACCAAAGTAAAAAAGAATAAAAGGAGTGGGTATCCGCATGTCCTGAATAGATGTACCTAAGAAATTAGAGGGCTTCTAGCAAAGCGGAGCAGCTGCAATAGGAGACTGTGAGAGGAACAAAACCAATAGTTGTTGAGCAAAAGGGAGGAAAGCAGCAGTTTGAACAGACATCTCCCCTTCCCAATATTTCCTGTTTTGGGACATGTTTCTCATTCTTTGTTTAAACTGTGACAGTATTGACTAGAAACCCCTCTTTCATCATCTTCAACGGCATGGTCTACTGAAAGGGAGCACTGACTGGGAAAGCTTTAGGCAGGAGCAGAGCAAAGTGTTTTACCTCTACACATCTGGAATATTTCAGCACTAGAAGAATAAAAACTAATTAATAATAGCAATAACATTATGATAAACATGGTATAAAACTGAGGAGCACGTTTTATCAGAAGAGCCTACAGATGCTTTGGATGAATGTCAGTCTGAACAATGATAACTTCTACTGCACAGGTATTTAAATACCACCTCTGTCCAGTTTTTGGACAGAGCTGTCTTTGCAGACAATTATATTTCAGTAGAACAAATAATGTATATTGATTCCATCTCAAACATACATATGAAACCTGTCCTTTTGCAAGCAACCTCACTCTGTCAGCTAGTTATGGTTAAGGAAAAGATATATAGTATTAAAATACATTGGGTAAGCATTTTTATTATGCTAAATGTTCACCATGTCTACTCTAGAATTTTTAAACATAGAATGACTTCAGGGTTTTTAAGATTTCCTAGCTGGTCAAGACAAACCCTACCTTCTTCCAAAAGACCTAGAGGACAGACTACAGCTCATTCCCTTGTTTAATAAGCTTAGGATTTTCCCCTTAATGCTCAGTATGGATTCAGTGACCTCACAGTTGTAGATTTTCTAACTATATATTCTGAATGCCTTAGAAGGGTAAAGTGTTTACATAAATCAGAAGTAAGTGAAGTTTCTCAACCTCAGGTGAGCATCGAGTGTGGGGATTTTCTGCCAAATGGGAGAATATTTTTGTGAAACTGCCAAAGTATTTTTAAAACAATATTTTTAATAATATAGCATCTTATTATAATTACACTGTATAGTGAGAATTACTAGTCCTACAACAACATTGTAATTTCTTTTAAATGCATCTCCCTCAAATTTATTCTTTCTCCATCAGTGAGCCATGATTTATTTATATATAGATATATATATACACACATGCTCTACGAAATTGTGATTGATGAGGCCTGATTTTGATTAAGCAGATATGCATTGTTCATTTCCACCCCAAAAGGGATCAAGAAAGTAAAAAATTAATGAAAAAGGTTAGCAAAGTCATTTAAGAATTAATGTGATTAGAACCCATGTCCCTCTTACTATACCCAGATCTTTGAAGAGCAAATGGCAAATATATTCCAGCCACTGGCAAGCAAAGAATAGATAATAAATCTCACAGAAATGAGAAAGGTTAATGGAAGACCATAATAAGGAAAGAAAATTATCTCACGAATTCAATTAAGAACTTTGCTATCTAAGGCTAAAAGTAGAAACCAGAGGTTCAGGGATACCTGGACGTAGAATTGGATGTCATTGAAACAAGAAAATGTAGAACACAAATGCTTTTTAGTAGAGACTAGTCAGTTTTACAAAGGTGGAAGAGGGACAGAAGTATTTACTTCATCGAAAAAGATTCTTTTCTAGCTGGGCTGGATACTGGGTTTTGCTGTGTTAAAGCTGGATTTAACATTTGCAGATTTCCTGCAGTGTGATCATCTGACAAAGCCATTTTCAATGGTCAGGAATCCCCTCTCTTCTTTTCTTACAAGGGGAGGTATTCCCCAAAGAAGTCTACAGCTTTCTTTCCATCCCTGATTAGTTAAAATAAGATTAATAGATAAGACTAAATAGAGAGAACAAACCAGTTTGCAATGACTTTGGGCTGTCATTTATATGGGATGCAGTTAACAGAGCAGCTTGCAACCACTATCAACTCACTTCCAGTTCCTTATCCAGAATTAAGTACCAGAAATACAGAAAAGTTGGTGCAAAATGTTGTTGTCTGATTTTATAAAACACAATACCCTTCTTTTAAAGAAGAAAATATGGTAGTAAATGTAGTAGGGCGTTCACAGAGCCTGAAGCTAGAATATATGCCCTTCTGCAGCAAGAAAACAATTAAGTATCAGGATAAAATAAAGGAAGTGTCTCCTGGAGCTGAAGGAATGGTTGTTCACACACTCGGCCAGGAGAGGGACTGCTGAAGTCTGAGTCATGCTCTGCCCAGCAGAAGCTGCCTTAGCTATGCAGAAAAGGCACAGCCAGGGCAGTGCTGCTGCCAGGTGAAGAGTTTTGCTTTTGATGCTAAACCGCAGCATGAACGCTGTCCGCCTGGAGATTCAGAGCAGTGCCTGAGCTTTCCAAAAATACACACACGCAACCAAAATACTGCATTTCCCCCGAATGGATGAAGGGATTTATTTAGATTTAAAATGACAACGGTGTTTCTCCAAGGCTTAAATAATTAATTATACAGCAGTTACAATACAATTAAATCTCAGCAGTATTTAGGTTGGTTGTGCACGGGCTGACACCAGTAGTCAGCCTGTGGCCAGCCTACCTCTCCCATCCTCCACCTCCCTTAGCCACCAGGCAAGCCCTTGGCCCCCTCTAGACATTCCCTGTTCCATTTAACAGGTGCAGACTGGACTACTAGCTCTTCTGATACCTATGAAAACACCATGATCATCTTTCTAACTTGTACACATTTATGTTTCCAATAAGGGGTCTGGGTTTGCAAATAAAGCTTTGAAATACATATTTTTGTCATCCTTGTGTCCCTCCTTTTATATAATGACCTAATGCAGTTTGGTTTCAACCGTTTTCAATTTGCAGAGCTCTAAAACCCTCCCAGTGGAGATACATAGTGATTTAAGCCTCCTAACAAAATACCTTTCATGGTTCAATTTCTCAGACCCTTAGGGAAGGAACCCATAGACTTTACAAATTAAAAACCACCATAGTGTCCGAACCTTATCTTGATTGCAACCAGTCGGGAATGTGTCCTGTAGCTCTAATTGTACCATTGGATTTTACAGGTCTGCCTGGAAGCAGAAGGTAATACCACTTTAAACTGCATTAAATTGGTGAGAATTGGCTTACATATGCTGAAAAGAATTGTGTATTTCATCATCAGAGCTTTTCCAATGGTGATTCATTTTGAAGGGATATACCTACTAGAAATTCTTCCTTCAGTCAGCTAGAGTCTCTTTATTCTTATAAAGAAAGGGAAAACAAATCAACAAACTCAAGAAATCAGTTTATCTCTATGCGTATTCTTTAGGGTCAGTGGAATAGTATTCTGGAGAGCAAACTCGTCCTGTGCATGTGCAGATGTCACCTCAGATATGGCACTCAGGAAGAAAACGGACCTGTCATAGCCCAGCCTGTCCCTCATTATTCCTGTCGGTGTGTGCACAGTCACTAGGTCCTAGGCACGCCGTGCTGAGACGGGCAGTTGAGGCTCTGCCCAAACTAGGACTTAAGCAGAATCTAGACCACATGTTAGATACCTCAATACATAGCACATGCAGAGAGAGAGAGAATTCAAACAAGGTCCAGAACAGCCATCTGGTAGCGGCACATATCTTCTCCTGAGCTTACAACTACTTTAAAAATCAAGCTGGGATCTATTTTTAGAAAATACCAAGGCTCTTGATTGTTACACTCTAGGCAGATGGGCCCCTCACTTCAAGAGGGATGTGCTGAAGGATGAGGTGCTGAAGTGTGTCCAGAGAAGGGCAACAAAGCTGGTGAAGGATCTGGAGCACAAGTCCTATGAGGAGCGGCTGAGGGAACTGGGGCTGTTTAGCCTGGAGAGGAAGAGGCTTAAGGGGCATCTTATTGCTCTCTACAACTACCTGAAAGGAGGCTGTGGACAGGTGGGGGTAGGTCTCTTCTCCCAGATAACAAACAATAGGACAAGAAGAAATGGCATTGAGTTGCGCCAGGGGAGATTTAGATTGGATATTAGGAAAAATATCACTGAAGGAGTGGTCAAGTGTTGGTGCTTAGGGACATCATTTAGTGGCGGACTTGGCAGTCCTGAGTTAATGGTTGGACTTGATGATCTTAAAGGTCTTTTCCAACCTGAACAATTCTATGATTCTATGACATTCTGATCCACCTCTCCCATGATGGCATCTAGTCACTGTCTGTCCTACTTCCATTTGACACTAGAGAAACTTGTCTATCACCATACAACAGCAGAGCAAACCCCATCTCAACTATGGGACCCCATGCTATTATGTAGAAACAAAAGAAATGACCAGACAAGGATGGAGATAATGAGAAGGTTCCTGAGTATTGTGATCAAGACAGTTTCAGAAGTCAGCCTGCAGAAACTTTCTACAGGTTATTTCCAGAATCCATGTGTTCTAGGGAAGAAAAAAAAAAAGTTTTTTATTCTCTGTAATTCTCACCCACATTCCTGAAGAAATTACTTTAAAAAAAAAATAGAAAAGTTGTTACTGTTCCTTTTTCCCCATATGCTTCAGAATTGTCTAATTTGGATGAAGAGGGGTGGGTGGGTTTTGTGGATTTTCAAGGGCAGTTGCTCCAATTGTACGTAAAAGCTCAGCATCTATTCCATTTTTGGCAGAGCAGAAAGCATGTAAGTAGCTAGCAAAGTAGAAACAGCAAAATCTGTAAATGCCTACTTGAACTTAACCTCCAAGCTTCTGCCTATGGGTGACAGACTCTATTCCCCATTGATGCAAATCCTTTTAATCAGTGCATTACCACAAATTAATATGCACTATAAAATAAAGGCATTTGTGTCTGAATGTCTTATGTTGCAGGGAAATACTATTCTCTTCCTATTGCCAAAGGTGTCTAGTATCCAAGTCACACAGAACATTTTTTGGACAAAAAGTTTAAAATCCTATGGCTTACACAACATGACACAGTAAAGTGTTGCACGAAGACGCAGGCTGTGCTATGCAGAGGTGATTGCAAAGTACTAGTTTTTAAAACTAGTTCACCAGAGTACTTAAAAGAGCCGTTAACCCAACTTCTCATTCCCATGTAGGAGTTTCATAAAAACTCATTTTAGAATATAAAGCAAATGCCTCCCCAGCCATTTCAAACAGATTTTATCCCTTGTTATTTTAATACATTCAGATGCTGTGCATATGATTTTATGTAAAGTTTTAATATGCCTAATAAGGTTAAACCAGTGCATTAAATAATCAGCCTTTAAAATAAGTGTGGGAAGAGACAAACTAAGCAATTGCTGTGTTCCTCTTACTCTGACTTTATATATATAGTTCTGCTATTAACCTCTAAGTTTTTTATGGTACATTTGTGATATAGAATTATTAAGGCAGGGAAAAAGAAACAAGAACTTTTTAATAAGTATTCCAGTCCAAACATAGGCTTAAACAAACAGCTAGCGTTTAAACAACTCTTAAATTTCATCAAGCCAGGGACACAAATATGTCAGATTTTTTTTGAAACCAACTACAGTAGTAAATTGTGTTTATTTAGGGCCTTTCTCAATATTTAAGTGCCACTTTAACATATTTTTTTTTTAAGTAGAATGAAAAGCCATTTAGTGAATTCAGTTATACTGGCCCAACAGAAATCTCTTCTCTCCTTCATTTAAAGAGAAATCACAGCTACTCCATCTTATGGGTATCTTTACCAGTGAACTCCTGTGATACAGACTACACATTTCAGCTCTGGTATGTAATATTTACATCCATCCCACAGGCACCACTGAACAAATAAGTCACTGCTTTTTATGCAGAGATCACACTAGTCATACAGGTTAGAGAAATCTGAATTACATTTAATCCAATTGCTATAAAAGCATAGCCAGGGTTATTTTGCCCCCTGTTATTCAAGAGATTTAAAAAAACATTTCCAATAATCTCATTTTAACATTTTTGATTGACACGGGACAATAGCAACAGCTGAGTCAATTAAATGTTTGGATACCAGGACAGGGGAGGAACGGAAATTCATTTGAATAAGCAGGAGTCTGTCTTTTTCAGCAGTATCAGCTGCTTTATGAAATACATCAATATCTTGCTCACTGTCCTTGTCCTACTCAAAAGGCACTACCTTTTTTGTACAATATGCTTCAACACCAGAAAAGAGATGTCAGCATAGGAATGTTGAATTATTGACATTAGCTATCTTTTTTTTTTGTCTTGAAACTGCTTTATCTCAAAAAGAAAGAAAGAAACTTCTGATAAAACATTTAATTTCAGTGGATCCCAGTGCTTAGAGATCCTACTAGACACTGCAGTTGTTTAAAAACTTCAAAAAATAAAGGCTCTCAAACTGATAGCATTGTTTCTTCAAATATATTTCAGACAGCTCTGACATAGGGAATGCTATACAGAAGCGTAAGTGTCTGGCTGATGTAGTTTCCACCCTGTATATTTTGTGAGGAGACTCTTAAGGATAGCAAAGCTTTCCTTTTCCTCATGTGAGAATATTTATCACTTTTTTAGAGCTTGAAAAAGAACATTTCTTCAAGACTTCGAAATTTTAATTTCAGCTCTTAAAAGAAACTGAGGAGGTACCTAAGATACTTTGAGTCTCTATCTTTGTTGCACTTAGTTGCTGTTAAACCCTGTACCAACCCGGAACACGCCCTCGTTATTTAGTGCTTGGCTCTGGTGACCAGTCTGAGCTCCCTCTCATCAGGGATATGTGCTTTGGCATCTTAAAGAAAATGGATAAACAAATTACTTTTAAAGAAATAATGTCCTATCATATACCTATCAATCATCTCCAGTTACTATCCATTCTAAACAATCATCCTTTCAACATGGACAATTCATAAACATTTCTGATCTCTAGATTCATCTCAAGTTTCTTGTTTTCCATTCACTATTGCACAGGAATTAGTATGGCTAGCATTATAGTCTTAATGGTGACACATGGTCGTTGAACATCACTGCACTGCGTGTGTCAAGGAGATACTGCTCCCCACAAATAATGTGTCTATGGTGGCACCAGGAGGATGTAGGAAGTTAATTTCCTATATTATTCACTGGAAAGAGCCATTTTTAAATGAACAGAGAGAAAGTACATCAGAAAATTGCTGGTCTCCCAAATTCATGCTTCTGAAACAGCACTTGGGGACTGATTTGTGATAATCTGGTGATTCACTGCAGAGGGCTGAAGGAACAATGTCCCCCCTGTTGACAATGATAAGCAAGAATGAGATTTCTTATTACTGCCAATGCACCTGCTGGAATTACCACTCAAGTACTTTCTGCTATTGCTATTTTTCCTTCTGCTGTAATTAAAGTAACATCAGAGGAACACTGCCTTCTGCTATGTCTCAATTAAACAAAAGTCAGCTTCTCCATGTATTCTTATCCAGGAGGTTTACAAAAAGAGTAAGAGACAATATACTAACTTTAATACTGTTTCAAAATTTTTAGCCATTTCACTATTTAGTGATGGACTGCAATTCCAAAGACTTACGAGGACCCAGAAGTTTTTAGTTTTCCTGAGGTCATGTCCGCATTACTAATCTAACTGCAGTAGGATTGCTGGACAAACACAGAGGTACCTAGTATGCAGGGATGCTGGAACATGACCTGAGGCTTTATTCAGCAATGACTTTGATAAAATTCCCTTTTCTTTCAGTAGCTGATTTGACTGAAGAAAAATAAGCATGGAAACACACTCCATGATCTGATCCCAAATTTCAGCCAGATTCACAGACCTGATAGTAAATGTAATTTGAATTCCAAGATCAGGAGTATTAACTAATGGCTGAACAACATTCTCTTTCTCTGCATACATAAGTCGGGCTTGGCTGTGACTAGAGTCCTCACCCAAGATTCGTAGATGGATAAGTGAGACCTCGTGCCTGCAGTGGCAGGACCTACTCACATCAGCCGCAAAGACATGGGGGGGGGGGGGGGCCGGGGCCGGGGGGAGCCTTCACCCCAGCCCTGCACGCTGAGCTAAGTACTTGACTCATCAGAGGGAGTATGAAAGGTGATTATTTCTTAAAAGGGCTGGGATTAAATTACTGCTGTGGGATATGTAGAGCAATTTTCCCTGGAGATTTTTCTCTAAATCACACAAGCTATGTCTATATTGCTAAATAAAAGCCAGACAGGCATGTGTCCACATGACTAAGGATGCTTTGACGCAGCCTTAGAAAGTGAGATGCGATGGTCCAAAACCGGGCCAGCTAGCAAGCTAGCGGTGAGGTAAGGCAGGCAGGCAGACCAGTATTTGATCTCAGTCTCTGGGCCTCTTTTTTAGCAAAACAGAGGCATGATATGGCTGCTCTGATACACTCGCTGCACAGGACCATGGCTAAAGTCAGAGTGTTCGAATGCCCGCCTTTCTGCAACAGCTGCCTCTGCTGTGGATGGCACAAGGGCTCCTTTTTCCCCAGACTGCTCAGAGATCGCTTGGCTTAGGAGACTGATCTAACGTTCGAGTCACGCCGCTGGGAAATGTGCTGGTCACAAGGGAGAAGCAGAAGAAAACAGCAAAAGGGAAATGACAGTGGATGTCCGTAAATATAAAGGCAGAGAAGCTATGTCCATCTAACGTCCAGTTCTACCGATACAGCTGTTTCCTTAAAGTCTGTTAGTAGATTTGTATCTATGTATAAGCATATGTGTTTATATTCAATTAAGATGCAGTTTCATACTGCAGCTAAGGAAAATTAACCCCTAGCTGCAGCCAAGTGCTTCCGCCATTTATCTTATGCTATTTCCTTGTCATTCACCTCACTTGCAGTGAACCAGTCCTAAACACTAAACCAGCACAACTGTACCCTAACTTCTGTCGGCTCAGCTCCCTGAACAAATTCACCATTGAATGGGACCTCATCGTGAAGAGCCTGTAGGGAACCCAAAAAAGCAAAGTGTTTAACTGGAAGGCATAAAGAGGAGCAGGACTGGCCTTTGTATCAGCCAGCAGCTACTTGGCAGGCTCAGCTGTACTTCCAGACATACTCCCAGCCAAGAAGATTTTTATTTTACAGAGTTTTGTGGGACTTAGCAATGTCTACTATTACATACATCATGATACAAGCAGGAACAGGTGCTTTCTTCATTTCTTTTTTTTTTTTTCCTGTATAGGGGGAGCAATAATAATTCTTAAGACATGAAAATATGATTAATAAATAGACTGAGACACAAGGGTCAACTTGAAACTGGAGCACTTCCTACTTCTCAGGATCTGATGTATGTCCAGGTTTACCTCGAATCTCATATCAAAGCAAGATCGCAGCATATACCTGCTGCTCCCCTTCCAGTGAAAAATCTATGAGTACATAAACAGCAAAAAAACCCTGTAGTCTGAAAGTTTTGCTTATCCTTTTAGAACACTGCTTTCTGGGCGCATTGAGAGTAAATCACATCTATGGGCTGAATCTCTCAGAAGGTCACTGCATTATTAATAGCTGATTCAATTTAGCTAGTTAGAGAAAGAACAGTTTCTAAAGTAAGACTGGATTCCAACCACCGTTCCTGGATTTATGTTATTTTTATCCTTTAGCACTAATTGCTCTCTGTGCATGGTTCGCCACACAGCTATAATTCCTATATCTCTATAATACCAAAACAAATAGCTGCTAGGCAATGCTCATCCTTGCTGTCGTCATGGTGGAGATTTTATTGTCACCCTTGTTTGGATCTTTCCCTAAAAAGGCTTTTTAAGTTCATCTGGAAATTGGGTTGGTGCATTTCTCTAGTCATGCCTTCCCACTTCTACCACCTCCCACCATAGATGGCTGCTGCTGCTAATTTTCCATTGAGCACCAGCATATATTGCAGGGTATCCTCACTGCCAAGACATACGAGGCACAATCAGCCATTCTGATTTGAGAAAGCTGCCAGCACAAGGGCTGTCCTCTACCACTATGTTTTGTTAACAATGAAATTCATTCTAAGGAGGAAATTTGCAAAGTAAAAATAATACCTCAGCACTAAAGCCCTTTCAAAAGGCAATGATAGTGGCAAACGTATTTCTCTGTACCTTTCTCTGAGAGCAAGAATGAGTATGTCCTTCAGCTACTTCTCTCAAGATACAATATTTATATTCCTTCTCTATCACTGAAAATACACAGCAACATTTTGCAATAAAACCCTAATAATACTGCGATAATGTGCTCTGTTCACTTAAAAAACACAATGAGTTTTGTGTCACCAGAGGATAAACAGTTTCTGCTCTGAGGCTTCTTTTTGGCTGAATGACTTCTTCATTAGTCAAAGCCTTACATACACAAATAATAAAATGCTTGCACAAAGGATTTAAGTTAATGTTTACAAATATCTTAAGAAATGAAGAACAGTAATGATTTTTTTCCTTGCTATATTTTCCATTAAAAAATTGCTATGGGTGGTGATATGGACATCAGTGAATACGGGGATTCCAAGAAAGAGTAATAGCAATGGTTTCACAGAGACAGAGCAGAGAGATGACGTTAGCAGCCACATTTTTCCTAGGGAAAGAGAGAAAATGATGGGAATCCTGGGCAAAAAACCACAACAAAGCAGTTTGAGTGTTCACAACGTATAAGACTGCAGGCCTGAAAGTGTTAAGCTTCTGTCTTGAGAAAGAGAGAAAGACAAGGCTTTTAGACGTGCTATGGGGGGAAAAGAAGTCAAGCTTGGACCTTTGGATCCATCAAGTACTGAGGGTCTTCTTGCATATTTTATGATCAATCTCCCAAGATAAATAACACCACCATGAAAATGTTTGATGCTTTCAGTTTTATTAAATTACAGGAAGTTATTTTCCCATCGATCAATCAAATAGGCAAGAGTGGAATGTGATTATATATCCCTGAGTTGATCTGCCATAAATCAAGCCCCCAGTTGAATACGTGTTTAATTATGAGTTCACAAACTGTTGTGTAAAAAGGAACATACCTACCAAGTTGTATTTTTTACTTTTTATCTGGAGAACTTTTTTTCTCATGAACTGCTTGCTAGCCACAGTCAGCTTTCTCTTGAGAAAGATCAGTAAGAGCCTGGTATCAGGACAGAATCTCACCTAGGAAGAACCTACATTTCCACTGAGTCACTTACTTCTGGCAGCTTGAGGAGAGGACTCCTTACCTTGCAGAAACAGGATTCATTCATAATCAGAATGTGTGCATTACTGGCTTTGTTTATCCTATGTTTACTTTATTGGGCCCAGGGAACACACTTCTGAAAGGAGTCCAAGACTGAGGAAAGCTGTATATCAAAATACAGGCAGCAAACCCATTCTTACAAAACACCCAAGAAAAAAACACATGAATAGTAAGGGCTTATTTTATCTATTGCCACAAGAAAAACCACAGGATAGAATGCCTTCCAGCACACCTGAGAGCAAAAGCATCCATTTTCCAGAAAGGATTGTGTGCCCCAAGGGTACCATGGCATCCACTTTTTGTAGACTTAGTAAATACTTGGACTGTAGCCTGACCACCATGGTCCACAGTCTCTTTTTATTATTTATTCAAAAGCATCAGCCACCCGGGGTTTTTTGCTTGCTTTTTGGAATTTTTAGCCTAATGGGCAATCATGTCTAATCTGTCTACACTTCCTTGTTAATGCCAACAATTGACTTCACTGGGCTTGTTAAGGCTATCAGGCTGTTGATGGAAGTACCTGAGACTCCTAATGCAAATCATCACTGCTCCACAGGGAGATGTTCAGAAACTGAATTAATATTTTGTGAGATTAAAGTTATTTGGGATGCCAACTCCAAGTTTCACAATCATCATTTCTCGCCTACTGATATCCTAAGAAATATACTGTTAAGAGCCATAACCCCATCTTCTCTATTTGGCCTTTTCAATATATTGTTCTCTTGAGAAGAAGCCAGGAAATCCACATTTCTGGAGTGGCTCAGTGCCTGAAGGGTGACATGCAGTCATTGTCATCAGTTAGTGAACCACTGTGATGAGTAAGTCAGAAAGACTGAAAGGAAAATAATTTTCTAACACCATAACTCATAAAACTTTTTTTTTTTTAAAAAAAAAAAAAAGGTACATTAGGCAGAATCCAGATAGTTCATCATTTTTGACCCCAACTTTGCTGTGTCTTATGCACAAAGTACTTTAAAGGGAAAGTTATCACAAGTTTTCTCCTGATCTTAAACTATCTTCTGTTATAAAAACATGCCTTTTCATGGCCAGTTTATCACACCATTAAGAAACTTGTATTCTCTTTCTTCCACCATCCCAGCCTAGACTGATGATCCTTCCCAGAATTCGTTTTCTTAGAAATGGCAGGTCTTGAACAGGTTTGGCTGGTCCCAGATGCCATTAGATATATATGTACAGAGAATACATCACCCTGTTACAGTGCCCTTCAAAATCAATTGAATACGCTTTAATAAATTTGCATAATGGAACAAGCTTAAACTCTAAACTCAAAAATAACGTAGCAATTCTAATTCATTATGCTAAAATCTTTATCCAATCCCTTTCACCTCTGCTAATATATATGAACGTGTTTGAAATCCACAGAGATTCCTACTGGTAAGCCTAATCTAGCCAGAGATCCCAGAGTTGGCACTAAACCTGTAGCTTAACATTTTGTTGAGGAACTGGGGATTGTATGTTCTTTTTATTGACTTCTGGCCTGCCACAAGAGAATCACATTCACACTCAAACAAGGTGATCTGAGAGCAATAAAGTTGTACATATAGGGCAATTTTAAAGGTTTCATGAAAAAACTGCAGATGAATTTGAAAGATTACTTTCAGGGTCTTGCGTGAGTCATTAAGGCTGTGGGTCTGGGAGGAGAATGGTCAGATCAAGGCAAAGCGTAAGGTTACCAAAAGGCACGAAGGACATGGATTTTTCCATCTTGCACATCTGCAATTAGTACTTTCTTGGCACAGCCATCTTAGCGTGTAGTAAATGAGACACTGTGCCTATTTTCACCCAGGCCAATGCTTGCTGGCCTTGGTAACTTGCTGGCTTCCATCTGCTTTGCATTCTTTACTGCTGGAAGCCAGGTGATGACAGCCCTTGCTAAAATACAGGATGCTCTTGAATGGAAAAAAAGGAGAGAATGCGGGTAAAAAGTGTTATGTAGCAAATGGAGTGTGGAGAAAACTGCTGAAATCACCTGATTATTTTGTTAGGGTTTTTGGGTGGGGAAGTTCTCCTTTTACTTCATAATATTGAACCTTGGGCACTGGCTTCATAGTTACGTGTCGCTGCTTGTACAGAAAAATGTGGGTTGTGATCCCTGGTGTACCAAACACCTGTAATTTCAGTTAGTTTCTGGGCAGCTTCATATGCTCAACATCTTGTCAGATCTGGTACATGAATGGGTTGATATATGAGTATAGGCTAGTTTAAAGTCCTGGACAAGATTCTTATTTACAGAATCCCAGAATAAAGGTTCTCCTACAAAAAGTCCAAGATTTTAATTTCCCTGCTATATGTGTCCTTGCCAAGGACATATCAGAAGCCAGATAAGAGCATTCAACAATTTATTACAGCTCCAAGGCTTTGAACTAAGATAAATCAAAGGTAGATTTTAAATTTGAAAACAGTAAGTCCTTAATATCACTTTGGTACTTGGCAAGCGTAATATGTTGGGATTTTTCAGCGGAGTGGGAGAGGACTGCATATTTTTTCTGAAATCAAAATGTGTGTTGTGTATTCTTTCATTTAGAGCAAATTAACTTTTTTTCCCATCTACCATCTTCGTAATTTGTTCTGAATCAGCAAGTTACTCATATTTAAGCCTATGAATAAGAACATGAAGTCAGTAGAACTGCTTGTGTCCCCCAGCTAAGGAACATGCTTAGGCATAATTATTAATTCAGTCCTAATTAGTTTCTAATGCTGCTAAGCACTTTTTAAGACAAGGAAGATATTGAATGCGCTTTGGTTAGAAACTTTCAAACTCAGCAGGAGCCTGGGTTATCTTGGTCTAGCCATGAATGTCCTAAGTAATTAACCAGGTTCATGATGACACTTATCTATGTATTTATTTATTTTAAATAAGGAGAGGGATAGGAGTCCTAAATTTGGAGTTACTCTGACATTGCTAATGCTACAAAATAAATTGTTAAGAAAAACAAAACAAAGAAAACTCCTAAGATAAGAATGCAACCACATCAGCAGGAAGAATGAAACAACTTCCCTGTTGGTGAAGAATTCATTTAGGTCATCATGTTCACTCTCTCTACCTATTTGTTCTTGCAGATTAAACTGAATAGCTTAAATTCTGTTTAATTAATGGAGGGAGTCACTGTATTTGTTTATTGGAAAGGTAGTGGAGAGAAGAGGATAGGTTGACTTGTTGTTGTCAACTTTATTAATTATGTTTAGACACCTTTGTAAACGCACTAGGGATGTTAATAGGAAATCAAGAAAATTCGGGACTCCAGGACAGAAAACTTCTATGTCTGATATGTAAGATTACACATGGAGAGAGGAAGCAAATTCAGTAAATGGAAGAAGCAGAAAAATGGCAGGTAAGGAACATGACTTTTAAGAACAGCCTTCTGAGCAATTCATTAACTGGATGCCAAACTAATTAGAAGTTAATGGAATTGGTTTTAAACACATACCTCTTTTTGCACACCAGCTCAAGTCATAGCTTTCTGAAATCTTCATTGCCACCTCCTCCTTTCTCATTCTTCAGACTGTTATGGAAATCATGAGACCTCTGCAAGTTGCAAGGACATATGATGCTTCTGGATTCTCTTCTACTTTATTTCTCTGCTATTGGGTTGTGCATTTTTTTTTTTACTTCCAGTATTCTAAAGTACTTCCGCTAATAAGGAAAATAAGAGTCAGAAAACCACTGGAGTAAAAAATTCATTGGCAAAGATAAACATAAGTGAATAAAGAAATGGAAAAACACAACACTATGTATACTTTAAATACAGATAAAAACAGCTGTCTGATGAATTTGCTTTCCACAGTCAAAGCCATTTAGCTTGTGTTTAAGAAGAGTGGCAGATAGTAAAAATAATTAATAGAAACAGATATCACTGGGGCTACTTAAGTAAGGAAAACTAATGTGAATAAGTACTTGAGGGGATATAACATTTAATAACGGATACTTATAGGGAACTTCATGTGTTCCAGGAACTGCACTTACAGCAATTAATCCTTAGGACACCCCAGGGAGACAATTTGGTAAGAAATAGTCTCCTGCCTGGTTTACAGAAGGGCTTGCAAGGGTGGAAACAGGCTGTCATTATAATATGCCCAAGACTAAACAGCAGGGCAAGAACTCCTGAGGCTCTGGATTTCTGTTCTACTTTCACATTGTCACAAGTGGCGTAACCAGAGTGACAGAAGATAAGCACACATGCCTATTTTGTGTGTGCGTCTGGGCATTCTGTTTGCTGCCTAAGATTGGCTCTCGCATGCCAGTCCCATGTAAAGATATCTAAAAAACTATTGCTGTAATTGTAAGGCTGGAAATTCATAGTTTTCATTCATGATTTTCAGTGCTATGACCAATGGAAAACTAGGTTTATTTCACAAAGTAAAAGGATACGTAACAAAATATTTTATTTTCAGAAATAGTAGGAAAGAAGAGTATTTGGTTGCTTATGTTTTGAGGATCAATCAAGAGTTGGCATGATTTGAAAATGTCTCATTTTCCTTTGGGCTATTAAGTATCTGGTTCATTTGAGCAACAGAGGGCAGAAAACAAAACAGAGAAAATGTGAAAAAGAACAAAACAGAATATAATCAGAAAGGGGAGAAAAGGAACTTAGCTTGTAATTTAGAATTCCTGTATCACATATATTCGAAATACTCTCCTTTTTATCCCCACAGACTCATATAAGCAAGTCTTCATCTACCATACCAAGGTTATTGCCTTCACACAATAATTTTATGTGTTCCCATTTAAAAGCATTTTATTGGACATCCCAATTATAGACTATAATTTTTATTATTAGCATTGGGTAGGAGTAATAGACCAACATGCCATTATAAAGACAACAACAAAATCATTCTTCCTTCAAACAACTTACATGTTCTTTTTAATGGGATGTGTAAAACGTTATAATGAGAACCATTCTGAACTGCAGTGATTTTCCTGATTGAATGGTGGCACGTCTAGAACCTTCAAAGAACATTTTTTTCTTCTAATTCTTACATCTAAAATAACTAGAACTTTAAAACAAGCTTAATAGAGAATTAATATGAACATAGTAATTTTTATTCAGTCACAATTAATCACATTTTTGTAAACACGAGAGTTCAAGGACAAATAAAAAAGAAGAAGCTGATTTCTATATAGCTGACTGTCCTGAATATTAAAAATTAAATTATCCTACCGTGAGTGTCAGTGGCACAATTCTATGGGCTTCAGCTTGTATGCTTAAGATGTTTATAGTGATGCTTTCACTGTTCCTGCGCAGGAGTGACAGGTAACAGTTTTTCTTGGCTAATATCCTCTATTGGATGTGCTGAGACGTTCCAGCCGATAATCCATTCCTGTAAGAAGGGCAAGCCAAAGACCAACCATACTGTGAAGGCAAAAAGTGACTCTCGAAATCCAATCATGATTTGAAATACAGCCACTCACCACACTTTTCTCCTCAAAAAAAAGCAAAAAAAAATCCCGGATAGCAGCTCCTCTACTTTGCACTTTTCTTATTTCATTCCACAAAGCTGCTCATATGAAGAAAACAGTCATGATTTGTTCATACTAACTCACAATTTACAATGCTATATATTGCAATGACAAGATCTTTCCCAGATAGAAAGCAGGAGAGAGTAATTTTGGAAAAAAACAAGACTCTGAATGTCAGATTTTTTAATTTTCAGTATTTTGTCACATGTGGTCTCTGAGAAAGAAGCTAATTGTAAACTGGAAGTCATAAGTACTCTGTTGGGCATAAGCAATGAATCCTCCTCTTAATCTGCGAAGGTAAAATTCCATTATAGCCTTAAAATAACTTGCAGAAAGAGCCAGACAGAAAAACTAGTTAAGGAACACAGTGGAAATATCTGTATGAGGTTGCTTCAATTCTAATTAGAGGCAAATTTGGAGGGCAGGAGTAAAGAAACCTAAAGCTTGGTAGCAAGGGAAGAGAAACCATCCTGCTTACTACAAGTGCCCAAGTAGTCTCACAAGGGAGGAAGTGACTTCACAGCCATATTTAAAAAAAGCAAGACAGAAAGTCTACTGAGAGCAAAAAGAGAAACTCACTCTAGCAACACTATAGTCTTAACAAAGATGGAAAAAGGGCTCATAGAAAGAGCTGCTAAAAAAAACCCAACAAACAAGCAAACAAACAAAAAACCAAACCCTCCAAACAAATAAAAACCACTCTTGTGGGGAAGAATGGGGTAATCCCCCAGCACCCATCCTAGCTAAGATGCTGAGGCAGTGAAAGAGGGAGCTTCAGCAGAATCCTTAACAAAGGAACAAAGAGAAACTGGAAGAGAAGAGGTACCCACAACAGCTGAGCCAGTTGCTGCATCCCCACACTGGGTAATTTGGAGCAACTAGGTAACCCTTGCAGTGCTAAGACTGATGCAAAACTGCATTTTTTGGGTTACTGCTCTTGCGTTTGGTTGATGGTTTTGTTTGGGTTTTTTTTCTTCTTTTCTGACTTTTATGTTTTAAACCTTGTATTTCAAGACACTTCATTTTCAGCCTGAACTGAATGTGGTGACAAGCACTGTCAGGTTGCCTACCAGAAATGCCCAGAGTTCATCGCTAAGAAATTACCCCAGGTGCTTTTTCCTGTATGGAACAATGCATCAAAATACAGTGAGGACTGAGGGGAGAAAGCACAGCCAAGAGAAGGATTCCTGCCAGTGGGCATTCCCAGGAACCACTGGGATTTGTGGTTCACATCAAAAATATCCTGAAGAAGCATGCAAGATGTAAGAGCTGCCTTTGTCAAACAGAAACTAACGAAAACTTCACACACAGTCCTTTCTCGCCTTTTTTTTTTTTTTTTTTTAATCCCAGCACTAATTCTTCTTGGAGAAGGGGCCAGATTTTGCTGTTGTCAGAGCTATGACTCACTCTCTGTGCAAATCTCTATCCTCCAGACTTTTTATACCTCCAAGACAAATGAAATTCCTGAATAACATGCTTAGGGCTGGTGTGAGCTGTAGAAGTTCTGATCCTCCACTCGTGTAAAGCATAAGTAAAAATAAGCTCAGCAGGAGCAGTCTTGGGGGAGGGCTTCTAGTTCTCCGGCACAGCACCCAGGCCCAGCACTTCACATTCGCTGCCGTTTGTTTCTGCAGCATTTCAGCAACATGTAATTCCTTATCCTGCAGGTGACAGATATCTGTCTTTGGTGTTATTGCTGCTCTGTGGGCAATAAATCTCCATGCAAATATAAGCCTGGGTCATGCCATATGACAACTTCTTTACTTATTTGCATCACTGTAAGGCAGCCTGGCAATTATACAGAAAGTATGTTACCATGGCAACACAGGGAAACTGCAGCATCTAAAAAAAATTAAGACTGCAGAATTACTTAACATTTTATTCCCCAATGACTTCGGTATTCTGAGTTCAAACTTTGAACAAAAAATCATAACAAATGGTGCTTATTTCATAAATAGTACTTCCTACGCCTTTTAGAAGTAATTGCTTCATTTCGTCAAAGCATTTTATATTTTTGTATTTGTGGAATTACTGAGTACAGAGTTTAATGAGTAAAATACTCCTCTATCCCCTGTCCAGAATTTTTTTTTTTTTGGCAACAAATACCACTTGATTATTAGTCAAGTCAAATACAGTAATTATTTCAGCACAGTTAATGCATAAGTCCCCTCACACACCTCCCACACAAGTGACTGCAAACAGCTCTGACAGCTCCTGCAACCTGGTAAAGCTCTGTAACAACACAAAAGAATAGCTGAGATTTTTCTTTTCATAGGACGGGAAAAGCCAAACTGTCTGAAGCATGAGAAGGGATGCAGAAAGCTGAGAGGGACAGAGCCATCCAACGCCCAAGTTGTGGGCTGGTACCCACCTACTCAAGATAAAAAACACTGGCTTCTAGCATAAGTCACAAGACTCCTTCTAGCTTAGTGGGTAATTCAAAACTGAGGCTCAGCCAGTCAAAGATGGTTTTACCACCCAGGTTGCACCAGCTGCACTGGTTGTGGATGTTGCATGTCATTTTTGCTTTATGCTTTTTTATGCTAAAAAAGATTTATGCTTTTAAACCTTTTAGTGGTGTGATGGTGACCAGGAAAGCAACATGCAGTAGAGACCGTACTGTCTTCTATGTCAGCCTGCTACTGCAGGTCACCTTGTAAACCTGGGGTTTGTAATAATTTAGTGTAAGCCATTGCAGGTGTATCATTACAATAAATAGTGGCAATACAATGAAGTACACATACAATATTAATGAAATCCAAGTAAATAAAAAAATAAATATCACTACATCCCAGAACATTTTTCCCTCATGCTACTGTTTGCAAATTATTTCATCTTACAAACCTGGGCAAAGCAAGTAAAGGCAAAAACTGTTTAATGGCCTATGAATGCTCATTATGTGCCTCTTTGAACAGAAATAAATATAAGCAAATATGAAGCAATCATAGTTTTGTGACACCTTTCTCACAAACAGAGGGTAGGAAGAATGCTAAGTCTGAGCCCTTCTTGGCAAAAATGGAGCCATGCGACACAGATATAAAATTTTAGAGAAGTCTATTAATGCATACCTAATATTCTACACCAAGATAAATACTCTGGGCTCAATTTTTTTCTAAATTATTCAACACTGCTAGCAGGCTACTTGAAAGTCTGATTTTGAAAAACAGCCCATCCATCCATTCATTGGCATAATCAATAGAAAAGCACACACTGACTTCTGAAGATCAGTTTGAAAAACAGAAGCCTTGCTGTTCAGTGTCTCTGATCCACATTCCACACTAATTAACCTACATCTTTCAATTAAAAACATACCTTGGTTCCTTAACAAGAAGCTTAATTATGTTATCTACATTGTATTTCTGAAATAGGTGATAAAGTCCAGTCTCAAATTTAAGTCTTTGTTAACACCACTAACCAATATGATTCACAGAGAGCTGGTTAGGAACAGAAACTCTACAAATGTCCGAAGCATTTGCACGAGTAGAACATGTAGAAGTTCACAACTGTGACCTACCCAGAAGTATCTGTTGCCTTAGTACATACCACACATATGCAATACAAGAATGCAAAATAGCCCAACTGTCTTGAGTAGAATTCTACAGCTTGAGGCCAACAGCACAATGGAAAATAAAGCAATAGATCAGTAAAAACTCTGAAATAAAATCCGCAAGGAAATGCTCACCTTTATTCCAAAGAATAGTCTCGATGAACAAGAACCAGAATGCCAGGCACAGCAAAAAGCAGAAGCAGCGGGAGGAGGAGAGGTAACACAACTTTATGTTGTCAGGGAGTCTACTGACATGTCAACTGAAGCAACAAGCTGAGAGTTCTGAAAAGAAAAGGTAAACAAGAAGCAGCAGCTCAATCATTAAGAAGCAACAGCCAGCTAATGGGAAAAGACATCCAGCTGTCAGGAAGCCAACTGCTTGGAATAAAACTACCGCAAAGGAAAGATGACCACCTGGCACCACTGAAAAGAAAAGAGCCGGTTGCACAAACCCACAAAGTTACTAGAATTATTGAGTGGAAAAAGCAGTAAGAGAGGAAGCTTGAAGGTAAAGCTGCAGGAAGGTCTTGGCCACACTGCAGACATTATTTGAAACTAATTCTCTTTTCACTACAGCCTCACTTAGTTGCAACGCAGCTTTCACCATGAGATGGACTGATTTCCAGGTGCTGGAAAATCTGTGTTCAGAGAAAATAAGGTATCATCGTATGAACAGCATTACTTACCACCTCTGACTAACTGCTTACCTGTTTCTGTTTGTAAAAATGCTTAATTGAGTGATATTTCTGTTCATAGGATGAGATTCCTTTCACGCCACGGCAGCATTTCCTTTCATGCCAAGCCCCAAATATAACCTCATGTCTAACTAAAGAGGAGGAGGAAGGAACTATGACACAATATCATTGCCATGGCACACGAGAAGCCAAGCAGGTTCAATTCCCTACCCTGTCACACATTTCTGAAGTAAACTTTTATAAGCTACATCATCCAAGTCTGCTTCTTCTAGCAGACCATGGTCCAGAGAGCCTTGGCACGGCTTTCCAGTGGGCTCTGCAGGTGATGCAGGAGCCTGCACTGGGATACGTCCGTGCTCCTGCAGTCAACCTGGAAGCCTTCCTATGTGTAATGAAGATAAGTCTCCCCTGTCCTATAAAGATGAGATCTCGACAGACACACAGACGGCAAAGACCTAGCAAAATATTAGGTCTGTATATCCTCTTTATTCACAGAGCGCAAGCTGTCTGGTTTAAAATCTAGGGGATATAGGCTGAAAGGAATGTACAGCCACCTCTACAGAAAACATATGGCTGAATTCAGTCTTGGTGTAAACAAAAATACTCTTAAGTTTCACACAATTTCTTTTCCTCCTTTTTATTTCACACTTTTTCAATAGCTGCAAACTATCGTCAAAGCCCATCACAGACGAAGTAATTTCTGAAGCCAAGCTATGCATTTTTTAACGCCATTTTATCTTTTTCCATATGTCACTCCTTCTATTTCTGTTGCTCTTCTTCACCTGTAAGCCAATTATATATCTGGTAGTTCACTCTCCAGTAAAGTCTGATTCATCTGTAACCACCTAAGGACAGATTCCATGATGAAATCTTTAGGGGAGACGATTCAGGGGAGGAAAACTTTGCAGTTTCCCCTGAAGATGTTTTTCCAAAGAGTTCCATTTCTGGGAGAAAGCTCTCTAAATCCTGTAAAATTAACATAATAAATAATATAATCCCTAAGGCCAAAACTGCATATAGAGAAGCCTGTTTCTGGACAGGTTTTCTTTCATGCAATATTCCCCTGTGCACTTTAATCCTTTTTAAAGAAACTCTGGAGAGTGGTAAGTTATATTTTACTATGTCTACAGTAACTACAGAATTATTTCACCCATTTTAACAGACATCTTTCCACATTGGTGCTTTTGTATTTTTTTTTGCCTGTGTAACCCGTCTTTTGACTCTAAATCGATGTTTTCTCTACCATTTACTTTGCCTGCTTGAAACTCATGGATATGCTTTACCTTTTCCATAAGCAATATGTTACTCCAGCTGCTAAATTTTTAGTCCCTAAGAGAGCTCATTAAACATCTCCTACCTTGTTAGACATATTGTTATTTTTAATACACCTGGTAGTCTTTCAGCCCTTTTTTTGGAACAAGCGGTACTACTTTTGTTCAAGTAAATGCAAATCAGTTTTTGTCAGCTGATTTCATAGAATGAGATAAAACTCTAAAACGAAATCCAAAGGCATTTCATCTACTGCAGCCTGTACAGTCACTGATTTTCTATTGTCCTTTCAATATAAAAGAACAATTCAAAACATGCCTGATCAAAAACATCTTTTGTAAGAATCATGATACTTCCTGCTCAAAATGGTTTTATATGTTTAGAGAGACGTTTTCCCCTACTATTCTATTATGCTTCTAAAAGCAGAAGTTAAATGTAAGAAAGTCCCGTGACTATCTTTCCCCTCCTCCGCTTTCCTCTCTACTCCCAACTCATGAATCAGTACAGCTAGATGTGTTTTCTCCCCTTTTTAACCAAGTGACAGGGGCTGCTGCACCTCCTCCTGGCTGCAGAGCCACTGCCGCTTCCCTGCGCTGGGATCCCAGTGCCACACGCAAACGATGTCTGGTGTGTGCACTCCTACAGTGGGATGCGAGAGGCGCAGGCACTGAGGCAGAGGGACAGATCAAATTCAGAAGTTCACGCTCAATCCACAACTGAAGTTTCCCCTGAAGGGTCCTCAAAAACGGCTTATGATACATATGTTTGGTTAAGTATTCCCCCCAAAACTGCATGCCACCAATTCACCAGAGCAGCAACTCCCCCAGGTTCTGCTATGTTTCCTCACTTGCTCCCTTGTCCTTCCCTGCAATCATTTCTAGATGACCTTACTTTCTTTCTAGTTTGTGTGTGCACATATGACGAAGAAGTTTTGCAGGGGATCTCAATCTTTGCCATTTTCAATTCATGATTAATTCACCCATCCTCTTCATTTATTAATGAACTAATTTCTAGCTAAGGTTAAAGTTACTCAAAAAGGAAAAATGCAGAACTTTTTCAGTGCTTGAAGTCTCCCACACATCAGTAAAGAAGCATGTTTTGTGGCCTGCTGCCTAGGAGAGTCCACAAGAAATAGCAACGAATAACAGAAGCTGCACGTTTAGGGAAGTTGGGACCTGGCATTTTTTCTGGAATTTGTGTTTCCCCTCATTTTTAAGCCCTGTATGGTTAGACTCCTTAGAGGAGAAAAATAAAAACAAAACCCTCAATCATTCCACTATAATCATTCTCCGAGAAAATCTTTTTCACAGCTTCTGAAGATGTGCCTCCCATCTTCACATCTGGCAATAGCATTTCTTTTCTGAGGACCATGAAAGCAATCATTTGCATTTGAATACAAAATACCTTTCACACTCATTAGCATCCTGGAATGGGAAGATCAGGATCTCAGGGGTCTGAGTCAGAACTTATGAAAAGGCAGAGCAGGCTGTATGTCCCAGTACAGCTTTTCCCAGGTGGAAGCAGCACAGCTGTGCAGGTTTGGCTCACACATCACATCTCTGAATTCTCCCCTATAGAGTCTCATCATTACTCTGAGCTACACAGCGCTTCCTACGGGCAATATATTGCAAGGTAAGGAGAAATGCGGGGAAGTGAAGATAATCTATCCATACGACTTGCGGAGAAATTTTTGAATATGGCATGTCACTAGGCACAACTGCTGGATTACGCATGCCTCCTCTTCCCCCAGCCCTCTTCTGTGACTGCATTTTACACGCTGATTTTGGATTAGGCTCACTTTTCCTTCACTGACTTTACGTTCTCATTTCTATGTTCTCTCAGAAAATAGGTCTTTAGCTCACTCAACGATGTAGCATGCACATCCCTAAAACAAAAAATAAGGTCAACCAAGGTCATCATTACTAATGGAGCCTATTCTAAAATTATGTAGCCCAGATGGTTTGTGGGGTTTTTTTTTCTTTTCTTTTTTAATCAAATGTAGGACAAGAGTAAAGAGTACTTGAATTGACACATTAATATAGGAGGGAGACCATGTGAAGATGGAATTAGAGTTATAATCAAAGCCTGCTTCATAAGAGCAGACTGCTGCAGCTATGTTCAGAGTGGAGTATGATTCAAGCTGTCTATCCACGCTCTGATTTCTTCATTGCTTTGTTATTGAAGGCTTATATATTGTATTTCTATACATAGACACACATGAGCTGTAAGGGAGAGATCACAGTCACTGTTGGTAAGGAAACAACTTACTGGGTGCTGAAATCCACATTTAAAATTAGAATTGTATTAGTATTTGAGGCAAATCATACTTACAATTGTCAATGAGTCTTTATCTGTATCTACCTAGAGCATAAAATCATTAATTGTGCTAATATATTTGAAGGAAAGTTAGTTATTCCAGTAGTGTTGAACTCAAAAAAGGATATAAGAAAGAAACTGCTGAGGAATTTGTGGCCATTCCTGTACAAAATCAAGCACACAGAATTGCAATACCCTGTTTCCCACAACTTTCAGTAATTTTTGAGGAACCAAGACACGAAAACCCAGCATTTTTCGTTGATTTCCAACGAAATTACTGCTATAAACTGCACTTGCCTTATCTCATGACCAGGCTGCCTTCCCACAGGTGTTATCCCAAATCTGGGCTCTTCCCCCGGTGTGCAAGAGGCGACCCACACACAGAGCCCAGACACTTGTTTATTGCACGTCTGCCCAGAGATGGGTGCTAGGTGGTAACCCACAAAGCTAGCATCACTCTTAACACATAGCAGAACTTTTAATACACTTTGAACAATTGTTTACGATTACACTTAATTCTCCTTGATTCTTACAAGTCCTGTCTCCAGTTAAAGGCACAGTGTTCTTTTTTTTCACCACCTGGTCCTGTGGGGAGGGGGCTTTCTTGGCTGGAAGGTGGAACTTTTAGTATGCTAATTAGGATAGTTAACACATAGTTCCAGTAATTTTCTGTTTAGTCTCATTAACCATTTGGGTCTCTTTGGCTTATCATGTTGTGCCTGGGCTTGACATATTTATGGTGCCTGTTCCTCCTCCCAAGACCATGTTTTGTTAACTGTCTGTAAGGATTTAACTCTCCTCTGTTTTATAAATTCTCTCTTTTTCACTACAGATATTTATTTTTTTCCCACTCTTTTTCTTTTTTAAAGTAAATAATTCTTATATGACATTTGCCGCCCAGAAAGAAAACCACTGAAATTCCCCTTCCTTCTACTCTGGATCATATCATAATCAGTTGCAGCCTCCCTTGCAGCCTTCTGTAGAGGTCTCCCGGATTTTGTGCAGTCATTGCAACTAATTCAGCACCACTATTTCACCTTATATTTTAGAACAAACCAAGAAAAGGGCATGGAAATATCCACTAGCCCAAGGTTGAATAGATCTAGCAGCAAAACCAAAGGGAAAAGTTACTACTTACGGCTCTTCTGCGGACTTCAAAAAGCAGTCAGGAAGGGAGAGCCTTCTTGTCCCACACATCACTAGTGCAATGGCAGCATTTTCCTGCCAAGTGCTGTTTGCTACCAGGACAAAGTCCAATTACATGGTCGTTAAACAAATCGCATTGTTCCTAGATGGAAAGATTCAAACCCAAACCGAACAGCAGTGCTTTCATTTCTTCAGAAGTAACTTGGTTTTTTCTTCCATGTAGCAATTAAAGAGATTCAGTAAGGATTACTGAAAAAGTTATTAGTTTATGTGAAAACTTTAAATGTGAAAATAGCAAGTGTTGGCAGTTCAAGTCATAAGTGGAACAAGTCAGCATTTTAAGTTTTCCACATATAAATCAGTTCGTCACATATATATTATAGCTGAAGGAACTATAATTCGTTTCCCATCCTATTCTCATGGTAAGGCTAGTATAGGCTCAGAATGTATCATCCCTGATAAACCACTTCTTCTGGGAGTTACATGCATGCTGTATAATGAGAATAAAACTTCATGTCATATTTTTTAAATGCCATTTATGGTCTATTTATGGCTTCACAATTCAAGGTCATTTACAGGGATCATTACCTCCACTTATTCTGCCAATTCTTTCGATAGTTTGACATAGTCAACTAATAATGTTTCTGAAAGTATTAAAGCACTTGTTGCCTTAATTTAAAATAGATGCCCACTTAGATATATTGATGAATTTCAAACTAGAAAAAAAAGCATATGTATTTTAGTAGGGTTTATATTATAAAAGTCAAGCATAAATAATTATCTGAGGACCTTAAGCGTTTGTTTGTAAAGAGATTCCCGTATTCCTGAAACAATTACTAAATTCTGTAAGAAAAATGGTTCTTTAACTTTATGTCTTTATGCAAAACAAATACTCCTTATAATTTTAAGCTCAAATACCTTTTTTGTTGTTGATGTTGAGTAGAGTATTTTTATGAAATAATGAATTAGAAAAAGGTGCTTAGGAACAAGATATTAAATCCTACTACATGCAGGAAGATGGGTCTAAAACTTTTGGACATTTTTCAGCCAGCAATGTGTCAAGCACATTATTATTATGACCTTTATTTCATCTGAATAGCAGGAAATTTCTTACTGATTTAATTTCATTTACTTTGCATAGTCATTGGCAAATTTAAAGAATGGATTTATTAGAATTTTCCATCTCTAGGGACAAATTTTCCTTCTCTTTTCAGCAAGATGCACAGAATTGTCCTACTACAAGTATTAACCTCTCAGCATCTATAGTAATGATACATTTTCCTACTCCTCTCCTAATAAAAATAATTCAGGATTTGAGTACTTTAATTATTATTACTTCTTAATACTAATGACTTTTTATGCAAGTAGAGCTAATAGCACTGAAATATCAGTAATAATACCTCCATACAACTCCAACAAGTGAAACTGTCTGGCATCAGGTACTGTTCAATGTTGTTAATTTTATTATTTAATCTGCATAGGTCTAAAAAAATAAGACTTATTTGTCTACAGATGATCAACAAACACAAATTATAGACCAAGTTCATTAAAAATACGCATTTTTTTTTAGTATGTACGTACTAGCAAATAAGACATATTAAGGGAAAATATTTGTATTTGAACATAAATACAGGCACTGGCTACCTTTTGGTTACCATCTCCCCTGCAAAGTCAGACAGAGAGGTGCTGTACTGTTAATGCCATCCCACCTTCTGATACATTCACCATGTGAGCTTAGAAAAGCTTAGTTATGTTTAGGGTGGTTCCTTGATGCACGTGTCAACGCTGCCTCACAGCCTAATGACGTTAATATTTATCCCAGTCATGTCCTCAAGGGACTTAGAGGCACTGAATACCATCTATTTCAAATGGAAATACTTGGCTCTTTCAGAAATACCTTTAATTTTTATCTGGCTACATTCATCCCAGGATTCCAGTGCTTCATAAACACTACTGAACATAGCATAGTGCTTTGTTAGGGCATGAAGGTATGGACTAATGAACCACATCCATCAATATGTCACACAGGAGCTCTCTTACAAAAGGCCAAGAAACGTTTTCTTCTGCTCTAGCCAGAAGACCAGAGTCTTGGTGACTCTTATAGTTAATTTTCATAATTCCAATAGCTAATAATAATTGACCACTCCTTCATTCCTTCTGCGCTGCCAGTTAGTAAAACAAGACCCCCGTCTCTCGCTTGTATTTCTCTTTGAGCAGGTTTCAAAAGTGGGATCCAGAGCCGTGTGTTCAACACCCCCGTGGCAAGAGGAGCATTTCCAAGCCTGCTGCACTCAGGAGCCACGGGCAGGATGGGCGCCTGAACAGGCTGAGGAAAAGAGGCTCTTGCTGAGTCTCCAGTCTTCAACAGGAGTATGGCATTTTGTGTTATTGGTGAGAAATCAAGCAGCAGAGAGCCAAATGTTTCATCAAGTAGCTAAAATGTATTCCAGCACTGGAGGTACTCTTTCTTTTCTCCTTATACTGAACCCCTTTTCTGACCCTCCTGAAACTTCCCTTTCTCCTCTGCCATCTGGCTCATACTGCTCTCACTACATCTCTCACAGTAACCAGTTGCTCTATTTGTGAAAGGTAATTTCATTTTTTATTGGTACAGCTAGGAGAGACGATGCCCCAGACAAAAAACTACAGAAGCTTTTGCTGGGCACGGTTTTGCGGAGGCCTTTGCACCCCAGTATTTATATGCACACAGTGTTCTCCTCTTCCCTCTCAACCAACCCCAAATCAGAAGGGAATAGTTCTGAAAAAATAATTGCAAAACTCTATATATTAATTTTAAGCCAAAGCCCTCCTCTGCCCCCAAAGTATAGGCAACAACACTGGCAACTGAGTGGGTCTGCAGTGAGCCGTTCCAGGGAGACAAGGTGATTGACAGCTCGCTCTGGGCTAATAACCACCGATGTTGAGCCATTTGTTTCTACAGCTGAAGCACTGCTACAGAGGCTTAAAAGAGCAACAAAAACTTTTGCTTTTTCTCCACTTTAAAAATATGTATTTTATTACCTGCTTAGAGCCCTCCGAGGCACTTCTCTGCTTTCTAACCAGATTTCAGAGCTATGCACAGTGAGGCACATGTCATCCTCGTAACAGACTTCCTTGTATTTCTATTCCTTTTAGGTCATCTGTAACACAACAAAAAAATTCCAAATACAATATGAGACTGCAAAAAAACCCAAAAGGACTTTGTTTATACTGAAGAATGGTTCCCAAGATAAAAAAGGCATTTTTGAAGTTACAGTGGGAGCTTCTCTCTGTTCCAAAATCTAGGTATATTTTCACACATTCCCTGACTGATTTGTGAGACAGTCATTAAGTTGATGGGATAGCCCTGAGGGCTTTAAAAAGATATACCAATTTGGTTAGCTGAAACACTGAGAACACATTAAAATCATCAAAACTATCACTTGCTTTGGAAAATATAAAGTTATTTAAGCCTAAAACATCGTATACTCTATTACAACATAGTACATTAAGAAACCGTTGTCTTTGACTTTTTGTCTTTGCAATAAGCCCTAGGCTAAAAACCCCTATTATTCCCCCATCCAGTTTGTCCACACTGTTTTCTCACAACAGTAATAATCCTTCTCTCAGCAGTGTGTGTTAAACTTAATGCAAAACATTCTCACCAAGAAGCAATGCACTGATGTCTGTGGTGCAATTTGGTACTCGGCACGTGCACTGCTGGGATGCGCTGTTGTGGTGGTGCATCTCGCCTCCTTCTCTGGGCAGCTTTAGGCTCTCCGGGATCCCGGTTAGGCCTTGGCGTGTGGGTAACGAGTTGGGCAGTTAAACACCCCTTGATCACCCCAACAATTCTTGCGTGACTAAGGTGGGGACTGGTACTGCCCGTACCAGGAACTCTTGCTGCCTGGCAAAGGTGGAAATGAAGACCATAATCGGTCATCCCCTGACAACCTTGGGACACGCCTGAGCTGAAATGTAGCCCAAGTGGAAGGGTACCATTGTCACTGAAAAATGACTGACTCTGATAACAGCCAGGATGGAATTTTATGGATGACTGAAGCCAGTCATCTACAGCCCTATAAACAGAGGTCTAAGTGAAATCCTTTGAGCTCTCTTGGACTGCAGCAGGCTGCAGCCAGCATCTGCCTCTGAGTGGGATGCCACTCAGAGCTCATGGACTCCCAAGTTTGGGATACTAGGGGCACTGCTACCAAAAGCTGACGATGGAGCCTGGGCTGATATCCCTGCTTCTCGAGGCTCAGCCCTTCGCCCACTGAGAAATGCAAAGGCATTCAATGTATTTCACTGAACTTAAGAGGAACTCTCAGTAGCTATACCTTTGTACATATATTTCTATATACCTATCCCTTTGTGTTTGTGCACAAATTGATTTAGATACCTCATAGCTGATACAGCATAAGTGTTATCATTTCAGATCCATAATTAAATAGCTAATTGAAGTAAATTTTATTAAATAATTTTGTAAATGTTAAATTAATTGATGATTAAATGCTGCTTCAATTTTTTGATCAGATTTGAACTGTGAATAAACCCTGACTCTCTATATACCCTTAGATATAATCCATTGTCCAAGTCTGAGACCAGGATTGGATCTAGCCACACCTAAACTCTATAAAGAGTTTAGAAAACAAGGAGGTCCATTCTGAACCTCAAGACTCAGTGGAAGGGTCTCCTTTACTCTTTTGTCCTACTCTTTATGTCTTTTCCATTAGACATAAACCGTTGACTAAGTCTGAGACTAAGATTGGATCTAGCAATACCCAAACTCTACCAGAGCTTAGAAAGCAAGGGAGTCCTCGCTAAAGCTCATAACTCAACGGTAGGGTCTCCCTTATCCCTTACACCTTTGATCCCTGTGTAAATCATTTCTGGCTTAATTCTAACTCGATTTTTAATTTGCTTTTCTTTGTGCATTCTATCCATATAATAAGGAACAGACTGAACCTTGCCATTGAATTTGCTGAAGGCACACACGTGCAAACTCATATTAAAACTATTTTGCTCATACCTTTGATGGTGACTCTTCAAGCAACAACCTAAACCACTCATTCATGATAGCTATGGATAGCGTACATACAAGACACCTCTAAATTTGCTCATTTTAGTAATGTAAATCAACAATATTCAAAACACATTGTTTGAAATCATTTGTCATCACAAAAAAATTTCATAGATCTGCTGCGAACTCTAGTACTGTTTTACTCTCACAGCAATACAAATCTCTGTCTTCCTAAACTTATGGGAAGATGTTCTTCATTCTATCACAAACCCGACTAACCTCAAAAGTCAGTATTTTTGCATGATTTACTTCATCACAGCTGTGCTCCAACTACATAAGTGCTCAAAGTACAGCCAGCCAACCAGCTGTGCAATTGCTCTGTCAGCAACACAGAGTCTTTTAAACCCAACATGCTAAAACGGCTGTTTAAAGATGTGTTGAACTATTCAGCAGTGATTAGAATACTGAGCGGGAGCGGCGGTTTGCTGGTTAATGATGGTGAGAGATATAATTTCCTACCCATGAAAATAGATGAATTTTTTAGGACTTGCATTGTTGTACTACTGCATCCTAATTTACAGCACACAGCACTGCATGAAAAAAAATAACGTAACTGGGCTGAAATCCATAGGCCTTTGTGAGGCAAAAGCCATGGCTCAGTTAAGGAGTGCAGAATTTGGCACACAGACCTTGAACATTTGCCTCGTATGGAATGACGTATGGTTTTCTAAAAAAAGTAAATTTCAAACCAACTAATTTTATTTCGTCTTCCCATCTTGTAAACAAGGGGAAGTATGAACATTTATACCCCCTCTATAATTCCCACTTTTGATGCAATTGTAAATATTGTTAAGATATGTATAAAAAATTAAGACTTTGGACTCCTGCTTACCATCTGTCTGCAATGATATCTTGGGGCAGTGCACAGTAGAGGTTAATTATACACTGCAAAAAAAAAAGTATATATTTTTTTTACTCAGCTTCATGTTCAACTGTTTGAATGCTCTCTTGCTGTCAGCATCTAGGAACTGTGAACATGAAGGAGTAAAATAGACCCCATGAAATCATCTAGATTCATCTACTTCTCAGAGGTACATAAATACCACTTAACCTCACTAGAATGACTCCATAGCCTGTGACTTTTCCAGTTTTGCTATATACAGTGAATCAACACACTCACTAAATATCTTTTTCTGAAAAAAAACCGAAGTATTTTCTTTAATTCAGTAAACATTACATATTGTCTATTAAGCTTATTATTGCCAAAGCGGGCCATTACAGTAAATAGCCAATTTCACTTATCTTTACAACATTAACAATGCCATTCCATGATTCTTGACTGTCATTAAGCATAATGTCCTCTTCTCATTTTGATATCTTTAAAGTCATTACAACTCTTCCTAAGAAACAAATTCCTGCTATTTGTAGAGACACCTAGAAAATTTTTGCTGGCTTTTCTACAAAAGAATGTCAAAAGGACAGGGCTGTCTTCAAGAAGAGTAAAAAATCTTCCCAAAAAAATCTCTGATGGGAAAGCAGGTAAGAAAAAAATAACAGACTATGAGCTTAAGCATAGCCCCATTCAATGTTCAAATGGCCTTTGGATCAAAGCTGATTTGCTGAATCAAAGCCCATTCAACACCAGGCAGGTGCTAACTTTTCTTACTCATCTAACAAGATGAGCAAGCCCTGAGTTACCAGGAGAGGTTGAGCTGATTTCCCCACACACTTGTACTGAAGCAAAATGAAGTCTGAGATGAATCACAGCTGCTGCAGGAGCAACTTTCATGGTCTGGCACCATTTATTAGCCAGACCAATACATATACCCAGAACTTTATCTTCATGATGGATAGCTTCATCACTCAGAGCATTTCCAGCCTTTCACTATCAAATCTGATCTGCTGTCCAACAGCCTCTCTGAGCAATGCACAGGGTGTTTTGCACAGCAGTCACTTCGATGGCATTCATTGCTACCTGGTTTCTGATGAAGTATATGCATTCTTATATTTTGTTCTAAAGTTTTCCAATACATCTATGAATTCAGTATGTAGGTGATGACCATAAACAAAATGTTGAATTATACACATGGATGAAAAGAATATAAAAGTCCAGATATTGTGGTCAAAATTTGGAAACACTGCTGCAGTTTTTCCAGGAAAAATTGTGTGCGTTATTCTTTAGCTGTCCTTTGTAGGTCAGTCTCTCCTCCTGGGGAAAGCACCTATTTTCATACAAAAATTTTGTTTAGTCAAAAACCACTTCTGCAGTGAGAGTGCTCAAGTGTATTTTTCCATCAGCCATAATACTGGCAAAACAGTTGGGGCTGAAATTTAAAGTCCTATTAGTAGGTACATTTTATAGTTTGTTCTTTTTCATTCTACTCTCTAAACCTCTTTTACATGAAAGGAGGCATCTCAGGGATATAGCTGATGCAGGGGAGCATAAAGTAAGAATCATTTACAGTCAAGGCTAAACCAGTCCTTACCTCATTAAAGGTTTGCTATTGCAGTTGTTATGGTCTGTCAGGGAAGGAAATCTTGCACAGTAAATGAGGTACAATACTTCAGCACAAAAATGAGAATTGTTTGGTTGAGCCTCACCCCTGCATTTCCCAAGTTTAATCAGACCCTTAATGATAGTTTAGCATATTTTTCGTCCAGATTCCTTTTTTGGTGCTTAAATGTAGAGAAGATGAATAAACATTTATAACAGACATTTTCTTTAAAATTAAATCTGCTGGTGAAGAGTACATGGCAACCTTCTGATGGAGCTCAGTACAACAAAGCTCCAGTTTTCCCCCCAAGTTCAGCAGTTTCACAGGAGCAACCAGTTTGCCAAAGGTGAGCTGTCCTCACAAAGATGACCACTTTGCAGAATGGGCTCCACTCATCTATGAGCCCAAAAATCAAGTTCATACCACTGACATCATTGTATCAGGACTATAATCATACAGGCTCCTGGATCAAGCATTACCAAAATAGTTCCTGGACTACGACACCATGATGGTATCCTTCCCGTCAGCCTCACAGGCAGCAGTACTGGTGTCATGAAAGACGTCTTTGTCTAGTATTAAAAACTATAACAAACAAACAAAAAGCCAACCAAGAAACACAGTCCTAGCTTCCTTCCTATGTTAGATTTCTTCCAAAATGACTGAAAAATTTGTTTCTTTTCTGATCAGAGTATACATCTTTATTGAGGGTCTGCAACACCCCTGCACACCGGCTGTGAACCTGACAGCTCCAGCCACACACTGAGGCATAGCAGAGGTCAGGGCTTGCTGCCACAACATGTTTTAGACTCTCAGACTCAAATTAAGCAGGACTTTGGTTTCAATAATTAACTGCCCTTGATCAGCGATCCAGGAATACAAATACAAACAATTAGAGTTTATGAAGTCAAGTATTTACCCTTAGCTGTATGTAAATTAAAATATATCTGAATCGAGCATGCAAGGTAAAGTAGCTTGTATACAGCTGGCAAACTTTTACAAAACACTTAATCACACCACCTAAAGATCAGTTGCGTAACTCATTATGTCAAATACCACCTTCAACAGCAAAAAAATTCATAACTTTAGCATAATTCAGTGGACAGTGAAAGTAATGAGAAAGGACAATGTTGTGTTATGACAACAAACCCATTTCTTGTATGCACCTTTCTTAACTGGAACAATGTCTCAATAAACAGTAGTGGATGTGAAGTCGTTCTGGGATAGCTTTCCATCCCTGTGTCAAATGATATACATAAATACTCATAGAGTGTTTCCACATATTCTTCAAGCCATAGTAATTTTTCTAGAACTACCTGGAATTCTGGCACTCAAAAGTAGTTTGTCCAAAGACTCTAACAATAAGACTGTCTGGTTTCTCTTATTTCATACTGGATTGGGGGGGGGGGGGGGGGGGGG
>JAVJGI010000001.1:57068620-57121417 GCA_035590275.1 Ibycter americanus
GAGGGTCTCAAGCCCCAGGCCCGCCCCAGCTGGGCAGCCCCACCGCGGCCCCTCGCCTTCCCCGCCGCTCCCCCTCCAGCAAACCTCTCCTCTGCTGCTGCCAGGCCCCGGCTCAGGGCCTCTAAGTGCCACCAAGCTGGCACAGTGGCCCGTGCCCACCCAGGAGAGAGGCTGGCACGCAAAGGGCGGTGTGACCAGAGTCACTCTTCAGGCACCCGAGGTGGCCCTTCCAGCTGGGGCACCCCAAGTGAGCTCTCACGCTCCGCTCTGACACCTTTTGAGCATCCACGTACAAGGCGATGGGGCTCCTTGCTGCTCAGCCCACGCACGGATGCGTTTACTTTGGGATGCTGGAATTAGGTGCTGGTACATGAAGCCTTTGAACATCCTTCCTCGAAACTCACTGATTTTTTTTCTAATATAATAGGCCTGCAAGGAAGTGTAGGAATGTGTATATTAACCTCATTTTTTTATGCCATTAACAAGTATTCCTCTAAATCACAGCTGCACATTGTAAATGTAAGTGTAATGTAACTTGAAGTGTACATTTCTGTTCACTTGCTTCCTCCTTTAAATGCTTCATTTTTTTGCAGGCTCTGTGCTTCAGCTGACTGCCTCAGAGGTAACACCTGAGAAGAGACTGGACTGTGGGCTTGGATGCAATTTCAGGTGTAGCATCCAGAGCTACAGCCACCATGGCATTGTAGATCTGAGTCCAAAGCACGGCTGCGTGCAGCGCAGCACTTTAAGCAGAGCAACAGCACGCTAAAAAGCACCACAGCCCGGCCCCTTCTTCCCATCGGCTGTGAATAATAGTCTGTTCAGCCATCAGGAATCACGCAGTCGGGGTCATGAGGCATGGCCTGGGATTCCTTGTCACTCGGCCTTTTCCTAAGGCTGAAGATCCATGTGACTGACTGAGCATGTGGGGGACTGCTGAGATTCTCCTTTCAGAAAAGCTGTAGTGCTGTGTTTTGTTAAAGACCGGCTGCTCGAGGTGGGATGTCTCAGCACAGCAGCTGTGCTGTCTCGATACATGTGATAACCAACCACCAGGCAGCTGCTGAATTCTGCAAATAAAGAGGCACATCGGTGTACACCCTTCTACAGAGCAAAGGTGGTTTTATTTCTCTCCAATAGTACTGTTTTTCACAGACAACTGGTTTCTTTTCAATTAATGATTTTTGGACACATATGTTAGTATTTTTGGTAATGCTGGAGTTAATTAATATTCTTATTTTTTGTCTCCTTCATGTTAGAAGTACCAGTTTAGCCTGGCACCAGAAACTGTAAGCACTGTTAAATTCATAATGAAGTCCAAAGCACTGAAAGATCTAAAAGTCCTTTAACAAATAGTGGTGTGAAAGAAACATAATAGAAAGAAATCTAACTAGTATTACCCATTAAAATACATAAATAATTTGGGAAAGATCTCAAACAAATGCAAAACCAATATAAATGTCTTTTTCAAGATCACAGAGAGGGGGTTGGTACTAGCAACCGGGAGAATCGGGACATATGTTCCAGTTCTGGCTTTGGCTCTTAGTTGAATGCTACCTTCAGAACAAAAGAATATGCTAAATATTTAAAATTAGGAGTAAGATTAAAGCAAATTTTTTACACTAAAAAACCAAAACAAAACCCATACACATTATAATACACAGCTAACAGCAGTAGCAAATGAAATGTAGCAAGCATTTGCACATGTACAGTACCTATTAAAAAACAAAGGATGTGTTCATACCAACATGCATGTAGAACTTTTATTCTTCTTGTAATCTACCAGAACCATTCTGCAATATTTCAAACCATTTTCATGTTGTTGATTAATTCTTTATGGCATGGATTTAGCACAGCCTTTTTTGTTTTAATTTAGATTATTCCAAACTACAGGATAATATTAGTATTCCTTGACATAGCTGAAATACTATCCCGTTATCGAACAATGAGGTAACATGAATCATGCACAGAGTCTAGAGGTTTAACAGAGTTTAGAGGTTTTTAAGCATCATATGATGCCAATCAATTTTTTTAATTGTGTATGATATTTATCAACACATATCAGTTCTGCCATAAACTACTGCTTTATGCACATACATTTTTTGTCTTTGTATTGCTGCTTTCTAACAGATTGTTCATTTCAGCAGTAGACATCTTGGACTATTTGCTGACTAAAAACGAAAATATACATACATGCACACAGATACCCTTCCCTCCATATGTATGGATATGGATGCATGTGTCCGTTATAAAAATTATTTCTTGTATTGCTGAACAAAAATATATAGTAGCTTGTGTGGGATCTACCAGGAGAAAATACAGCTGCTCTTGGCTGTCTGTAAAAGGAGGAGACTAATTCCAGAGGTAGAGATCCACAGCGGGGAATGCCCAGCTGGCAGCTGTGGCACAGCCTGAAACAGCAGCTTCCCACATCATCCGGTTGCAGATCACTCAGGGTAAGACAGTGACATAGTCGCAGTCATCAATTTCTGTAAAGAAATCAATAAAACCCAAAGACGTTGTCACTGCAAATGGCTCCTCTGAAAGCCCATGGTAAGCAGGATGGCCTGTGGCTGTGTCGCTGGGCAGGTATCAATAACTCAGTTCGGTTTCTCTCTGCTGTTGCGGGGCCAGCGTTTAGGTCCCACGTGCTATGGACTGGGTCCTCCAGGAGCCCGCAGGGAGGCAAAGCCTGCATTGCCTTTTCTGAGCCAGCAAGCTGTTACACAGCGTGAGACCCCTTCTTCCTGAGGAACAGTCAAATTTGGAAACCATCCATACTTGGTAACTCAGATCAATAGCTGAGATAGCTGTAACTATAGCATAAGACCCCCTTTCTTCTCTGAATTAATACTCAAGAGAAAAGCTCTCCTCCCAACTAAGGGAGGAGAGCCTAAAAAACCCTTTCCCTCTCGGACCTTGTCAGATGTATTATGTTTTTGAGAAGCTGGCGGAAAGGCAGAAGTTGCGTGCTTGGGGCTTAGTCTCCACTATGGAAACCTACTGTCTCTGGAAGCAGTGGCTTCTGAGGGTGGCCCTCAGACAAGCTGCTCCTAGGCTAGAAAACAACGTTCAAAAATGTCCATCAACCTGTATTATGACCCCAGTCCCCTGAGGTGTTCCACTGGTCGCACTGGCGTGCTCAGTCGTGCACGTGCTGCAAAATCAGCTGCTGGTGCAATAGGAGGGACCGGGCCAGAAAAGTATGGTGCTTGCTTTGGGAAGCACTGTGGTGTTTTGTGTGGTGCCTGCATTTCAGAGAGAGATATGCCATGACATTAACCTAAGCTCCCTCTGGGAGCATGTAATAAAGCAGCCTGAGGGGGAAGTTTGGAATGCTGTATAAGTGAAATTTAAATTAAAACTGAATGGCAACAATTCCAAAGTAATTTGATTGTTTCTAAAAGATTCCGTTTTTATGGACAACCACAAACATTTTGGGAGTGAAATGAAAGGGTTTTTTTTCCTCCCTGTGAGCCCAGACCAGGAAAATGTGCATCTTCTAGAAAAGTTCATGTTGCAGGACCAGACAATAAAATATGTATTACACTTAATTTTTCCTAAAAATACATCCATACTACTGCACTATTTTCCATCTCCCTGGAATAGCAATGACAAGATACCATAAAAACCTTTTTAGAGCATATGTGGCATGGTGGTACAAGTGATAATGTAACGTCAGAGACGCTAGAAATGTCCCTTTGCTACTGTTTCTCTCAGACAGGTTGTTGCTGCACTGGCCCCTAAACATGCAGCTTAGTGGATGAAGTGGTGGGGAGAGCTCGCCCCTTCCCATCCTGCCGTGTCGGCTTGGCACAGGGAGCGCCGGAGCTGCTGCACTGTTGGTGTGTGCAAGAAACCAGCATCTGCCAGCACGCCACGACAGGAGGTACGACGGCAGCACAGAGAGGCTGGCCCACGCGACCGCGTTGTAGCTGGTGATCATCATGAGATATAAATCACACAGCAGATTGGATACGGCAAGATTTTTTTCCTTTACAATAACTGTACTTAACGGAAGGATTTCCCTTGCTCATGTATGCTCTCACTGTGGCTCTCGTTACACCTAGAGGACCTGGAAGAGTTTCAAGGTTATTTTGCAGCCTGTGACCTGATGGATACTGCAGCTGAGCATCAGGCAGCAGTAATATGAAGAATGGCTTTCAAACGCCTGTGAGAGATGCTGCAAGTTACCAATAGTATCTCTATTCATCCTCCCCAAAACAAGGACCTAAAGATGCCATGGGACTACAAAGCATGGTCTACCGCTTTGTGAAAACCTCCACCTTTACTGTAGCCATTTGCATAATATTTCTGTCAGGCAGAAATGCTGTATCCTTATCTCATACCTGGGACTTGTGAGCATAAATTAGCAAAAGATCAATCAGAGACTGAACTCTCTGGTTCCAAAGCTGTGATCCTGAGCACGAGGTTACATGCTTCTTATTTTCAACACACCAACTTAAAAAATCAATCACAACAAACAAGCTGACTGGCCTCCCCCCTTCTCCCCGTCCCCAGCATCTCAAAAATAACTGAGATGGATTTCGATATAAAAACAGCTTTCAACCTGGACAGTGAAGGTAAAGGACAGCCTTCACTCCCAGAGAAGCGCAGAGAGCCGGCAGCCTGGCAGAACTACACGGGGTAAAGCTGGCCCTCAGCCTTCCCCAGCCTAGAAGCATCAACACCCATGAAGGAGCGAGCTGTGGGCACCATCATGCTTTGCCTTCTGTATCTCTTGCGATTTTAACGTGTTAATTTGTAGGGGATGAGGGTATGTAACCTGTGAGCTGGGAATAACCATTTTCCAGTGAACGTAAGAGAGAAAGAAGGATGTTGAACTTTCCATGTGAGCTGGTCTCAGAGGACACGTAGCAGCTATTCACTACAAACCTGTCAATGCAGTCATCTGTCAAAAAAAACCCCACCGCAAAGGCAGAGCTAAATTTCTCACCATCATAAAGGTCATCCTTTCCTGAGTTGAACCCCAGGTTTCTTCGCGAGGCGTTTGGTTTCTTTACTGGGTAGCGGAGGTTTGTTATTAGTCCTTGATTTGGCTTTTCATAAGCGTATATGAGGTCCTTTAATGTTCTGAAGAGCCTCTCTGGAACACCTTCAGAAGTCTGCAAGGAAAGCAAAAATAAAGTTTGTTTGCAACTGCCCTTCACGTGGAGTCCCCTAAATGAGAGGAACAACAGATTGGTTCGTGTCTACCAAGAAGCTGTTTTGTAAATAGATTTGGTGACAAAATATTGTACTATACTTGACACACTATGGGCACCTATTTGGTGGTGTGGCTATGGCACTGTGTAACCTCCCTCACCATCTTTTTTTTTTGAAAAAAGAACATATTAAAAATATTGGCTCAGATGTGTGCTGCAGCAATCCAGTACAGCAGTGTCGAAGAGTCACAGCGTTACAGACTTCCCTCTGGCCTTAGGACACAAATTTAGGGGAAACGTAATTAGTTCTCACTTAAAACATTGTATTTAAACAACTATGTGAGCAGCAGAAGCCAAATGTTTTACAAAATACCAGCATTGTCAAGCAAAGGACATGTGCAGAGACAGCAGATGTGTGTCCGTATGAAACTCCTCGGCACCAGCTTTCGCTTTTAGGCAGGAATTTATTATTTGTCCAGCTTTGTGACTTGCGTTAGAGATTCCTGAGGCCAAACATGGAGGATGGCACTCCCAAACGGGGAACAGCATCCTCACAACCTGCTTTTTAATGTGTGAGACTGGGCTGAACTGCTTCCACAGCACAGCCCGGCAGTGATCTGCACAGAGACTTGGCAGCGCTGGACAGTGGCAGACAGTAAGCACAGTAAGCAGCTCTGATCACAGCAAGGGTCATTAAAAGTGAATGGGGCTTTGGTTTTGCGTCATTTGCTATCTAACAAAGAAACATGCCATTATTTTCTTTGCTTTTCTGCATCCTTTATCTTCCTTTCAGCCCTGTACAGGCTGGGTGCCACTGTGTACTGGGTCTGGCTGGGTTGGAGTTAACTTTCTTCATAGCAGCCTGTATAGTGCTGCGTTTCGAATTTGTGACCAAGTGTTGATAACACACCCATGTTTTGGCTGCTGCTGAACAGTGCTCATACAGCCCTGAGGTTGTCTCTTTTTCGCACTCTGTTCCACCTGCGAGTAGGTTGGAGGTGCACAAGGTGCTAGGAGGGGACACAGCAGGACAGCGGGCCTGAATTGACCAAAGGGTTATCCCATCCCATCCCATTCCATCCCATCCCATCCCATCCCATCCCATCCCATCCCATCCCATCCCATCCCATCCATCCCACCTGACACAGTGTTCAGCAATAAAAATTCAGGGAAATTCGGGACATTTGTGGCTATGGAATTTGTCTTCCCAAGTAACCATAACATGTGCTGAGGTCCTGCTTTCCTGGAGATGGCTAAACACCTGCCTCCCAATGGAAGGTAGTGACTAAACTCCTTTGCTTTGCTTCACCTATTAAACTGTCTTTCATCTTGATCCAGGAGTTTCCACACTTTTGCTCTCCTTTTCCTGGGAGCGAGCAGCTATGTGGGTGGTTAGCTGCTGGTTGGGGTCAACCTACCACACTCGAGAAAGTTCAGGGCTGAATCTGGCTCTTAAAAAACCCCAAACAGTCTCCCCTCCACCACTAATACATTATTTCAGTCTATTAGTTTAGTCAGCCAAACTGATCTGACTTAAAAATTTGAAGAACAGAACTCTTCCTTCACATTTTTGGCAAAACCTTGTGAGGAAAATGGAGTTTGAAAAACTAAAAGTGTTTGAGTTATTATCTGCTGATAGGCATGACAGCAAACCCCAGTAGAGTGTCTACAGTCCAAAATAGATTATTTTTTGTCAACAAACCATTATTCTTCATGGGAAATTGTGTCTTTCGTACTCAGTCCAAACCACTAATAGGCAAGAAATTGCCAGCATGCGAGAGCTTGGTGTGTCCTTTATGGAGTGAGCTGCTCATTCCATTTAAATACTACTTAATTGTTGGCAGTCCTCTTGGGTGTCCTGCTACTAGAGGAGTGAGCCAGCTTTTCAAGTGTCCTCTCACCTTTCCTAGGGATTTGATTGATGCAGTCTTATAAGATTATGCTTATTCATATATATGCTTCATATAACATATGCTTATTCTTATATAAATATAAGATTATGCTTATTCAAGCAATGAGCAGCATTATCTGGCGTCATCACTTCAGATCTGTGATTCTGTGCCTCAGAATCACACAGAATTATAGATACATCTCTTTTAAATCAAAAGATCATTGCAATATTCCGAATCCCTAAAAAGGTGTTGGGTGCAATGGCAGAGCTTTCAAATAGGAAAAGCTAATTAGGAACAGGAGGCAGTAACGAAAGTGATAGATTTTTCTTCAACGCTATCTGAAAGAAATGGTGAAATCAGAAAGCAGCTGGTCAACAAATAACAAATCCACTTCGGTTATAAGGGAGTTCTACAAAGATAATAGTACTTCTGAGCTCATATGTAATAATATATATAACATTAAAAAGTCAAGAATTGAGTAGAGAAGAAAGTAAACATGGAAATACTTTCTAAGGTAATGTGTTCATGTACATCGATTTTTTCAGTAAAGATCATGATCTTTAGTGCAATCTTTACAGGTGAAATGAGAGTTACTCACCTGTATTCTAAAATATCCTTGGTGATCCCTGAAGATACGGTAAGTGTAGATGAGGTCTTCAAAGCTGTGAAAAACATTGTTGTATACATTAGGCTTTCTATCAACTGACAGACCGCTGCAACTTGCTTAGACTGCTACAGCTGATCTTGACAGCCAGCTTTTGGTTTTGCTTGCTTGTATCTTAAACTGCAATACAATGAACGACTAAACCCAAAGAAACAAATCTAAAGGAATGCCTGATGCTAAATAGCATAGATTTTATATATCTCTATATATGTATGAATAGGTGTTCACTTTTCCATTTGATTAATGTACCAGAGCTTTAAAAATACTTGAGTTTCTCTAAGGCATATGTTTAATTGTCTGTTAGCCAAAATTACTCATGCATGTTGTTTTCTTAAGTCTCAGAAACCCAAATATTACTTTATCATGCCTTGCCAGTTCAGATCTGACCCCCGCTACATTGCTATGGAGATCTGCTTGATTTTTGACCAGATTTATGGCACTTTTTTTCACCCTGCAGAGATAGGTCACTCACGTATGGGAGATGTAGCTACGAGTGCTCTGATCAGTCTGCAGTCGCCGCACTGTGCTTAGCACAGATCCTGATAAAGCACGCCCAGCTAGCCCACCTCCATCAGCTACCCACCGGAGCTTTCCTCCAGCTTCTTACTGCGTTTCCTATGCTGGGTTTTGTACTAATACAGCTCCAGTAAAATAGATCCAGTAAGTCAAGGCAGGGAAAATGCTTCAAGTTTATACATCCAGAAAAGGCTGGATGTCACTGAGAGTTTGTATTACTTGTCCTGAAGCAGTAAAACACAGATTAGACACCGGAATTCCACTGCAGGTGCCATGTAAGAGAAGAGTCCTTGCTTCCACAGGGTGCCTAAGTCCTTGCTGGACACCAGCAGAATTTCTTCACGTCGCTAGAAATCACTTTGTGCAAATGTCGACGTGGGAATAAACTGCAAGCAAAGGGCTGGCACATGTGTCACCGAGAACTGCAGTATCTCCATCGGCAGTGAGGAGAAGGGGAGCCGTGACCTCGTCGACTTTCAGACTTTATTTACACCCGCTTGGACTAATCAGACAACCTTTTCACAATGGAAAGACAGTGCTAATTAGGTACGCCTCCTTCAAAACTGGAGCTATAAGGAAGACTTAAATAGCTACAAAGAAAAAAGTGAGGTGCCCTTCTTTCCCTGCAGTAATACTCTAGGGGAAAATGGGCTGCTTCCAACAACTACCACATCCACGGGAGAGGCAATCACCTTGCAAAAGACTGATCTGCAGCTGAGATCAAGGATGAGAGGTTCACCTGGGATGGGACACAAGACTGCAATGCTGTCTGGAAACAAGCCCATTGGTAAGGAGTGATGCCATCAAAGACTCTCTTTGCGAACTTTCTATCATATTGATAGAAGTTGGGAAAGATGTGAGAGGGGAGAGAGAGAAAGAAAACCATATCAATCTAAATAGTGGTAAAGAATGATTCTGTAGAAAACTTGCAGTTCACCTTTTGCATGAGATCTGACATTTCTCTGGAGGAAAGGTGAGGAGGTTTCCAAGGCATACACAGGAGTGGGAAATTGCAGAATATTTTTCATGCAATCTGCTTTCCTTGTGGGAGCCCTCAAGTAATTGCAGCACCACAAACCCATACTGTTATTCCCCCCATGCTGCCCCACGCAGTGACCCCTTGAGTCATCTGTACCTTCACGTATTCCAGATGTTATCATGTACCAGGCTACTTCCACCTAGAATATGTTTGCCTTGACCACAGTATAGCTAGAGCTGTGTATGATACTGGACTCAAGAGCATGTGTGATATTGGGGATGTAGTGGGCTGAGCCTCCGACCCCCGCTGCCAACAGCGGATGCTGTGGTGGAAGGCAGAGACACCTCATTTTTAACAAAGTGTGAGACTGGAAATGTCTGCAAACAGCAGGTAGTATTAAAGACATGAGAAGCTGCGCAGTAAAAATGAATGAGACAGAGATAGCAGAGTAAAACTGAAGGAACCCTAGAGTCTGCAAAATGAGAGAAAGTTTCGTATGTTGAAATATAAGATTACTCTAACCAGGGGTTTCAAAGAACTTATGAACTAAACCTAACACAGACCTTTATATAAGAGTAATTTGATTCCACAGACATCCCATCCCCTCGTCTATCTTCTTATTCTCCTCAGGCGTGATACCTCCCTAAAGTTCATTTGGCAGTTGTATCACAATAAGGCTGTTGAATTCTTGGAGAGATGTTAGTAGAACAGGCTCCAGTCACCAGCACCCAGAACACGACTGCACAGGTCCTACTTCTGAGAAAACTATCCCTTGCATTTCCCAGGGGTTTTGTTATTATTATTTTTAATAATCTGCAGGTGTTTGAACATTCAGGCTACCGATGGCTTTGGATATATTTTGTCAACAGAAATAAAAGCTTTATCAAATACCACAATGGCAGCTATTGAGAAGATGAGCTGGACATCATAAGCATGATCAAAAAACGCAGTAAAGGTGCAAAGAAATACACACCACAGCAGAAAATAGAAAATGTACACCAAAAAAACCCCAAACAGAAATACACACCAGTGGGGAAGTGGGGGCAGGGAGGGAGCAGTATCTGAAAATAAGTTCTTCTAACTGGTACACATGTTCGTCAGAAGGACCTCAGCTGTAGCTACATGAATTGAGCTGTTATGAGAGGGAGGACCTTGGGGTGAAAGTCTAGCTCAGGGGACTTGCACATAAACAAATGGGAACTTTGGAAATAAACTACTTTGCAAAAAGAGCTACTGTGGACTGAGATCAGGATAGGACTTCTTATTAGATTCTTAATAGATTAGATTTACTTTAATTCACAGAGCTGCATCATAGGGGTGCATCTTTTGGTTTCTGCCTCCTTGAGACACCTGTGGAAATTCACATGCTCCTGGCTCAAGAGTATTTTAGAAATGTGGGTGTTCATTATTCACACATAGACACAGAAGTAAGAAAAAAACCCCACCAGCTACCGATCATTTTTTAAACTTGTTTTTACCGATCATCTAAATTTTGAGAGGTTACTGCCTGGATATTATTTGGCTGCTGCAATTTTTACTAGAGAAACTTGAAACTACCATTAAAATGGAAACTTCTGTTTCCACATGAACTACTAAATGCTTACCAACAGCTGCATATGGTACAAATTAATAAAGTGGTTGGTCTGGGCACAGGGAAAATCCAGTGGTGGAAGAGCAGGGTGAGAGGAGATTTTTCTGGGAGAATGACATTGAACCATGAGAAGAACAGCAGCAAGAGCAGTAGGTCTAGACTGAGGCGCTGTCAGAGACCTGGGACAGCTCTGGATGAAAGCGGCAATGTGCTGTGTAGGAAGACCCATCAGCAGAGCTGTGCACCATGCCTGATTAGAGAAGAGATGATTTTGAACCAGTGCCACCATTCCGACTCCCAGATGCATACCGGGAATGCCCTCCCCTCCCATACCTCAGTCAGTAGAGGACAAAAAGTTGGTTGCTTTCTCTAGCAAGTGGATCAGTTTCTCTGCCTGTGGATCAACTAATTTGAGAGGTGTGCATCATTTGTGCATCAACCATATTAGGTGCTAAGCAATGTTTTAAGATGCAATCCTAATCCAAGAGTTGAAACAGCACTGAGGGTTTCAGGGTTGACTGCAGCCAGTTTTAGGATTTTCTTCTTCTCTCTTCTTCTTCCAGCTTTCTTCTGCCGAGTCAACCACTGACAGATGGACCAGTCTCAGAGGCAATTCTGAGCCAACACACCATCACCATCCCATCTGTTATCTGAAGCCAGCCCTTGCTTTCACCTCTGCCAGCCAGTATCTGTTCTACCATTGCTGCCACCCCTCCAGTTTAGCTATTACATTTGTTAATGCATGAGTTAAAGTCAAATACACCAAACACTACAGTTGTTAAGAGTTTTTAACACTAAAAACCACAGAGGTTAGCTGGAAGTCACATGCTTTTTCAGATGCCTGCCCAGAACACCATCGACAGCTAAAAAAGCATGTGTTCCAGCTATCATAAGGTGGATCTGCTTTGCCCTTAAAACAAACAAAAAACACCAGGAAAGGGAAAGGAACTGTGTTAGCATGGCACCAAGCTTAAGCTTTATGTCAGCTCACAACGTACTCTGTAGACACGCCCTGCGTTACATCCATAGTTCAAACTCACTGCACACACCTAAGAAGCCCTTCACTGTCTCATCTACCTCTACTGCATGAGATCTCAGCAGCCATCTTCCCACGCCAGGGACTAGCATCTTCATTCTTCCCCTGTGCCAGGATCCCCATTTATCCCTTCTGACAGCATATGCATGCCCTTTCCCTCCCATGCCCCCTGCTCTCCCTGCACCCCCTGCATCACCTCCTTCCACACCATACTGAAGGCAGGTTTGCCACAGCCCCCTCCCTGAGGGCTGTTTGCCCCCCACTTGCTATTTCTCTTCTCCCTACTCTGTCATCTCACAGACCTCCTTCCTTCCACCCACCAGCCCCATAGCACTCCATGTCTCTCTCCCTTTTTCTCCCTTCTCCTTTGATTTCTTTCACAAGAAGTGCCTTTTTGATTATTGATAAAAACATTTTCTGGTATTTTTGAATTACTTAGACGTGGTGTTAAATTTTTTTCATGTCACATTGAAACACATCCTCGAGGAGAGTGTGAAACCTCACAGGGTCAACAAAGACTCTGAGTCTAATTTATAAACTTTGAATGCATTAGGAACAGATCAATTATATATGAAAAGTATAAAACAGGCTTCTTGAAAGGGAAATAAAAGTGCTATTCCCTACAGGAAAAGAAAATGATAAAATTTTAGTTGTAGTAATAAAAGTTAAAGACAAGATGGTGAAATTTCTATGCCCATCTTGTTCATGGACTTGTCATATGAATTCAAACAGGACATTATAGCTTTCTGCCTCAGCTTATGTTCTTACATCAGACAAAATTCCTTCGAAGCTCAAGGCTAAGCTTTCATCAGATAAGAAGCTTATGAAGAAGGAACTATTTTGTAACCTACTGTGAGACTTTTCAGTGCCTCAACAGTGCTAAAATGCTATTTACCCATCGTTAGAGAGGTGGTAGCTTTGGGTAAGGTTCTTCCCATGTTTTGGCAGGCTAAGCTATTTTCTCTGGGTTCCCTTCACTGTCCGCAGGGACCAGCACCAACAGATTACAGTTCATCTATCCTCTGTTGTATAAGATGTCTCTTGCAAATGCCACCCTCTCACCGTGCACTGTAAAGGAAGCCTAAGGCAGCCAGCATTAGTTAAATACATATACACACCCCCTCGGAGTCTTTTAGTATTAGGGAAGAACTATTAATGTTAGAGAAGATGAACACTTGTCTTTGCATCTATCTGAAATCACATAAAAAATTTAGTATTAGAATACTTACAAAACACAGAGACACAAGGCTCCTTCCACGCTTTCACTCTCTCGTATTAAATAGCTACCGTTCTTTCCATTCTTGGTCAGCAGATCTTCACAGGCTCTTCTTGTTATCTTTCCATGAAAAAACGGGAACTCCATAGGCAAAAGAAACCCAGGTCTCCCACCTTTCAAAGCAATTCCAGAGAAAGTCAGAAGCCTGGCATTAAAAAACCAACTTATGCCAAGTGCAGCTGCCCACAGACACCTGGAGCTGGAGGTGCTAAGGACGTACGTGAGTTCATCTGTGTCGTTACCACTGACCTGTCCGCAGCGAAGACGGCTGCCAGCCTGTGCTCGCAGCTCATGAAAGCAGCGATGGCAGGAAATGGGAAATGGTTTGTCTGCACTGGCCACACTCCACATCAGAAGGGAAGAGTCTTTTGTCATGTTATGTCAGCAGACATTTGAGTTGTGTGTCACATTTCTAAGCTATGCAATATCTAAGTTGACACCAAAGTATAGTTACATTTTTAAGTTCACTTTTATGTTTTAAGTGGCTCAAAGCCCTGCAGATAGGGGATGCTTGGATTCCTTTCCCTGCCAGACTTGCCTTCTAACACAGCTAACAAAGCCCCTAAAGTCGTGGGCCCTTTTTTTCTTTATCTTTTTTTTTTCTTTTTTTGTTTGTTTGTTTACTTGATTCTTCAAGTTTTGGTGAAAGTTAGCAATATTTGAGAATGAGATTTTTCAAAACAGAGCATTCCCCCCTCCCCGCCCACCTGCTTTCTTATTTCTAAAGTATAGCTATTTTATCAAGAAGTTCTGCTGTCTCTGCCATGATTTAGGAAGTATGGCAGGAAGGAGAAGGGGGTCAGACAGTGCCTTCTGCTACCCCCGGGAAGCTGCTGTCAATTCAACAAGGACCAGATAGAACCACATGCAGAACTGTTGCTCCCTGATGGGGGGAATGCTGCCCCGCTCCACGGGAGATGCTCTCCCAGGCATTTTGTACTTTCCCTGCTGGAAGCCAAGGACTAGGGGATGAGCACACAGACCTGCAGAAGCAGGTCTCAAGGTCAAAACGGAGTCCAGCTACATGAGTGTCGGCACTGGCAAGGGTCTTCCTGATTTCAAAATGTGCTGTTTGTACGTTCACCTCCCAGCTCTGACACCTAGGGCCAACTCCTTCTGAACTATGAAGTCCTTGTGATGTATCATGGTTTCCCTGTTGCCAGACCATGCCGGTGACCCCCTTGGCCCGAGGCAATGACCCCTGCAGTTTCACTCCAGGACAGTAACACCTGGCACCACTACTGCCACTTACCCTGCTAATACCGGTGACATCGGACCTGTCTGGTGCAATTCCAGGATCCACTTTGCTGATGATCCACACAGAAGACAAAGGAATGCCAAAAGATGCCATTCTGATATTTCTCCCCTTCTCTTTCACAAATCCTCCCTCATTTCACAAAACTCCCAGAAACTCCTGATGACAAGCACTCGACAGTTAGGATATGCCAGAGTTACGGCATGCTGCTGGCAAAAACGCAGTTATCCTCCCTTTGTGCAAATAAAGTACGATAAAGGATCAGGTGTGACGGTGGGGATGGTCAGTTCTATGACTATTATTTTTCTGTGCATCATCTACTTTGCTAAAGCCATAGACTGGGCTATCCTACAGGAATAATACATACAGGAATAAAAATAAATAAATAAATAAATAACTACAGGAATAAAAAATGTGTAGGGGAGGGGGAAATTATTTATAGGAACTCTTGTGGTTTTTGTTCAAAACTAACAGATGACTTTGAGAAAAGAAAATGAGTGTTTGTGATGTCCTGATCAGTCTCAGTCATGAAGCCACTGAATGCTCCAGAAAGACTTACAAAAAAAAAAGCAATTATCTGTTCATGCAGAGGTTTAAACAGAGTTCATCAAAATAAGCTGTAGAGCTATACAAGGATTTTAAAAGAGAAACAAAGTGTGAGATATAGTGACCGCTGGCATCTTGACCACAGAGTGGAAAAAACATCCTGTGGAAAAAACAAGGTAAATACTGACAACACTGGTAAGCAAGGACAGCTACGTTGTATATGCGGCTGTTACTTTCATATCTCTTACTCTGACAACTTTATACACACAAAATTCTTATATCAACATTAGTGTGTTTAACTGCACGTTAATCATGCATGACACTAAGCATTTCCAGATGGTATCTTAGCTCAGGAACAAAGGAAAATGGTACAGTCTGGGGTCAAAGAAATTCAGGGAGTTAGAAAAAAAGATACCCCTAAGAGAGAAACCTAGAAGTGGCAAGTTCAAGGTGAAGTTAAAGCTGAACTCCGTACTGCAGTGACCACAGATTACTGATAAGACAAGTCCCCATCCCCATGGGGGCAGTGGGGGGGGGGAATACCTCCCCTCACCTTGCGATCGTCCTTAAGAGCACATGGCAAAGGTTCTTCTCGTTATCAGACATGCATGTATTTTCCTACGGGTTAGGACTGCGTGGGGCTTTTGTCTACGCAGCTTATAACTAGAAGATTTCCATGAGGTAGCGTGAGGTGACCGGCTGTCCCAGCAGCCCAGCTCTGCACAGGACCAGCAGCAGCTGCTCAGCGCTGCCCTGCTTCAGGCAGGGGCCCTTTCCCCCTGCATCAAAAGGAAAGCAGATAGGAAACAGCTGCAAGTCTTTAAGGAAGGTAATGATACAGGTTCTTCACAGTTTTCCCTAAAGCCCTCATTAGCTAGGTGCAGAAACAGAAAACAGCAATTTCAGTAGGTATTGCAGAACTGAATGTAGAGGTTCCTTGAAAGGAGATGCAGCTACGTGCTGCCGGCTGACTGCTCAGTAGGGTGCTGCTCTGGTGACAAAAAAGGCCTTTGAGAAGATGAAAGTGCTCGAGGAGAAACCGGGGCTGGGGCCTCCTTTCAGCAGCAGTCCCCATGCACAGCCTTGCCCACCTTCCCCCGTTGGCCACACCAGGAGCACAGGTTCGTTTTGCCCAGCCTTTGCCTTTCCCTGCCAGCGGCAGACGCAGCGTCGGCACCGGTCCTTAAGTGAGCACCCTTCTGTTTCATCGATCCTCTTCAGAAGCCTTGCACTGGCTTGGGGAAAGATACAGTGAGGTTTGAGATGACACTGAGAGGCCAGGAAAGAAGCATCAGGCAAGGGGAAGCAGAGAGCAGGAGATGCTTTGGATGGAGGAAGCGCGGCAGTGGCAGGAAGAGGGGATGGTGCGTGGGGCAGCAGCAGCAACTGGGAAGACTGGGAGAAAGAGAACAAGACAACGGAATGACAGGAAGGATACTTAAAAAACATTGAAAGGGAAGAAGAAATGAACCTCAAAAAAAAAAAAAAATTGAAAAAATGCTGAAGTGGACTTGGGATGTAAAGGAGAGTTTAAATCAAGGGACTTAAATGATAGTGAATTTATCAGAGACCTTGCAACAATGTCAAGAGGCTCAATGGGATGAGAAATTTTGGAATAGCAATCAGGAGCTACAGTTGAGGGAAGAGTTAATGTCGTAGTGGTATAACAATTAAGGGTTATCAGAAAATTAATGAAAAAATTAATTTGTGTAATATTTGTAGGACTGAAAAACAGAAGGGGAAAAATGGACAGGAGCTTGAGAATATGGAGAAAGAAGATTTGAAAAGGAAAAGCTCTGGTTAAAGGGAGAAAGGAGTTAGCCTGGGATAAAATAAAAAATAATTCAGTATGCCAAACAGAAAAAGATTTTAAAGAAAATGAAACGAGGACAACAGAAGGGTTTGAACTGGAAGAAGGACTTAGCATAAAGTAAAACAGGCTGGAATACACACCAAAGATCAGTAGATTTGGTAATAAATAACTGAATGTAGTGAAAGATACTATCAGCCATGATCACTAATACATGTAAACTCCTCCGTTATTTCAGGGTCTGGGCAGTTACTGAGCTCCCGCAGTATCAGAGCAATGGTGCTTACACTGGTGAAAATGAGAAATTTTGAACTTGATACTCAACTGTGGATACTACTACTGATGAGGCTCTGCTCCATCTTCCTAGTTTCTAAGTCTAAAACCCACTGAACTGAGTCACCTCTAAAATTCTCTGGGACCGTGGATTCGGGTGCCCAGATGAGTGCCTAGTGCTGCAGGAGACATCCTAGGACAAGTGAGATAGCCACCACAAGGCCGGCAGGTGTGACACTGGGCTGGCATGGGCAGGCTTGTGACCTTTTGGGGTGGCAGATGGAGGTCAGTTGGAATAACTACAGCATCTCAAGCAGCACTAGATGGTGATGAATTGCTACTTTTGTGTCTAAGGAAGTCAACCCTTTTACCTGCTTCTTTCTGCTCCAGATGCAGAAGAATGAAAGTGAAGCCACCTTCATTTCAAGAGAAAGCACACGGGGCTCAGTAGCTTTCCCTGCTGAGGGAAGTTTGCTTTCCTCGCTATGTTTGTGCACCTGTCTAGCAATTCCCTACTACAAAAACAAGTATGGTCTCCATTCCTCTTTAGAAACACTTCCATTGTGCTTTCCAGGAGAAAAAGAAACTCCAGCTCCTTCTGTTTCTGCCCCATCAACCACAGCACTGAGTCAGAACCTGGGACCATGGACTTCCTTACTGGTGTGCAACTGCATAACTAGCTCTAGTTAGAACTTCTGCAAGAACTCAGATTTTCCAACCATCATGGTAAGTTCCTGTTAGGAAGGGAAGGAATTTCTTGTGCCACTAGTCAGGTGGCCGTCTTTGTGCAATGCTCACAAGCATGGTCCCGCATCTGATGTATTTCTGTTGGTCGGCCGCAGGGGCAATGACGTGTTTTACGTGGCAAGAGTAGAGCTTTGCTCTGGTTGATCCAAGACCATTGTTTTAAAAATCTCTTGCCTTGGAAAGCATCATGAGTCATGATCAGAGGGAGGAGTTTTTCAATGATGGATTTTTAGTTCCTTTTGAGGCTTTCAATTCTTTATTCAAACAAAGAAGCAGAAGTTCCCAAGCAGAAGTTCTAACTGTAAACCAGAAACTTCAGACACAGAAAGCCTTCCTGTGGTTCTCCATGCACTGTGCACGAAGCAAGCATTGCTTTGGTCGAGCTGAAAAGTTGGGAAGCATACGTTGTGGCAACACAGTTTCCATAGCTCCCTTCAACAGAAGAGGGCACCCAGGAATTAATATGATCTTTTTACCTTACCTTACCTACCTGTAGTGTTCAAGTGGAGCTGAGAATAGGAGCTTCATTTAAAAGCAGAAATCACAGAAATATACCAGAGAAAGACGTCTGGGAGGGTGAGAGAAAAGAGAGGCTGTAAATATGGCTTGGTCTGTCACTGAACCACCAACATCATTTGGTGGCCAGACACAGGAACCCCATGTCGTACCTTGTATGCATACATATACATATACATGCTTTGCTCTGGCCCTGGTGGGCTAGTTCAGGGCAAAAATGCAAGTTTTGGCAAAGACAAAAGAGGACTTGTGGATCACAGCCTGGGCTACCTGTTGATGGACACTGTAAATACCTGGAAGACAGTGGGAGATGTCCTTGTCGGCCACCACAGAGCTGTGCCACAAGCCTCACCACAACTCATACCACGCAGCATCAAATCTTCACCATGTGTGCTGGGATCACGTAACAATACATCTCCGTGGGCCAAATTTAGCTGCAGACTCTGAGCAAGCATTTCCTAACTGGCTTAAGAAACTTAGCAAGTACTTCTGGCTTACACAAACCTGCATGCCCAGGGTGCTGTCTCAGCTGAGTCCGAGCAGTGGTCAGAAATATGAGCTGATGGTATTAAATGTAAATGAATTAAATTATGTATTTTAATACATGTATTTAATGAAATAAATTAAATCTGTGTGGATTTCAGTTTGTGGGCCAGGGGGGTGCAGAGAGAGAGCAACACCTGGGTTTCTTCACCACTGTTCACTGATAGAAATTTCCAGGCTGCCTGATGTCGGAGAGGCTCTTGTTTGAACAGGAGAGAGCTAGAAGGGATGTTGCTTACATGACAGGCAGGAGCAGAGTCTTTCTCAGTGAATTCAGGATGCTGCACGGCATAATAATTTTTGTGCATCCAGAGTGGAGCTGGGCGGAGGAGCCCACCCTGGAAGCTGCTGTAACCCTGCCTGGGGAAAACCATGGCGGGCAAGTTTGTGACAACAAGGGCTTTTCATTTCAGGGGGGAAAAAAAGACTGCAAGCTGCTCCAAGCTGCGTGTAGTTAGTGATGAGAGCCCTGGGAAGAAGGTGCAATGGCAGTGATGCCCCAAGGCAGTGGGGCTTGAGCAGCTGGGGCGGTCATGCTGGGCTGAGCCCCTGGCCGTTGTCAGTCAAATCTTGGCTACACCAAACCAAGCTGTGGCTGTTGTGAATCTGCTCTTAAAATGGTTCTACTCCACTCCAAAATAGGATTAGGTTGTTTTTTTCTCCTTATCCACCGAAGGAGATTTCACAGTTCCTAGCATAGCCTCCTGCAGTGACTAACTAGTAACTAACTTTCAGATGTCAGAGGGGAAAAAGCAAAGTTCTTTTCCCTGAGAGACTGCCTCTTGACCTGCTCCTACTCCTACGTGGAAAGAGACAGATCATCGCTTCCTAATAATCCTCCGTATGTCAGAACACTCACATCCTTCAGCCAGCCTCGTGTTTTCCCAACTAAGTGCAACTACTTCCTCCAGTCTCTTCCCACAAGCCACATTTTCTTGCAAGCGCTCTCTTTGGTTTTCTCTGACACCACTTTGGCTACTACTTCTATAAAATTTGATGCCTATAATGGAACAAAATCTCTCGATTAGAAGAGCGGGATAGTTAGCTCCTCTTCCTTACGGAGAGCAGCTGTTACAGAAGGCCAGCACCATTCTGGCAGCCAGGTCCTGCTTGACCGTCTATCTTATTTCTTTTCTGCCATACTCCTGCCTTTACCCATTTTCAGTTTTTCCTCCTGTTAGCGTAAAACTCAGCAGGGGCTTTTCATAGTGACACCTCATATTATCAAGCACATTGAGAGCTCTGGTTCTACCACCTCTCCTGGCTGCAGCCCTAACAGCAAGGCTCTTGACAGCATCTCCTGGCAGTATAGGGAATCTGAGGAAGAGCTAGGTTGCTCGTCAACATTAAGTGCTCAGTGAATAATTGGGGAGGGTGTGGGAGATCAGGGTTAGATTGAAAGCTGTGGTCAAAAGCAGCGAAAAGCACAGCCGGTGTGCTGGTCAGCTGTGGAGAGCAAAGCAGGAAGCTGAAGGGTCATTTGTTGTTTGACCAGATAGCAAAACCACAAGAAAGCAAGCTGAGTTCTAGCTAAACCTCCTGAAAATTTGAGTTCTCACTGAGCTATGTGGCTAGGCAGTCACAGTGCTGTGGCTTACTGTACAAGCTCAACCAATAAACCAATAAAGGTTTGTGCAAGAAGTACCATTATAGTTACAATCACAACTAATAGCATTGTATCTACACCAGTCTGTACTTTTGCAATGTATCGCCTGGGTACAAAGTTATTTTGTGATATTTGTTGATGGCAAGTATTAGCTTAAACTGAAAGAAAAATCGTTATGATGTAAATTCAAGAAGAAAATTTAACTGGTGTGTCTATTACTTAAGGACTGCTGCTAGAGCTGTCTGTGCAGTGCCAGAATAAATCCCCACGGCTCCAGAACTCTGCCATTAGCTTTCTAATAAAATGCAACCTAGGAGGAAAAGCCTGATTTATAACCGTGTTAACATATTGCCTGTTTTTAAAACACAAGTAAATTGAAAATGATCCTTCAAAATGCAAACTTCTCTGTGCTAAAATTAGAATTAAAAAATCATAGAACCAAACAATTAAAAAAGGTTATATATATGTATAAAGTACATGAGTATGTGTAAGTAGTGGGTTTTGGTCTTGAAATCATCTAGAATTTTGCTTAAAAATTTACTTGCAAGATGGTCACAAAAGTAATGTTTTCCTTCTTGCTGGCAACCCGGCTGTCAGGATTCTCAGTGATCCATAGTCATTTATTCCCTGAGCTTATAATATTTCCAATTTTTGTATTTGAGTTGATATTCTTGCAAAACAAAAAAAAAAAAAAAAAGGAAAAAAAAAGTGCCAAACTGAAAGACACACAAAACACACACACATGCTAATTAATTAGAAAAGCATCCAAACACCACTAGAGACCTTCCAGAGCTGAGGAATGTACTCCACTCTGACAAGCCATTGTGAAGGATAGTGACTTTTTAATAAGAATCTTCACTTATTTCAAGTCTGACTATTTTTTCTTTCACAAGTCACATACTGAACATCTCTTATCAAAGTTTGTTCTCACTGTTATAAATAGACTTTTCAGCCCTTAAATTTCTCTTTGATAAGTTAAATAGACTGAGATTCTTCAGGAACTCTTTAAAGGCTTGTTTTCTAGTCATTCTCTCACTCTTTGTTTCTTCTCTGAACCTTCTCCAATACTTTTTTTTTTTTTTAATTATGAACTTCAGAACTGAACATAGCGTTCTTTCAGTAAACTCATCAACACCAAATACAAAGGGAATATAGATATTAGCAAGAACACATAGTGCCAGCATCAAACATCATAGTTTTGACATTGTTTCTCAAGCTCATGTATAGATTGTCAGTGGAAGATGTACCACAAAAAAACAATTTTATATTCTTCCTACAATATTCATTTTGCAAAACCTCTCCGTAGGTCACAGCTCTCCCAGCACAACCTTCCCATTCCGTTGTACTCCTCAATGTGGTTTAACCCTTCAAGCTGTCACTGACACCCCCTAGAACACATTTTAAAAAAACACATGCTCTCTTTTCCCCTCTTTCATTCTTTCTCCCTGCTTTCCAGGAAAAGTTAATCTTCAGGAAGGAGTTTAGCAGAGATTAAGTAAATGGCTGATGAAAAAGCAATCCTTAAAACTTGACGTCTCTTAATTATTGTTTATCAGCTGCTTGCTCTCCTTGATTTGAATCAAATGGACCAAAGCGAAGTGCTTTGTGGATTGACTCACTTGAATGAGGAACCGTGAAAATTGGTGAGGCAAATGGTAGAGGTGACACTATGAATGGACAGTGAGAGGTGGACCATCAAGAGCAATTTACTACTGCTAGGCTCAGAAGGCCAGCCAGAAAGGAGATACCTCAGCAGCACCTTGCTCATTTCACCTGGTCAGATGCAGCCCAGGTGTTCCCTGGTAAGGAGCAGTATATTTGGTGCAGGAGAGTGGGCCAAGTCACCAGTGGCATGAGTTGGCAGGTGACATATGCAAGTAGCAGATGTCCACCTGAGGCACCCACTGCAGTGCCCATGAGGCCTGGGCATCTAGTCACTGGGTCAAAACTGTGTCCTTCCAAATCCACCAAAGAACACTCACGTGTTTTAATGAGAAGAGCATAGCTGATTCCAAGGCTGTGCTTGTCCTGGTGGCCAGCGTTTCTGACACTGGGACTCTGTGAGCTCAGACAGACGTGCAGACTAGGCTACTCATTCTGAGCAGCAGCAACTATGTTTTGGCCAAGCGTACCCTTCAGCAGCTAGCTTGGTACAATGGAGCCGTTATGGGTGTCCTGCGGGGAACATCACAGCCTTTGAGGAATCATACAATGCTAATAAGCAGACATTAATACTCTTACTCATCTCTTATTAACTATATCTTAATAGAAATAACCCCAGGTTATTTTTAAGAAAGAGCTTTATTCCTACATGTATTCTCTATTGATAATAAACACAACATGAAGACAATCTGCACAATATTCAGTATTGCTGTACCCCAGTGACTTGTGCAAGAATTAAAATGGCATTAATATTCTCCTTTTCCAGGTGCAGACTGCAGTTGCTTAGGATCTTTTAACTACATTAAAAAAAAAAAAAAATTAAAAAGCTCTGTAAGAGAGAAAACCACACTTGACTCAGGTATCAGTGTGTTGGCTTTAGATATTTTCTTTTCAGCTAGAATTTTTTCCTTTCAGCAATTTCATATTCTCTTTCTACTTTCAGCATCTTCACATGAATAGTAAGTTAATAGCAAGAAATTCACATATACTGTTTATATAACATCTTTGAATTTAGTTTGGTGGCACTTTAATCCTTAATGGGTGTTTGCTAGAAAAAACAGTAAGAATCAAATATCTATTGATTCCTTCTACAGATAGGAGACAACAGCTTGTAGCCACTCCCTGAGATGTAAGAAAAATGTCAAAAACCTCCTGCAGGCAGTATCTTCCTGTGTAAGAAAGTCATTGCATGAAACAAAAGCTATGTGGAAAAGAAAAATAAATTTGACATCAGGTCAGGGAATTAAGTCAATAAATCACAGAGGTGTTTGCACAAAAAAGAAGCGCACACTTCCACAGCTTGAGCATTCTGAGTCTTTTGACTCAGTTTCCCCATCTATTGATGTGAATATCCAATATTAAAGACCTCTGGTCCCATGGTCCCCTCCCACTTTCCAGAGACCCCCTGCACACACCCAGGCACAACCTTACAGATCCCCCCTAATTCCTGGGGAGATGCGCTGTCACGAGGAGGTGCCTGTGACATTGCCTTGCGCCTGGCTGTACCACTGCTCCCGCGCTGGTCTCTTCACGTGCTCTGGATGAGCCTTTGTGGCTCTCTGCCTTTAATTCAGCCCTGGAAAGGGATTTTCATGCTCTCAAACTTTAACAATCATTGCTTTACAAGCATTATGATCTCTGTGTCAGGTCTTTTATTGCAATTTACCATTAATTTCATTCTGGCCAAAGCACCGGTGGCCTTTCTCCCTTCTCTCCGCATCTCTGGGGCACCTGGACTCCCACGCCCAGCAGCCCGTGGCTGAGATTTGGTTACGTGGAAGCCTCGCTCTGCATCAGATTCAAGTCATTTGTTGCTTATTCAGTCAGTAAGGATAACAACACCTCATTACCTCTATAAACAGGGATTAAAAACTAGTGTTAAGGAGGCTGGCCCAGGCGTTCGCACGGGCGGGGTGGCTGGGAGCCGCGCGAAGGCGGTCGGGTCGGGCTGTCCCTTCCGCCGCGGTATCAATAGATGGCAGCAAGAAGCTCCTTCTGCCCGAGCATCGCAGAAGGAAGATAACATCCCGGCAGGAACACAGACAAGCTTGCCAGTAGAGTTCAGATACTGGATGTTTAACAGCCCTGTGTTGCGCTTTGCCCAGGAATGGCTCGGTATACTCTGCAGCAACGCAGAAGTATGGAGATGACTCTTCAGTAAAGTGTCCCAACATGTTTGCAGTACATTGAGAAAGCGTCAACAACAGGAATTAAAATACATTTTTCACTTGCATTTACTTGTATCTTAACTGGCATTAACTGGCAAAACTTAAAATCCTAAAATGAAGCATAACAATCAGTGATAGCAATAGCTAAATCAGGTCAGGATGTCATCTGCACAGACACAAAGGCTGCAGAGGTTGTAACTCATGGGCAGTGAGACTCTGATAATACCCCACTATACCATTTGACCAGTTTGTGTGTTTATAAGGAAGATATAATTTATATTACATGAAAATTTGGATGTGTATTAAAAACTTCTTTTTTTCCCCTAGCAAAGGTGAGTCCTTCAGGAGTCTCTCAGACTACTGCATCCTTCGTTCTTGTGCTCAGTTTGACTCTTTTTTTCCTGGACCAAGATTCCAGCTCCCTGTTTTGCCAGTTCCTCTACTCAGAATAATATTTTTTCTGTTTCTAGAATATCTCTTTACTCCCAAATAACCTTTCCTCACACACACACACATACCCCTTGTGCACCATTCCTTTTTTCTTTCTATTTTTCTCTTTCTTCATTTCTCATGGCCTTAAAGTGAAAATCTTCACATAAAATCATCTCTTTCCAGTTCCATATGTTGTACATTCACTGGGTTGGACAGGTTATCAAAACCGGGCAAGTGAACCAGTGACCTCTGAAGGACGTGTGAAATGAGAACGAATATGCCCAAGCCCTGCAACTGCCACACAAAAAGAGGCACTGTGTTATGATTGCTTGGGACACGGTTCTTACTATGATATTTAGATATATCTGCTTGTATACATACAAATTTAAGCTACAAAACTGTTTAAGTAGACCATTAATAATTTTTTCACACAAAGGATGTTTCAACATAATTTCCTGAGTAGATAATATCCAGTAAAAGAGGAAACCATACCTTATTTAAGGCATTCAGACAAAACCTCTAAGAACCTTGGATTTTATTGTTCAATTTCAATATTAAAAGGATTCAGAACATTGACCTCAAGATCTTTCATTTCCTGCATCATGCTATATACTTCAAAAAAGTAATTTTGAAAAAAAATTAATATCTTGCTATTTTTTTCAGTAGCAGACCTATTACTTCTGCTTAAGGTATGCCAAGTTCTAGAGTAATTAGCAGTTTCTTACACAGATATTGACTAAGAATTCAAATGCAAAGTCTACAGCCTCACTTCTGAATGCCTAAAGTCAGCCTAATGTCAGCCACAGCAGGGATACTGCCGTGAACCCAGGAGCGCCCGCACACCCAATAAAGTTCTCTCAGTCTCCTGCGTGTCTAAGCAGAAAGGGCTGTAAGTGCCAATGGCAGTTAAAACCACATTAAATTCTGGCTTCTTATCAATATTGTCACACTACCCGTGTTAAGTGGTATAAGTTGAGCTGGAGACAGATGGCTAGATTTGTGGAGGGATCTAACATGTTGTGGTGAAGGTTGGGGAAAACATGTACTGGCCAGGTTATGAGTGCCTCAGCACATCACCCAGCTCTCCCAACAGGTTTAAGAACTACCCCTGCTGCTCTCCCAAAAGCTCTGTTGCTGGGAATACAGAAAGACAAACCACCTTTGGGGAAAACCTACCTCCACCACAGCCTGTGGCCTTCTTCATCTACCAGTTTCTTGGGCTTTTCTGACTTTGTTGACCACAATCTCTCTCTCAGAAGTCCTTTAGGGAATTTAAGCAAATCATGTATTTACATTGCCTTGTCTTTAAATTTAAAACTAGATGACATCAGACTTGATTGATTTGCAGCCTTTTGTTTCCAGTCTTTTATGTAAAAGCCAAATATTCAGATTTACCATAGAAGTCTTTCCTTGTTATTATTATTGGCAGAACCGAACTCAACAAGTATTCTTGCAAGCATCTCAAAGTATGTTTAGCAAAGCATCAGGCTGGGGAGCACTTTCTGCCAAGTTGAAAAGAGGCAAAGCAGAGGCACAAGCTTAGATGGAAAAGATTTCCCTAGAAGGGTGAAAACCAACATTTTTCCTGCAAAGTTCCAATAACAGAGAGATAGCCCAGGGCTGCAAGCAGAGATAAAAAAACCTCATAGCTGTTAATTTAGTCTCCTTTTCTAAGCAACAGAGATCACTGCAGAAAGGTATGGCTGAGGACTGTTGAAGTTAATTTATCGTATGCAATTTTATTTCAACTTATCAAAAAAATGTGCAGAGGAGGGAAGTGGCTCCTACACTTTCAGCCAGAGGGTGGTCATAGATCTATTTCTGCTACACTGGAAGTTGCATCCCCCTCTCCTGTCACGATTATTTGCACATCCACTACCCAGCCAAAGTACAGTCACATCTTAGCTGTGTGGCAGCATCAGTCATGGGACTGCAGCATGGGGGAGCAGGCAGCACAGCTAGCTGCTGCATTCCTCCTTACAGGTCATGGATGCCACAGGATGCACATCTGGCACATGTTGAAAAGAGGCATTGCTTTTCACACCATGGGCACGTGACTGGTCACAGCAGAGGAAATGCTGACAGAAAAGGACTTGGGTGTGCTGGTCGACAGCCAGCTGAGTACAAGCCAGCAGTGTGCCCCGGTGGCCAAGAAGACTAAGAGCATCCTGGCTTGTATCCCAAAGAGTGTGGCCAGCAGGACAAGGGTAATGATCGTCCCCCTGTGCTCAGCACTGGTGAGGCTGCACCTTGAATACTGTGTTCAGCTTTGGGCACCTCACAACAAGGAAGACTTTGAGGTGCTGGAGCGTGTCCAGAGAAGGGCAACAAAGCTGGTGAAGGGTCCGGAGCAGAAGTCCTATGAAGAGCAGTTGAGAGAACGGGGGTTGTTTAGGCTGGAGAAAAGGAGGCTGAGGGGAGGAGACCTTATGGCTCTCTACAACTACCTGAAAGGGGGTTGTAGCGAGCTGGGTGTTGGTCTCTTTTCCCAGGTAACAAGTGACAGGACAAGAGGAAATGGCCTCAAGTTGCACTAGGGGAGGTTTAGATGGGATATTAGGAAAAACTTGGTTCAGAGAAAGGGTTGCCAAACATTGGAACAGGCTGCCCAGAGAAGTGGTTGAGTCACCATCCCTGGAGGTATTTAAAAGACATGTAGATGTGGCGTTTAGGGACATGGTTTAGTGGTGGACTTGGCAGTGTTAGGTGAATAGTTGGACTCAATCTTAGTCTTTTCCCGTCTCCATGATTCTATGAAATGAGAGCAGCTTCTGACTGACACCGCAGAATTTTCACTACGTGACCCCTTCCCATATACAAGGGCAGGAGACAGTTCTGAGATGCACCCAGACAACGGTAACAGGAGCGTGCTGGAGAGGGAAGGAATTTTGTTATGAAGTGCATCTGGCACAGGGGCCGTATCTCAAATAATGCTGGTTCGATGAACAAGAACTAGGAAAATTGTCTATCACTCTTAACAGGCAATATAACTAAAGGAAAGCAGAGAAATGGCAATGATGAACACAATGCACAAAGTCTTGCCTGAAGGCTAATCCACTAAACAACATCAAGTCTAGTCTATACCCTCCAGGAAAATATTTTTCATCATGGAAAGTCTTTTCTACACAAGCAAAGGCACCATTCTGCAAGTCACTACTGTACTGCACAAAATTAGAAATCATTACATAGATGAAAACTGTTTTGTCAAAATTTGCAAGTGGGCATCAGTGAAATACATTTATTATTACTTAATCAAGGTAAATATTAAATTTCATTACTTAAAAGATTCCTTTCATACAATGATCTTGAAGTAAATGATGAATTAGCATTTTAAATGCTTGTATTAATCAGATCTCATATCCACACAGACCAAATTCAATAGGATTCCCCTGCTAATGCATCTGGAAGCTGCATCTCACCTAAGGGTATTTGAGAGCAGCGTTACACCAGATTCCCACTGCTTCTTTCATCTTCTTGCTGCTGTTTGCACTCTTGTAGTGGTACACAGGACAATTTAAGGAGAGACTGCCATAAGTGGAATGGATGGCCCTTCCCTGTGCAGATCATACAAGGCTTATTCACATCTCTTCCTCTCATTTCACTGGCAGAAGAGCAAGCACTGTGCCCGGGAATCAGCTGGCTGGTAAGTAGCAGTGCCTGTCACCTTCCATTACCCCCCACACATCCGAGGTGCTGCAGCCCTCACCCACTGAGTTACAGCAGGTTGATGCCTCCTGGACTCTTTCTTCTGTTATTCTGTTAGCACCAACCACCTGCTTTCTGCAGAGGCTTCAAATATTTTTCAAAAGCTTTTGGAAAGAAGAGATTTTGTGTCTAAATAATGTTAGTATTCTGTGGTCTTATTTTCATTACATATTCACTTTCTTGTGTCCTATGTTTGATATCAAGGCTGTTTTGTTCTTTTAGTTTAGAACCAAGTTGTTTGACTATTGCCAGCTTCTTCAATTCTTTAACCGTGGATTTCAATTGAAAGTGGGTAGCTTAAATAAATACCTAAACTAGGTATTACTTTTTTTAAAATTTTTATTTTAAGAAAGGTTTTAGGCATCACGGTGAGTTGTGTGATATACATAGCTTCCTTTCCCATCAGTTTCTCGCCTGGAGAAATGCTGGTGAGCAATTAACTTTGCAGAGTCATACATGCATGGCAGATATAGGAGGCTTCACAAGTCATGAAGTTTCACTCAATCTTCACTTCAGCTAGTTTCACATAGCAATACCATCCTATCTTGTTTACTCTATTCTGAGTTATGACTCCTACAATACCACAAATTTCTCTGCAAGGCAGCCAAAGAAGGATGCAACCAGTAGCAAGAAACAGAAGTTGGCTTCTCAGAAACATGACAGAGATGATAGGATACAATGGAATTAGCCCTGAAAAAAACTGAGAAGTGGAAATAAGTTTGTATCTGATGTATTTACAAAAATAAAAAAAAGTTATTAAAACCCCACTGTTCTTGGGGAAGGAAGAAGAAGTGAAGCAGGATGGAGAGGAAAACAGTGACATTTCAAACCTATGAAGAGGGAATGTGGTCTGTGCAACATTCAGTGAAGCAGCATGAAAAGGATATATTTACCAGTTCCAAATAACTACAAGACACTTTTTGAGAAAAACAAATTTAAGGTGCTGGGTGAGAGGGAAGATGAGCATTTAGATGCCAAGATGACAATTTTATTTTGCATTATGGAGTTTTATTGACCCTGTACAGAAATCCATTAGCTGCCCTGCTCACTACTGTAATATCTAAAATTTTCCATCCAATATAGTATTATTAGTGAGACCTGCAGCATTGCTTTTTCTGAATGCCTTCGGGTTATTCCAAGACACAGTATTTCATTGCTAGGTTTTGTATCCTTTAAAAGGGAATATGCACTGTTACCAATTTCTCATTGTGTAGTGCACAGTCAGCATAAGTCTAGTCATTATAAACATATTTTCTCTAATACTTTACTCACAATGCTAAGAAAGTCTTATCTCTTTGTTACGATTTCATTCCCCTAGAATGAAGGCAGATCTAAAACTGCACAATACAACCTATACAAGGTTCTTCAAGGACCAAGATGACAACGGTTACCTTTGCTTGATTTCAACTCCATCACCTGGTTTACAGTAACCTTTTACACACAGAAAAACAAGGAAAGAAAAGAAAGAGAATCTCAGCAACTTCACTTTCCCCCCTCCTTGTCTGGAAACCATAGAAACCAAACTGAAAGTACAGCCAAGAAGTTCGTCATTTGGCTATCTCTGGCTGATCTCCATGGAAACATTTCACTTTTTGTTGAAAGATTTTCAAATCAGACAAATGGCCACAGTCTGATGGGTTATGACATCTTTGGGAAGAATTTAAAGAACAAAAACAATGTCAAGCATTTCTGCTTTACATATTCCTATTACATTTCTATTTTATGCCATTCGTGCCTATTTTATTTCATTATAATTACAGCTGTTCTTTCAGAGTTGTGTTATCAAACAAGACATTAAATTTGCAAAAAAAAGTGATACCCTGCCTACAAGCCAGGGTCTATTCACTCTGGTATCCAATTTAGGTATCATTTGCTGTAAATTATATAGGTCATCCAACACCTTTTTTTGCATGCTTTGCCTGGAAGATTGAATAGAGGCGTTGAATGCATCATAACAACGGAGAGCTAAGAAAACATTCAACACTGGCAAGTTACACCTCTCAGAGCTATTCTTTCAGGAGCCCTGCAGAGCCAGGAAGGTAATTCTGCCTGCGTCCCATGCCCTTATCTTTTAAAGTTTATTACAATTAAAATAAGCACCGAATGACTGGGGGGGCAGGGTGGCTTGGGGGGACATGGGTGTAATCTACAGGGAAGACAACTAATATGAAAGGAACTTCCACAGGACTCAAGCCTTTATTGAGCCCATGGAAGTACTTGTGCACTGTGAGGTCCCTTCTGACAGAGGGTGGAGTGACCTGAGGATCCTACAGAGGCTTCAGAGTATGGTTGGCACACTGCTGGTCATCCACAGCAGCAGCGAGGTTGCTTAGGGCACCGACAGAAAGAGAAGACTTCGGAAGACTCCACTTTTACGACTATATTTAATAGTACATAGGTACAATCTACACCATACGTACCACCTACACTGGTAAGATGTGGCTAAGCAGGGCAGATACCCTGCTGAACTACAGATTCAGCAGTGAAAATTAAAAAGTTTTGTTACAAAGTTGTCTGAGGTACTAAACCACAATTAAATTTATTCGTCCTTAGCTCCAAGTTACTGCTGCAGCCATTCTATTCCCATAAATTTTTATTGGCTTCTTTTGCAGATAGTACATTTAACGTAGGTGAGAAGTGGGTAAATCTTTCTGCTAACTGAAATGCACACTGAAGCTCCACTCCCAGAAAGCTCTTAGGCAAACAAAGGAAGGAAAAATACTGATGCCATCTTAGCTTATACAGAAAAAGGAAGAATCCACAGCGATCCTAACATTATTAAGGAATTATTCTGTTAATTATTACGTACAGCAAAACAAACCACAACGCATATGGGATATGAATTACAGTCTTAGAAAAACCTCTAGATTTCTCTGACTCATCATGCAATGAATATTGGTTCCAACATCAACATTATCGCATTAAGTGTCGTTAGCTAATGCCTAGTGGTGGCAGTCTATTACACTGCTCCTATCAGTCGCCTACCTGCAAAAAAATAGTGACAACAGAGATTAATGTAATGGAAATATTGCCAGCAATGAAGAGACATCATCTGATTTCAGCTGCAGACAAACTGTCACTGAACAAAAGAGTGAAAATATGCTGATGCATCCTAAAATTTGAAAGAATGTCGGAAAGATTGTAATGAATTACAGAGATAGAAGTAAACAGAGCAGGAAACTCAAGGAAGGCATGAAAGAACATTCATAAAGAGAAACTGACAGGCAAGATATGACTGTTGAAAGTTTTATCAAACATTCAAAGTAAAATAATAGTTCAGAGCCAAAAGGGAGAAAAAGGTCACATCTGCCTCAGAAGTTACTTTAAAAACATACAAATGAAGACTTGCATCAAAAGGATGGCAAAGTTTGATCCAGATTATTCAAGTCTGCTTAAAAAGAACTATTCTAAATATTTTGACCCCATGTGTTTTCTCCATACCTGTATATTTCAACATTTTCCACCTGGGATATTAGTTGGAAGATGCCTTTTTTATTAAAACCCCTCTAATATCAGAACATCATAAAGTACAGTGGTGCAGGAGGAATTGTACAGGACTTGGCAGTGTTAGGCTTACAGTTGGACTCTATGATCTTAAAGGTCTTTTCCAACCTAAATGATCCTATGATAAAGGTGGTTAGCAGAGGTGTAGGTTTTTGCCTTCACTGCATGAGTATGGTATGCAGGTATCAGTCCTTTAGACTACTTGATCTGTAACTATATGGGTGGGAAGGCAGGGTGTGTATTATTTTCATTCAACAGGTATAAAAGACTGGCATTTTCCAGCTTTATTCTATTGAAGTTTGGGTTACTGAGGTGTTTTTTTTTAATTAACGCTTGAGAATTCCAAATTATCTCAACAAGTTTGTGAAATGATTGGGGGGGACAGGGTGGTGAAATAAAAGTACTTTGTATTTGTGCTTAGAAGGGATCAGCTTCCCAAACACAAGAAGGAAGATGATCAGCTTAATAGTACTCAACAACATCCATCTTGAAAAGCTATCTTTGAACCCTGATGTACATATCTATTTTTTAAAAAAAGGTTGTATTGAAGGCATACAACCTGTTCTGCTCTCAGCACTGCTCCTGAACCTGCAGCACTGCATCCCACAGAGCACCCGCTTCGAGAAATCCATGGATCAGCTGGAGAAAGCCCAGAGGAAGACAAGAAGAATCAGAGAGCTAAGAAATGTCCTATAAGGAAGGTTTGAATGAATTGCAGCTACTTAGTTTGGAGAGGAGAAAGCTATAGGGAGACTGAGCAGTCTTCTAATATGCACAATCTCTTTGTAAGGAGAAGAGATTAATCTGTTTTCTGTGTCCGTTGCAGGAAGGCCAAGGAAAAACAGGCTTAAATTACATTTAGGGAGGTTTGGGCTAGAGATAGAGAGAAGTATTTCCAGCATTAAGCATTGTGATAGATTTTCCAATAGAAGTGGAAAATCTCCATCACTAGCAGTTTTTGAGAGCACATCACACAAACATCTGTCAGGAAACATTTATATATAATTGGTCCTGCTTGGGGCAGAGGAATTGGTTTAGATTAGAGTTTCCCTGTTTCATTCCCTGTTTCACAGGGACCTGCATGGGCAACCAAGGTGCAGGGCAACCTTCCTTCCCCTCTTTAACCTGGAAAACCAGAGGGGACCTCAGTTAGATGCAAGGCACTGGCCAAACTACATCAGCTGTGCCGGATTAGATCAGCCTCCTCAGGATCTTCAACCCTGTTTCCTACAGCTTTCAGGTAAGGGGAAGATGGAGTGGTAGAAACAGAGCATTTCAATTTTTTAGCATATGACAAAGCAAGTATGCTTTAACACTTGAATTCTAATCTAAAAACATGACTTTGAGGAATCAGGTGAATATTTGCTTTGATTAAATCAATTTAGGGAACTTTTAAGCATCCTACCTGGCATAGAAGTTAAAGTTTTAAAAAAACCCAAACATTTATCTGGGTGTTTACTTGCAAGTAATCTTTTTGTAGGAAAAGTAAAGCATGTTTCAGCATCTCCTTACCCTTCCTCTGACAGGCCTTTCCCCATTCCCACCAGCAGGACAGGAGTCTGCACAAGCTCCCAGGACACTATCAGTCCTTGAGGGCAGTAAATTTTCCTTCAGCAATTAAGAGCCTGGCAGTAATGAGCTGGGGCAACCATTAATTACTGTGCAATCTGGATAAAAAATTTTTAAAAATTAGCATTTGAAGGACGCCTTATTATGCTTCAAAAAATATGAATGTACATCACTATGGGGTAGTTTTAGAGAAGTATTTCCTGGATTTAATAATCACACTTCTATTGTTCTTGCCTCAATTTAAACTACTTGGTGGCTACTAAGACCACCCTCGCATTAACAGCTTCTTCTTTGCTTTCACATAAAAATATGAAAATTTCCCCTTGACTTCTCTTGGTGCAGCTTGTAATAGAACTGCATCTGGAAACACTATACCATATTCTTATACTACTTTTACAGCAGGAACTGCTAAGTACTTTGGCTCGCTTACAAATTCCTCAATTCACTGAGATATAATTGTGCTATGATTCATGCCTTTGCTAAATCTATGCAAGTTGTGGGCATGGTTATTAACATCACATTAAACCCTAGAACTAAAAAGATTAGCAAACAGATTTTTTTTTTCCTGGACATTGACACTTAGCAGATAAATTACACTGTCAAAATGTTTAAGGAAAACAAAGAACAATTATGACAGAAATGGTTTTATTTTACAGACTGCTCTACTTTTAAGAATTTAGCAATTGTTATATGGCAAAATATGGCATAATTTCAACATTTGTTTATCTATGGAACAGCATAAGCCCACCATAAAATAACATTAAGTGTTCAGTTCAGGAACTTACAGTGTTATTTCTTATTTTCAATAGAATTTCACACTCAGGATGTCATAAGCCTCTGTAGTGACTTACAGTGGCATAAATAGGCCACTGTATGTCACCAAGTAACTGTTACGGAGTCTATTATGTCTCTTTGAACTACAACCAATGGGCCCTTTGACTTAATTTCAAATTTAAGTTTTGCTCAGCTTCTGATTAAAACTACTGCCTTTTCTTACGTGTTTTTCTGCTGACTGAAATCTCTTCCCAACACAGGTACACATCAGCTATGATCAAATGACCGTTCAACTACACTAAACAATATTATGGTCCCTTATTTCTCATTGCTAGGCAGATTTTATTTTTTCTTCCCCCATCCTCAATTAGGTTTCATGCAGCAGATATTTTTTCCTAGGATACTGCAGATTGTCTAAGGAGGGAAAGGGAAAAATACAGAACTGTCAGCCAGGGTAGAAGGGGTGAACCAAATTGGTAACAGCACATGCCATTGACTTTAGCAAAACTCTAAAGTGTGTTAAAGAGCAACAGGACTTATTCTGTGGCTGAGAACATTGTCACTGCAGCCTTTCAGTAATATCTTCTGAAAATTTCCATAGGAATTCTAGAGGAGCAGGGAAGTCAGGCAAGAAATTACAGCTTTAACTTTCAATTTGGCGATGGCCTTGCCAAGCCAATTGACCGTGGCAGTGACCACCTTCTCAAACAGCTTTAATTTATTTATTTCTTTTTTAATGTCCTTTCTCAGCAAGATCAGTGCAGAGAATTGTGCTGGAGAAATTATGGTTAGGGAAAACATTATACCATAAACATCATCCATCACTAAAAATCTATGTTATGATGATGATACAAGCAATCTGAGCTAAACATAAAGAGTCTGTTGCATTTATCATCATTCATTTTATCACATGTATAAAACAAAGAGATAAAAAGAGCATATTTATCTCTATAGCCAATAAGGAAATCTTCCTTATGGGTAGTCCCATAAGGTTTATTATAAATGTTATGTTACTCTTACCCCTTTTACAAGTAAAACCTATTACTTGCAAAATAAATAATTAAAAAACATCAGTGTTTCTAGTCATTTATCACTCATATCTAAGAGCTTTCTAGTGGCAATCGATTCTCTTGGTAGTTATACACTAGAATGTTTTTGGATAAAGTGTGTTGAAATGTTTTCAGCAAACAAAGGAGCTGAAAATACTTGGTTTTGTCAGAAAACTGTAACAGCAAGACCACACAAATTTTCAGTACCTGGTAGTAGGAACAGATCAAGGCTCACTACTTGTGAGAAAAAAAAAAAAAAGAAAAAAAAAAGGTAAAATTATATTGCATTCAGATTTTCAGCATACTCAACACACATGCATACATGAGAGACTTGCAGAGATTTTGGAGCTGCTTTGTGCAGGAATACAGTTCACTTTAAAGCAGCTCCAAGACAAGAGGGTCAGCTCAGCATGCCAACCAAAAATACCGAGACAGGCTTGGAGAGACATGGGAGCGTGCTTTCTGAACACCTGAGCAGCCAGACACCACGGCTCACCACAGGTGAACAGGAGGGGCTGTGCCCAAGGGGATCCACAGGCTCAGGCACAGGTCCTGGGGCCCCGAGCCCGGCAGAGGCAGAGCAGGAGGCACAGGGACGAACACTGAGCAGGTGTTGTTAGCTAAGGATGAGGGACATGGCACCACAAATGAGCTGCTGAAACAGCAAGCCTGAAAATTACCTCAGTGTTTTTTCAGTCAGAGCTCACTGTCGAAGCATCTTTGCTTGCACAAAGCCTGAATGAACACATTCGCTCTTCTCAATAGCTCGCTGCTGGTAATACCAACAAGCCTAATGCTCAGAGCTGTATTATCACATATCACTGGGATGAATGAGGAGCCATGCAATAATCCAAGTATACCACCTAACAATCAAACTGAAAAATTACTAGGACTATAATACCTTGATTAGCTTTCATAAGACTTCAAAAAGACAAACCTAAACAAAAGTCCCTACCTGGATAGTCTGCAGTCACCTAACAGCCTGCTGCACTGAGAGGGGAACAGCACTTCTCCCTACACACTCACCTGATTAAATCTGTTCATGAGGTAAAACATACTGAGTAAAGATTCAAAACAATGCAAAATGCTAACCTGCATAATCACTTGCTGGTCAGGCTGCAGCAGAAGACAGAGTCAAAAGCTACTAGCAGCAGGTAAAGGCTGAAGTCATTAACAGATTAACAGTGAAAGGTAATTTTGTTTTGATCAGAGACAGACAAGGGTAATTACCAGCTATCCTTTTTTTTTTTTTCCCCCTAGTCAATTTCCCCATCCCAAACCTCAGCCCTGTTCATTATGATAATGGTTCTAATGCTTTTCAACTGTGAACATGACAGAAGACTTTCATGACTGGTTTCTTCTACAAATAGTAATGTCAAAAAAAAAAAAAAGGGGACACAACAGACAATGAACATTTTCTTGCTTCGTTTATCACAATTTTCTTGTTAGCCACAGGGCTCAGTTTAATTACAGTCGCAAGCATTGGGTCAGCTGCTTTCTTGCCTCTGATAAGTTTGTAATTGTTAGTGTCTTCCTTGATCCAATGCTATCATTAGCAAGAGTGCACAATACTGAACCTGATATCATCATCTAACATTTAACCAAAGAAACACCAAGAAAGAGATTTATTGGTGGGTTTTGTTTGTTTGTTTCAAAAATAATGGCTGTAACCCAGAAGACTGACCTAATTAACTTTTTGAGAGAGTAGCTCATTAAACTGTTAATTAACAAATACACATCTCTCAGTGTCTATGCTTGTTGCAGTACTAGGCAATATCTGTGAGCGAAAGAGATAATTAGAGATGGTTTCTAGATTATCTTTTTAAAAGCAATCTAAATACTGTTGCTTGTGGAAGGGAGTGTGATGCAGAACATGTCAAAACAGGAACTGCAAGCACCATTTAACCACTGCTTTTTTCTGCTTTCAGTTATTTAGAGTTCAGGTAGGGCTTTTACTTTCCACAAGCAAATAACAGTAAAACTCTGAACCATTAATATACCAATTTATCCTCTACCAGAAATAATCTTCTCTCTGGCCCTGGCTTACTGGATGTGCCATGCTTTAAATCAGGCTGGAACAGACAGTAAGCAGTTTCCTGCATTGGTGAATGCAAATGAAGCTCACACAAGCACATGGTATGGTGGCTGTTTAAGGGCTATGGAAGCACAGATCCACTGCGAGAAGCTCTGTTTCAATCAGGTGTGTGTGTAACAGCTGTAGTCCAGTTGTATGCATCAGTCATAGGTAAAATTTGCAGCTATATATGGCGAGAAAAACAACACTGCGCTTCATCACTGCATTACTGATCACGCTTACTTTACAAGTCTGAAAGTTATGACTGTGATTATGAAGTTACGATTAGGAAGTATTATTGCTTCTATTATCATTTCAAATGGGTATTGCTAAGAATGTAACTGATTTAGTTAAACAAGTTTAATCTGATACTACGGTGCAATTATATAAAGTAAAATTATGACCATTTTAGCACAGTTCAGGGCGAAGAAAATTGAATCAGCACGACTACATTTCTGACCATAAAAAAGAGTTTCCTGAGCCAGTTTTAAACAAGAGAATGTACCTGGAGGAAATAAACTTAGTGTGCATGCACGTCATACCTCTTATAATGCACCATGGTAGCATACACAAATGTAGGAGACTATAGCTCTCTCAGGTGTCCAAGGGGGTTCCTGATTTTCTTTAAGACATACATCTGAACATTAAGTGCAACGGATAATTCAAAGCAGGTATTTATATCAAAGTACATTTAAACGAGTTTAATGTTTATCTGAACAAGTACACTGATCCCTCAAAATATAGCCTTAAACAAGCTGGTTTTATTCTTATTATTTAATCTGTAAAAGTATTTAATCTGCATACACATATACATTATTTTTGTAAACTATACTTATTGTATGACTCATTGTAGTTAACAGAGTCCATCTTGTTACTTGCCTTAAAGCTTGTGCTGATTTTTTTCACAGCTATTACCAAGAACACCAGCTGAAAAACAGGTACTTAGAAGTATCTTGGAAAGCAGGGCTTGATTTTACTAAAACCCTAGAATACTTGATGCTCAAATGTCTTTATTACCTAGTTTATAAACATCTTAAGCATAATACATAAATGCTAATGTATAACATTACTGTGCACTGTTATTCGTTCATTACTATCAGAAAAGCTACTTAATATATGTTGAACTGTTACAGAGTTTGTTCATTCTTATTTACAAAATTTTAATATACTTACATTTGCTTAAAAATAAAAAAAGTTTTAAGTTGCCTTCTTCATGTCAGTATTTTCTAGTAGTACATCTCTTACAGCATGAAAACTTTAGTGTAAATAAAGTTAACCCTGCACTTATAGGAATATTGCCTTTCATACTTCAATATTTTTCTCTTGTTATCTGCCAGTTGTTCACTTATTCTTTTTGTATTTTACCCTGTTGCGTGGTATTTTATTAATTCCTCAGCTTTGTTTGCTTCCTCATATTTTAGCATATCTGAACCTCCATAAGATATACTTTCTAGATACATGATGATTTGGAGGTTTTCTACAAATCTTTTTTCATTTTCTTTCTGTAAGGGAAAAAAGAAGACTTTGGAAAGCCTTTCCTTCTTACTTCAAATCTCATTAGATACTTAGAGAGCTAATTACACATTTTATATCATGGGCCAAAACCATGCATGCTTTAAATCATACCATACCAAATAAACTCTAAAAATAAATTGTAAGTAAAGCTAGAGAAGGACTTGTGGCCTAGAATTATTTTCCATTTTTTTAATGTGTGATATGAAGCAAACCTTTTAATACAGAAAATATCACAGAAACATGTGCCTAAAGCCAAGTCAGATTACAGACAAATGGGGCATTAAAGTAGAACAAAAATGATAAAATATTTATGGGCTGGGAGGATGATGAATCCCTCTCGCTGCATGAGAACATTATGCTTCTATTTACTCATTTAATTCCCAGTCACATCCTTTGATGAAGATGAAGAGTTAACCTTCATAGCACACACATTTTCAGCTAGGTTTTGTGAGTGCAGTCCCAGCATGGACCCCCCCAAGTGGGGACCCTACACAGCATGGTTCAAATGGACTGGGGCAAGATGGCAGATCCTGGTTTCCCTTTTTGCATTCCTCCCATCTTGTATTCAAACTCCTCTTTTTTCCCTTACCTTGGGTGCCTGGTACACCTGTGCAGTTTAGTGGCTTAGCCAAAAAGGCATGGTTTTGACTAAAAAAGATACTATAAATATATATATATACAAATATATATATATAAAATACATATCTATATACACATACACACACACACACACACACACATATATATATATATAAAAGCATATTCAGGTAAACTGCATATGCTTCTACTTTGGGTAGTATAGCATTTACTGCTATCCAGTTAGGAATAGTGCAACTGTGAATCTTCCCATGCATTTTAAAGTATTCCATCCTTGTTGTAGCCACATGGCCTGCAGCCTCAGCAGTTACACTACTGAAATCTAAGGGTAGCTTTCTCTAAAACTGCTCTTTAATAAACTTCTGCCACCTTTACAGTGCCTCGCGTGAAACTTCTTCATTTTGTTTTCTCCTCCAAAATAGGCACGCGTCCCAGTTCTCAAACATCAAAACTGCCATTTAAATTTGATTTTGTCCCATTACAGTCTCTTTTCAGATGTGAATGCTTTTCCTTTCCCTGGTATATTCTGATTTCATGCTGTGAAATCCATGTTTCCCAAGGCTTTCCCTGACGTTGCCTTCATTGCTGCTAATACTTGTTCACTGTTACACAGGTCTAAGCTGAACACTCCCAATGACTTCAGAAAAAAAGTTATCAGAAAATTCACTCTGGGTTGCACCTTGACAAGAAGTTACTACTTTAAGCTTAGGCTTTGTTTTTGGTTTAAGATAGCGGCATCTAATACCAAAAGCCACATCTGGAGAACAAATCATTACTGTGCAGGAAAACTCATGAAATCTGGGTTTCTGTGCATGAAAGAAGCAGCCCATGCTTACGTGATTTATGAGCTGTTTTGTACTGGGCGATCAGGAAGCCAAACAGCAGGTAAAAGTCTAGAGCTCAGAGGCTACAGAATTCCTATCAGAGCACGCACTATATCCCTCCCTTCTCACCAGCTGCCTACAAAACTAGGAGCAATTTCATATCTTTCAGCTCTCCACCCTTCTGTCGTGTCCGGCTGAAAACGTTCAGTGGGCTGAAAAGTTACACCACCTTTTTGGGAAGGGAGAGGAAAGAGTTAATACCAAAAGCATTGTGGAAATGCACAGCTCGAAGTTTGCTTCTGGGCTGTGAACTGGTGCTGCCTCCCCCTTGGCAAAGAAACCCTGAAGGTGGTGGAGGTCACTTGCAGTTAAGGAATGCAGTTAGGGAACTGCAGCGATGGCAAACAGGGCAACACCCTGGTGGGGCAAAGCGACCACAAACATCAGACGAGGCTCAAAATAGTTTTGGGATTCTGCCCAAAACTTGAGCATTTCATAGCTGCTCAAGTTCTCTGACCACAGTGAAGCTTAAGGAAAGTAAAGCAAACATAAGATGTCCTGATTTGAGGAACAGTCAGCAAGAATCCCAAACTTGCATTAAATGGGCTTGAGAACAGGTCTGGATGAATGTTATAACTCTGGAAAAGAGGTACTGCTAAGATTCACCTCAACAGCAAGTTATGTATCTGCAGTGTAAAAAATGAGACTCCTGAACAATATTTTAAACTCTAGACTCCGTTATGTTCTTGTTCCCATCTGAATGTGATAGTTATTTAAGAGTAAGGGTTGACTGATTGGCTTTTGAAAGAGTATTGAAGGAAGAGGTTGGAGGTGAGAAGAAATAAAGGATTAGAGGCTGAATTGTGCTTGGTTCAAGGAAAACCAAGGATAAGTCTTATTTATACATCCTGCTCAATGAAGCATTTAAGCTAGGGAAACCTGGACAGAGAATTTAAGATACTGTAAAATCTATCAGTTTCCTATTTTCTCTGTTATTGTGCTACATGTCCTTTGGAGATTGAGACAACCAGTTTGTTTTACATAGGCTACCAAGACTAAGTACTTTTAGTCATTATTAGCCTGAACCAAATACAGGACACTGTCCAAAAGGTGAAATTGTCTCTGTACATTACTAATTCTCTGCAAAAAAGGCAGACAGTGGTCCATGGTTTAGATTATTCAGAGATGGTGCACCTCTCAGAAATATAGTGACACTATGGAAATGGTTTAAAATACTCTTAAATTACAAAATTTTGCATGCCTTTCCAAACTTACTTTGGAGACACTTACCTTAGGAGACACCAGAAGTGGAACCTCTAGGATTTATGCTTTGTTTGTGGAGCAGCAAGGTCATAGCTCCCACTTGCCACCAGTGTCCAGATGCCAGGCAGAATCGGCCCAATCAGCACAGTGTTAGCTCCCCTTCACTTAGCTTACTCTATGTGTTCATTTTCTTCCCAATCAATCCATCTGTCCGTCATCCACCCACCCACCTACCCATCCACCCACCCACCCACCCACCCATCCATCCATCCATCCATCCATTTTCTGAATATTCCTCAGGCCAGATATTTACAGGTCTCAAGACGCAAGCACCTGTGTGTGTACGTAGCAGTGTGAATGATATCACTGCAGTCTGTCACTGTGTAAATCTTGGAGTTAAGCTTATATGGAGTGTTTTCAGTTTGAGACGGTAACTTTACCAGGCTCAAGGGCAAACCACACAGCTCCTGTCTGTCCCAATATGCACACCTTTTACACCTTTTGCTGTTCAGTCTGGCAATGAACAAGGAGTGCACAGTGCTAAGGACCATGGCTAGCAAAAAAAAAAAAAAAAAAGGCAACAATAAAAAAGCAATTCACTCAAAATGAGACTGGAAAACAAAGACTTTATTTCTGAAGATTATTTGATGATGTAAATAGCAAGTTATATTACAATCTTTAAGTCTAATTAAGTTGTGGAATATAGACAATAAAACTAGGTTTGAAATTCAGGCAGACTTTCATTTTTAATGGAAAAAAGGTGGTATGATTCAGCCCTAGAGATGTAACTATAAATGCCAGGCTTGACTAGCTGATTCTATAATAACGTTGCTCCAAGTGTTGATTTTGCACATGCACATAATCATAATAAACGCCACTCTGATTCCCAGTTTCAAGAGAGTGAAGTTGCACATATATAAAAACAGCTTTAGGTGTCAGGTGGGATATGCAAAACTTCAAGCTCTGCCAGAATATTGTACAGAAATGGAACTTCACCCTGTGACTTCACATGCACGGAGGAAAAGACACTAGCATGATCTCAGCAGGCGTAAAAGGTGTTCACTTGTCCATTGACTGGTCTGAAAGGGGAACAAGTGAATCAGTAAATTCATGTAGTATAAAAAAGCAAATCTAGTGATCTCTATGGAAAGTATTGCAGAAAATAAGGCATGTCTGTTGTGTATTCTGAAACACACCAGAAAGCATTGTTCCATTTCAAAGGTAAAGGAAGAAACAAGTATACCTGTTAGTACTTCATGTGCCACTTGCAAATACCACTACATCTATAAGAGTGACAAACACACACAGTTCTCCCCAGATGCTTATGTTGACATCCTGTGCTGCAAATATAATAGAATCATGAGGCATTTTTATAATTTTGACAGGTTAAAAATCAACAAATTAACACTGTGTCACAAATTTCTGTTTTTTATGTCACTGGTGGCAACAGCCTAAAGCAATACATCTTTTGAGGGCTGCTTTGGTTGTTTCTGACGTACCCTGACAAGAAGTACTTGCAGAGCCTATACGTTATTTCACAGCATTTTGTAAAGTGGCTTTCAAATACAGACATTGTGGGGCTCCTCTTTTGTCACCTCTCAGCGCCCTCCTGTTCAGAGTTGCTGCCATTTCTTGCACACCTGGGCAAGAGGCATCTCTGGGGAATAAGTTCCTTAGGCAGGAGAAAGAGCTTCCCCAAGAGGACACCCTGGGAAACCAAGGGCACCTCAACCCAAACCTGAGAGACCCACCATGATGAGGAACCTGAGGCAGACTTCACACATGCAGGTCTTTCTCTGTGTTAACTGCATGTGTTATCTATTGTGGTGTGCAGATGACCGGATATGCTGTGCTTTCTGGATACCTCAGAAGTTGCATCCTCCACAGGCTCCCAGATCAGGAGACATGCAAGAAAAGTGTACCGAAAGTCCCAGGAGTTGGTGTGGCTGGTGTTCACTGTGAAGCCCAGGATAACTCACTGCATGGCCCTGCACCTGCAAAGGGCAAGCGGCAGCCCGTGCGGGGAAGGTGTCAGGAACTGTGTCAGGAAGGTCTCAATCCTTAAGAGCCTGATTTTTCTTCAGGAAAGAAGGAATCCTGCACGTTATTGCAACTAGAAGAAATTTCAGTAGTGCTCATGTTCCACTGGAATTTTGCCCTGGTATTCAGACTAATGCAGATACTTCACTGAGGGGCAAGGATTTTTTCACTCTAAAAGTTAAAGGCAGACAGAAAATATGCAACAGCTTGTTTGAGCACACAAAACCCTACGCTTTACACTGAATCAGTCTAAAAGTCAAAAAAAGCTATCAGAATAGGTCCCATGACCCATAAACCCACACATTCCAGTGACTGGAAGCACAGACATGATTGTTAAACTAGGCATGTGGGCTTTCACTGCTCTGTTTCAAAAGCAATTGTGTAGAAATATGTTTGATCCGTTCCATTGCTATAATACCACCTCACTGACATGAGTGAAGGGATCTTTCTTGGTGGACTTTGATTGAAATTTGATCTCCTTAATGCTGATGGACGTATTACAGCGAAGTGGTTTCATTATCACCAATAAATGTGTCGACTTGCTATTTGCAACAACAGTGTTTCAAACCAAAGAAAGATGTTCAGTTCTGCTGACTAGGAGCTCTCAGGATTTCTAGCTAAAAGGCCATTAAATACAGGACTTGAAAATAGCTGCTATTGCATTAGGTTTAATTCACATTTGCCTTTGATTTCAGCACAGACCAGGAGATTTTGGCCAGTTTGAGGACGATGAATATTGCAAGCCTCGGTATGACCTTCTTAGAAGGGAGAACATTTGCCAGTGATTTGTCTTTCAGATTTATGCTTGATCATACCAGTAGGTTAAATGTTAGTAATTTCATTCCAAGTAGGTGAGTAGTATTGTGCATTAATGCAGTTAGCCGGGTGTGAAGTGAGTGCAGTGGAACAGGTTAATGGCATTGCTGACCTGAGAGAGATTGGAAACTGGGCCTGATACAGATGACAGGATTTCTGAGACATACTCTGTTTACTCAAATTTTTAACATTAATGTTATTTTATCAGAAAGAAGCAGCTGAAATGAAACATATAATGCTTCAGAGAATGGAAATAGACGCACAGATACAAATATTCTTAAATGTTAACATGGTTCCTGAGTCATTATGGCATTTCTTTTCCATTAGTCATCAAGAAAAAAATATTAAAAATACCACTGATGGGTATTTATATGGGTGGATTTACCCATCTGTCTAGCTAATCATAAGGAAATTCAGTTTCTCTGAGCCTGTGTATGTGTGTGAATATACAAATACATATATACATATGTCGATATGCATATTTGATAAGTATTTATGATGTGACTCTTCAGTTAGAGGACGAGCTGTACAAACAAGAAACAATGGCTTGAAATTTTTGTTGTAACCAAGTGGGTTACAATGAGGTGGGTAGAGGTTCATATATGCAGTGGTTACTATAGTTACAGTATCTCTCTCTGTCCCTGTAATGAGGAACTAATCACTTTGTTCTCTGTCCAAGACATCTGTATTTTGCTCGTTTGCCTCTTCACCCACAGCAGACAGCATTTCTTCCCCAAGGGAAGGCAGCAGAAATACAGCGATGCTAACCCTCCAAAGCAAATGACTCCTTGACTAGCTAATCCCAAGTCCTTAGGGAAAAGAAACAGGATTTTCACAGAAGTGCTGAGTTTAATAATGGGCAGGAATCTGCCATGCCATGGCAGCGAATAACACTTCCCACCTCACCACAGTTACCAGAAACCCTAAAAGGTTGCCAAGAAGGTGCATTCCTTACATTTTTATTGCTGCCTGTCATAGAATTAAATATCAGAGACAGGGAAAAAAGGAACTCAAATTTGCAAATATCTAATGGACTGCTTGCTATGAGGCCCCAAAACTTAGTAGTTCCTAAGATTAAAGCCCACAGGCTCTATATGCACGCATGGTAGCTTTTCTCCATCTCTGGAATTATGTCTTGCAGTAGTAGGAGATGAATTGTGATTCAAATCCAGGAAGAGATCGAAGGGTTCACATCCAACAGTCAGGATGCTGTGCTTCTTAAAATATCTGCCAGCTGCCTTCAGCATCTCCCTTCGCAGATCTATCTTGCTCTTCTCTTTAGGTAAAATGGACAAGATTCAGGGGCATAGACATAGGTGCCAAATGCCCTTTTTAGGCACAGCTGGGTTTCTGAAACCATCTCACCCTGTCAAAATCTCACCTGTTGGGCTGGTAGGCACAAATACCTCAGCACGCTGAGCAAGCACTCTTTTACACAATGACTAACAAGGGAAATTTAGGGCTATCAAGTTTTACAGTACATTTTACCTCTCTAGTGAGTAGGACATTCCCCCAAGGGGGGGAGGAGTCTGTTGTCAAATACCCTGACTCATGGGCAAGAGTCACCTGAAGAATGATAACTGTATTAGAATAATCAGCTACTGACCATTTAATATCACTAAATAAATGCAGTATCATATCTTCTTAGTTTCTGTCCTTCTGCACTACAAATGATAAACGCTAGTGGCATTAGTCAGATTTGACAGCATGTTTTACTGAGCATAAGCCCAAGCTAAAAAATAACCAACAAAGACAAATGCAATTCAATGCCCCTAAACATCATGTACATCTATTACTTCCGTAAGCTACAACTCTCACTCTTTTCAAATGAACTAATAGCCAGTCTTAATGTTGAAGAAAAAGGGCTATATTAAGCTTCATCAGAGATTTTCCTCAATTTAACTGGCAAGCTGAAATTACCTATACTTGGTCTTTGCCTCAAGGAAATGAGACTTAAATTCACCAAGGATTCAAGCCTGCATGTGAATATCTACATGTTTGCCTGTATCTGTGTGTGCTCTTCCTCTTTTGAACCGATTGCCATTTATCAGACAGATTTGACAGAGCTGAGCATAGTCATAAAAGCTGTAAAGATGTTAAGACATATCTTGTCTTTAACACCATAAAGATATTCTAAATACCTTTATATTCTTAATTATACATTTTTAATATATTTTAATAGTTTCATGAAGATAGTAAGTTTTGCAAATGTAGGTGGCCAGAAAGAGAAGTTGTGCAAGTGCCAATGTAAAGATTGTCTTGTGATTTCGATCCCTCAGCATCAGAGAATCCAGATACAAGACACACAAAATGGGATTCATTGGTTTCAACAATGAGCAACATTTTATTGAAATTCTAAAAAGCAAACAAAAGTAAAATGGTTTTGCCATTTTATATTTGAGACAGGGAAAGTATGGTCATCAGTTTAGCAAAGGTTTCTGACTTCTCTCGACAACTCCTTTATTATTTGGAGAAATAAATTTAGATTTAGCATGCTAGTTCTCAGACATAAGAAATGCCACCATAAAACTTGACAAAAATATGACTGAACTGTCATTGCAGAAAGTCACTGTAGTCTATGGGGACTTTTACATCCTTTGGGAACAGCATCACAGAACAGTTTCAGGACGGGACACAGACAAAAAAGCTTCTCTTTTACCTTCAGCCTCCCTGTTTGTTAAAAAAATCCTTCTCAGTATCATGCATAACTAATATCTATATGTTAAGATTGTTGAGGGTAAACTTAAGGTTAGTCAGTTCAATTTGGAGGCCTGCAGGCTAAGGGCTGAGTGATCCACGTTGGACTGACAAGATACATACAGTAAAGGATATCATAAATGCTGATAGGACCTGAGTTGGGGAGACACTACCGCTACACCTTTTGGGTTTTTTTCTAGGTTTTTTCTCATTTGTAAATGGCCTAATTACACAACAGTAAGAGGGAAGAAAGTAGCTGATGAGAAAGAAATACTGTGCAAAAGAGAGACAACTAGGGCAACACTGCTCTTCATAGAAATGTTCTCTTAAAAGACCATTTTCCCTTGTTAGCTAAGATCTTCCTTTTCTAGCAAATCAAGAAAATAGGAAAAAAGTTTTTCAGACCAGCATGTGATACGTGCATATTAGCCAAAGAGTGATAGGCAGTTGCATAAGCACAAAAAGAAAAGATATTTTAAGAAAATTATAGCACCATTAATTCCTAAAAAAGGTTATTGTCTTTGAATACGCTCTCCCTTGTTCAGAGGCCTTCACTGATAGCTGCAATTACTTAAAACAATAGTAATTATGTTCCATACAAATTGACACAGATAGTGAACGTCTTGATAAAGTAGGTGGCATCATCCTACCCTAGGGTTGGGCTTTCTCTACCTGGTGAATTAGAAATACATTTGTTTCTAAAGCAAGATCTAAACTCTACCTGCTACTACATCTGTTTCTCTGTGTCACGGTGTAACCCCAGCCAGCAGCCAAGCCCCACACAGCCGCTCGCTCACTCCCCCCGCAGCGGGGTCGGGGAGAGAACTGGAAGAGTAAAAGTGAGAAAACTCGTGGGTTGAGGTAAAGACAGTTTAATAGGTAAAGCAAAGGCCGTGCACTCAAGCAAAGAAAAACAGGAATCCATTCACCACTTCCCAGGCAGGTGTTCAGCCATCTCCAGGAAGGCAGGGCTCCACCACCGTAACAGCCACTTGGAAAGACAAACGCCATCACTCCAAACATCCCCCCCTTCCTTCTTCCCCCAGCTTTATATGCTGAGCAATGGCATCATATGGTATGGAACATCCCTTTGGCCAGCTGGGGTCAGCTGTCCTGGCTGTGCCAACCCCTTGTGCCCCCCCAGCCTGCTCGCTGCTGGGGTGGGGTGAGGGGCAGAAAGCCCTTGGCTCTGTGTCAGCACCGCTCAGCACTAACAAAAACATCCCTGTGTTATCAGCACTGTTTCCAGCACAAATCCAAAACATAGCCCCATATTAGCTACTATGAAGAAAATTAACTCTATCCTGGCCAAAACCAGTGCACTCTGAATTTCAATTATGTAAGAATGTCTAAATCATGATAACAGAGTTGTCTTTGCTAGACCCCACTTATACAAATTCCCTGCATTGGGAAGATGACACTGTGCTGAACACTACTAATAAGGCAACTAATAAGTTCCCCTTTGAGCTGTAAAATAGTTTGTAAGACAGCAGTTGTCTATTTGCATATGAAAGACAAAAAGAAACAATTAAAATAATCGCCAGAAGATCAATTATTTCATCATTGCAGTTCTACATATAATTTGTCATATCATATTAGCTTTTCCTTATTAAAATACTATCACAGCATAACCATTTCTTCCCAAAACATCTTCCCGTCAAGCGAATGAACAAATTGTATATTTTAAACACTTATGCTCTATTTAAAATAGAAAGTGGATCACAGTGTTTGCAGATAATTTAATTTAATTACCAATTGTCCTGTACCTCTTGCTATCAGGATGAACATTAGATGTTACTAAGTCAAATGGTGCTATTTAAGCACAGGGGCTAGCAAACAGGCAACTGCATTGCCTGGCAGCCTGCTGGGGACAGCAAACACTCCTCACACCTCAGATGGCCCCACCAACAGGCTAGCAGATCAGCATAAACCATAGCCACATGCAGACCCTTTTCCTTCTTTCCTGTCCCGGTGCAAGAACTGTTAGCACAGCTAATCACCACAGCTAAGGTCATCCATTTCGAACACCAGCGTTCCCACTCCTCTGCCAGTGGGTTGAGGGTCTGAGCTGCTGAGGGATGGACTGACCTGCCCACAGGGACGGTGACTTCCACAGCAGGACAGTTAGCAAAGACCGGTAGCACCACAGTTGTCTCATAAGACCAGTAACTTCTGAAAAATCAGGTGCCTTCCACACCTGCAAATTCTAAGCCTGAGCATCAGTGAGGTAGGAAGAAATGGAGAATTAAGTCACAGGTCCCCTTTCTCCTCACACATTTCTTCATCAGGAAGCATCTGTTTCTTGTGGAGGAGAATGGGAACGGATACTACCCTAAAAACATCCTATATAGCAGAAATCAACAGGACTAGCCTTTGCTCCAGTTATGGCCATCCCCATTAAAACCAGGTGATTCTTCTCACCTTATTCTCACATGCAGTGGCCAGGAGGAAGGGACAACCTGCCTCAGGGTATGACGCTTGATCAGGAAATCATATGGCACTGCTTATCTGATCTATTTGAAAATCTATAATCTCAGCTATATAAAAAAAAAAAGATGTGACAATTATCTCAGCAAGTCAACAGAGACCAACTTCTCGAAATGAAACACTTTGTATTCAAATTGAAACAACAAATCAGTTAAAATATGTATGAAATAAAACACTACTAACAATAAAGCAGAGTGAAAGTGGATTTGTCTAGAACATCCCCCCTGGGTATCTTCACTTGCCTTGAAAACAGTGAAGAGTCAGGTCTCAGGAGCTTTGAGGTAAGCACCCACCAAGGCAGCTGCACTGCAAAGCAGCACCCGCAGTGCAAGTGGGTGCCAGCACAGAATCAAACATCTAATGTTCCTTCTCGATTTATCATTTACTCTCTAGAGATTTCAAACATGGAGGGCAACTAAAAACTGAGGCCCTTATGATAAAGTTACTTCCTACAAAATGAAATATCTATTAAGAAAGAGAAGTGCAAGCCACAGTATCTCAGACATAGAATTGCAGAATCATAGAATCATTTAGGTTGGAAACGACCTTTAAGATCATCAAGTCCAACAGTAAACATAACACTGCCAAGTCCACCATCAAACCATGTCCCTAAGCACCACATCTACACATTTTTTAAATACCTCCAGGGATGGCGATTCAACTGCTTCCCTGGGCAGCCTGTTCCAATGCTTGACAGCCCTTTCAGTGAAGAAATTTTTCTTAATATCCCATCTAAACCTCCCTCGGTGCAACTTGAGGCCATTTCCTTTTGTCCTATCACTTCTTACTTGGGAGAAGAGACTGACACCCACCTCCTGCCTGCAATAAGGTCTCCCGTGACTCTCCTCCTTCTCCAGGCTAAACACCCCAGTTCCCTCAGCCGCTCCTCATAGGACTTGTATTCCAGACTCTTCACCAGCCTCATTGCCCTTCTCTGGACACGCTCCAGCACCTCTACATCCCTCTTGTAGTGAGGGGCCCAAAACCGAACACAGTATGCAAGGTGCAGCCTCACCAGTGCCGAGCACAGGGAGACAATCACTTCCCTTGTCCTGCTGGCCACACTATTTTGAATACAAGCCAGGATGCTCCTGGCCTTCTTGGCCACCTGGGCACGCTGACTGCTCATACTCAGCCAGCTGTCGACCAGCACCCCCAGGCCCTTTTCCTCCAGGCAGCTTTCCAGCCGCTCTTCCCTCAGCCCGTAGTGTTGTGTGGGGCTGTTGTGACCCAAGTGCAGGACCCGGCACTGAGCCTTGTTGAACCTCATACACTGGCCTTGGCCCATCAATCCAGCCTGTCCAGATCCCTCTGCAGAGCCTTCCTGCCCTCCAGCAGATCAAGACTCTCGCCCAGCTTGCTGTCATCTGCAAACTCACTGAGTGTGCACTCGATCCCCTTGTCCAGATCATTGATAAAGATATTAAACAGAACTGGCCCCAGTACTGAGCCCTGGGGACTTGTGGCCGGGCGCCAACTGGATATAATTCCATTCACCACCACTCTCCGGGCCTGACCATCCAGCCAGTTTTTTACCCAGCAAAGAGTACGCCTGGCCAAGCCATGAGCAGCCAGTTTCTCCAGGAGAATACTGTGAGAAGTGGCATTAAAGGCTTCATAAACATCCAGTTAAACATCTGCACAGGGGTGGCAGATACAGCCCAGGATTTGCCATACAGCCTGACCGTTTTGAAGAAGAGGCAACCACGGGCCAAGGTGGTGTTTAAAACATCTAAAATGGTTGTAGGCACTTATGTGCTGGTAACCGAATCCCTACCCTGAAGTCAAACAGGGATGAGAACAAGCAAATGCAGGATGGGGAGTGAGTTCCTGGTGTCCCCACATAAGCGCCATTTCCAAAACTAGACAGAAGGTAACAGTTTTATACAGGGGAGGGAGAAGGAAGCCTCCACTCCTGTAATGTGCTAGACAGTGTCATAAAAATGGGAATGGCACTGGCTACACAATTGAATATAGTCACTATTTGCTAAATGAGAAGTCTGAGATAAAGAATTTAGTTTTTCATTCAAAACTGAAAGCCTCGCTAGCATTGCCTAATATTTGCTGGAGTATCTACTATTGCTAGCAAAGGCTATATCAATATTAGTAAAATTTCATTAAATTCCACTGTATTGATTAACTTCCCCTTCCTCAGCATAAAAACAAAATAAGATCTGTGAGAAGGACTTTGGATTTAAAATTTACTATGGGGTTGTTTGGGGTTTGGGTTTTGGTTTTGGTTTTGGTTGGGTTTTGGGTTTTTTTTGCAGTCAACAACTTGATGTCCAAATGGAGACCAGTGACGAGTTGTATTCCTCAGGGGTCGGTATTGGAACTGGCACTGTTTAATGTCTTTGTTGGCAGCATGGACACTGGGATTGAGTGCCCCTTCAGCAAGTTTGCTGACAACACCAAGCTCAGTGGTGCAGTTGACATGCTGGAGGGAAGGGATGCCACTCAGAGGGATCTTGACAGGCTTGAGAGGTGGGCCCATGTGAACCTCATGAAATTCAACAAGGACAAGTGCAAGGTCCTGCACCTGGGTTGGGGCAATCCCAAGCACAAACACAGGCTGAGCAGAAAATGGATTGAGAGCAGCCCTGAGGAGAAAGATTTGGGGGTGTTGGTGGATGAGAAGCTCAACTTGGGCCAGCAATGTGCGCTTGCAGCCCAGAAAGCCAACTGTATGCTGGGCTGCATCAAAAGAATCGTAACCACCATGCTGAGGGAGGTGATTCTCCCCCTCTATTCTGCTCTTGTGAGACCCCACCTGGAGCACTGCATCCAGCTCTGGAGTCCTCAGCACAGGTAAGATGTGGACCTGCTGGAACAGGTCCGAAGGAGAACCATAAAGATGATCAGAGGGATGGAGCAGCTCTCCTATGTAGACAGGCTGAAAGAGTTGGAGTTGTTCAGCCTGGAGAAGAGAAGGCTCCAGGGAGACCTTATTGCAGCCTTCCAGCACCTCACGGGGGCCTACAAGAAAGCTGAAGAGGGACTTGTTTACAAGGCCATGTAGCAATAGGTCAAGGGGTAATGGTTTTAAAATAAAAGAGGGTAGATTTCGGTTAGATATTATGAAGAAATTCTTTCCTGTGAGGGTGGCAAGACACTGGAACAGGTTGCCCCTAGAAGCTGTGGATGCCCCATACCTGGAAGTGTTCAAGGCCAGGTTGGATGGGGCTTTGAGCAACCTGGTCTAGTGG
>JAVJGI010000001.1:57121517-57162959 GCA_035590275.1 Ibycter americanus
TTGGATGGGGCTTTGAGCAACCTGGTCTAGTGGAAGGTGTCCCTGCCCATGGCAGGGGGGTTGGAACTAGGTGATCTATAAGGTCCCTTCCAACCCAAACCATTCTGTGATTCTATGAATATTATAAAATTGAGGCAGGAGTAGTAAGGAGCTGCTAGTATAATAAAGTTGGTTTCATAAAAACCAAACAAAACCAAACATGAAGCTCTTTCATGCTTGGCTGGACTTGAAATGAGCTGCTGTCATTCCTTTATTGAGTCAGCACCTTCACACAATGCTCTTAGTTCAGCCTCAGCTTGTGAACATGTAGCTAGCTTCATACATACGCAGTATTTTTCTAAATGGCTTTATTTTTATAACAGAAAATTTTTACCACATCTTCAAAGCTTACTTTTTCCTTCATTGGTCCTTTTTGTGAAATACACTTTTACTTTCACGAGGGTTTAACATCAATTAAAGTTCTGTTCGAAATAATTGCAAAAAAGCTTATCTTTTACATAAACATCTATCAACTCCCCAAACTGTCTTTTAAAATTAATTAATTAATTTTAAGAGTCCTTACACTTAAATAGTAATTAAAGAAGTGTGTTTTCCTTTACCATTAGCAGTCTTTGGAAAGACAGCTCCTGTTGTAAGGAAATTGCTTGGTCACTGCCAGACTGTCAGTCCAAGTGACGACAGATATTCTCTCCTCAGATCATTTCTTATATTGGACTACAGCTGGAGTGTCTGCTTAGACCAATCCACTCTATACACACCGTCTCGCTATTCAAATATAATGTTCAAAGTTAATTTTCTGGTGGTTTATGTTGAGACAAATAACATTTGCACCTACACATCTCAGGACACTGGGCTAAAGTATTTAGAGGTGACCTTCACTTCTGGCCTTAAGCAGCAGCATATCTGAGGGAGAAATTCCATCACCTTCCAGTTGTGCATCTTTCTGAAAATCTGGAGATTCTCGACAAGAAATTACATTAGGTAAGAAAATCACTGTCTCCTCTGTAGAAGGGTTTAAACTAAGGTCGTAGTTTGCTACCTCTGAGACTGGCAGGGGTTAAACTCCACTCTGCCTCACATGTAGATCTCAGCGAAGCTCAGATCAGTGGGGTAGCTTTTGTTTAAACAAGGAAGCCTCTGAACTCCCCTATAAAGGCAAACCAAGGAAAATCTTGTGACCTAGTTACAGATGCTGCATGAGTTTTGGAGCTGTCCTTGCTTAGGTGGCTGCCAGAGCAGAGATATTCTACATGGTTATTTTAATGTGAATGCCTCGCTAGATTTCATCTTAATCCTCCTGACAAAACCCTGACCCGTTTCATCCAGGTTCTCAGGAAGCCATGAATGGCATTATCTCAGGAAGAAAGCCAAGTGCTCAGAATGGAGGTGCATCAGCAAGACTTAAAAGAAACACATCAAGCTAGGAATGTAGATCTGCATCTATCCATCAGGATTAGTCCTGTATCCTTCTGAGCAGTATAATATGACTGTATATTTTAACTAACTTAAACACATGAACTTTAATTATATACCACTGTCAAATAGTATGAAAAGAGATTTGAGGGAAGCATACATTAGGAAAACACAGTTTCAGAAGGAACCTTAAGACTGCCCATTACAGCTTCTTTAACTAACTTTAATTAGCTTGGAGTTGCAGGAGCAATAGACGACCTGATAATCTCATTATTTCAATCTGAAAAACATATTTACCAAGTATAGAAAAGAACAGATTTTTAGTCATAGTCCGATATTTAAAGGAGTGTTACTTTCCCTAAGTGCAAACTAACTAAAAGGAGATTAGAGTATTCCTTCTCTGAAGTAAGAAAAGTATGGACACCTGGCTTTTCACCAGTAGTCTTCTGTGCCATTTATGTCTGCTCAATGTGAGCACAAATTAGTACCCCTAGTGTGAGCAAAAAGACATAATGTAATAGTGTGTGAAATCCATTTGACTTTTTTTACATGCAATGGAGAAAGAAACCAGCTCTATATATTTCAAGGAATAAGTAAATAAATACTACTATTATTTACTGGCTATTTGTCTGCTTTTGTTGAATTCATATAAGCTTAAAGAAAGCCACTTTCTACCTTTTGGCTTCCACCTACAGTGACCTTAGGAACAGTCACTGAATTATGAAAAAAAAGAATGAAAAGGTATCAAGCCTAGGATAAAGTGAACGGAAAGAATCATCGGTCACTTACCTTCTCTGTCACCTGGTATTGAGTTTCCAATGTATTAAATTATCAGATAGCTGTTGTCTTTCAGCTTTATTCTGGTGGGGCCACACCACCAGAGCTTCTGTCATAAAAAAGGCTCCTAGTCTGCCAGCTACACTAGCAGTCTTAGTCTGCATCAGCTATGCTTCAAATTCATATTTTTTGTAGGTAACCAAAACCAGATGATCATTCCCCAAGATGAAGTGTGACCACTGTCTCATAGCATGGTGCTACCAATCTCTTCTTATACCTAAATGCATTTAAGAATCTAATAGACGTGGCAGAGCCAACCGTTTGTTTTAATTTGCTTATTAAAGATCTGAAAAGTTATTTCATCAGCTGCACCACCCAAATGGTGTCTCTTTATCCAATTAGTACAGCTACAGAGGAAGCAGCTTTGTGGTTCATAGCCTGGCACAACATAGTCCCACTCCAGGATGGGTTCCATTGGTACAAATATTTATTAGTCCTGCTTTTATTTGTAATTATCTGTGGCATGCCTAGAATACCATCTTGTAGGGAGGGACTCCACTCTTACCCATTGTCACTTTTCGAACTTTATGGTTTGGCTTTGTAAGTACCCTTCTTGGAACTGCAGAAACTGATGCCCTGAATCCTGGAGCTTGCTACATTAACCAAGCATCAGAAAAAAAAGTAACATCAACAAATGAACCAAAGATCAGAAGATGGTTTCAATGGTTGCATAGATCCTGAGCCCTCGTTCTATGTAACTAACGTAAATGAGGTATAGCCCCATGGGGAATGTGTATGTCTGGAATTATATATGATTTTTGAGATGTCACATGCTGACATTTCAGCTGCTGAACACAGAAATTCCACAGTGAGGCTGAATTTGTATTTTCATATTTCTTAGAGTTCCTTAATGCAAATAAAAAGCATTTTAAAGTTCCTGACATCAGAGGCTGGAATCTCTTCTTGGTTCTTGGTGAATGATGCTGGCTCAGCATAAATTAGTATACCACAGCGATATACAAGCCTACGAGCCTGTCATGAGCCTTTTGTCTCGATGGCTGCTCAAGCAATTACTTAGTAGCATTAAAGATGAGATTAACCAAACTAAATTAGAAAAACACTCATATATTTAACTTCCATTCACCACCAATAATTGCCAGTTAAATTTAAATTTGTTCACATTCTGGATGATAAAGTAAAAATGTCCTTAGTGGAAGTATTTGACTACTTATCAACTCAGAGAGAAAATTGGGCTATTTATGGAATGTTAATGCTCAGACCATCTGAAAAGAAAAGCACATATTAATCTTTTACATATTAAGATTTCTGCTGTTTTACAAAAATATGTAAGTCTACAAAGAAAAAATAACCCTGCAAATGAAAACGCCTACTAAATATGTAACAGCTTCACGTGCTAAACTGCTCACAAAAGAGAAAAAAAGCGATATAATATATGAGCTACCTCTTAAGCGAAGAGACAAGGCCTTTGAATGTAATTCTGCAATAGTTTTATTTTAAAAAGTTAAGGTTACACAATGAGCAGAAGTCAATTTGCAGTCAATATATGGTATGTGATATGACCTGGAGATAAGTAACTAAATTATAAAGCTATAAATATTCAAAAGCTCAGTAGTGGTCTTGCCATGAACAGCAAAAAGGGAAGCTCAAACTGCTTATTGTCACAACGTGGCTTTGATCATGCTGTGATCAATCCAAACTCGGTATGATTTGTGTGACATAGATGAAGGAGAACAGCTACAAACCCAGAAATAAGTTGGAGGTTGCTGACCGGAACCCGGGGTCACCTCAAAGCTGGTGCCCTTATTCTTCAAGCAGTGTGCCTGCCCACTCTGTCAGCCGCTTGGACGTTGTCTAGGTGCACTGGAGTGGCGGTTGGCCCAACCTAATAAATCCTGCCTTTCAGATTACTGATTAGCTGAGGGTCAGCCACGTGCTACCTGGAGCTACACAGCTGGCTTAGAGCTGGCTCATATTCAGCCTGGAGAGAGCCAGCTTGCTTCCACTTGCAAAACACTAAGCAGATATACCCAAAGCCAAACTACATCCTTCCTTCTTTTCTAGCATCCATAAATCTTTAACTTGTGCCCGCACAATAGCACCGCTCTTAACATCAGAGGTGACATCTTACCCAATGCTCTGACGGCATTCCCCTGGGACGGGGCAGATCTGCTCACAGTATTTAACATAGACCCTCATCCCAATGGCACAACTGAACTTGAGAAATTACCTCTTTTCCCAGAAACAGGTTTCTATAATGTTATGAGAAGGGACTCCATTCTACACATTAAGTGAAACCTAAAAATGCCCAGATTTTGGGTTTTGTACATAAACTTATGCCTAGATGGTACTTGGGAGATTGCTGTGAGGGAAATGCCCTTCAAATGGATCGGAAGCTGACCCACCAAGACTAAGTAGTGATAAACCATGCAGAGTCACAAGTATGATAAAACCTGGATTCAGCACCTCACTGATCTGTGCTATCGAGGGTCAGTTCACACTGCTGGGGTTGTGGGGGGAGCTCTTACTGACTTGCTTACCACCCTTTAGGCATCAACTGTGTCTACCCTTGGTTGTTATGTGCTTTTATAACCAACCAGCTTTCCTCTGTAGTACGGATCTGTTCTTGACTTCAGTATATTCCTTTCCGATGACAGATAAGGTGAAAAGGTTTAGATAAACAGGAGAAACGAGACCTTCCATGCCCACTGCTGGATGGGACACTTCGTTGACTGTAATTCTCCCCAGGATTTTAGGTACCACATGAGCCAATCTAGTCGAGCAAAAAGGGACTGTGGGGCTGTCCTGAAGGCAAGATGCTAATGGTGAGACTTAGGATGCTCTTGAATTGCTGTGTTTGCATGACAGCCATTGGATATGTCCCTGCAAAAGCTATCCCCAAGAGCCAGGAGTATCAGGCAGCACAAGCCAGATGCTCCAGACAGGGAGGAATGCAGGCAGTAACTATACTGCCACAGGCATGCTGCTTTGCTGATATTCCTGTAGTGTCTCCTGACTCCTGTGAGTATCTCTGCCTGCTGCTGCCTCGTCACCCGCCACCTCAGGGTCCCCATGGTGCATTCAATCCCCCAAGGTAGAGACTGCCTTAAAACAGCCAGGATTTTTTAGAAGCCTTGACAGGTTTCAAATTTATACCTACACTACATTCACTGAGTGTGACATAACCAAAATATCTTTCTACTCTGTTTCTACTATATTAGTGCTGGGGTTTTTTCAGGGATGGTGAAGTCCTTTGCCAATTTCCCATGGCAGGACAGCTTTACACTGGAAAAATTGAAAGCAGAGCATGTGGAGTCTCCAAATTCAGCTTTTTAAATTAAAGCAATAGGCCATGACAAGCAGTGAATTTCTTGAACAGTTATTGCAGACTGCAGGGGGCATTAAAAGGTACAAGACAGAAAGCCAAATGGCTTTTTAAGCACTCAAGCAGAGTGAAGCTCAACTGGAAATGAATTACCTGGAGTGTGTTATTGCTACTGTAACATGCAATTCAAGACACCTAAATAAAATAAGACAAGCTGTGTTTTAAATAACAAATAATCTTAAAGAAGCATAAACTAGGAGGAGTTCATACAGGCAAGCATTCTGCAGAAGGCTTACGTATCACTCCAGACAGTTCATCCATAATGTTAAGGCTCTGAACCTTGAAAGAGAAAACTTGCTAAACAGACTGTTCAAAGCTACAGTGTGCACCTTGGTCTTGGCTTTACTGAGTATTGAGGAATTAAAAATGTTTCTACGTAAAAATCTATTTGAAGATTTATAGGGGTGTTACTTATTACACTCAAATTTTGTCCTAAATGTCGTGCATTTAAGTCTGTCTACCATTAAAATAAGATAAAAATCAAGCTAGTGACATTCCTGAAGTTTGCTGCTATACCCAGATTATTCTTTATGCAAGTGGGTTGATCTCTTAAAGAGTTCTTGCTGGTTTCTAGGGTCAAGCTAGGTGCTGCAAAGCCTAATTTCTAGGCAAGTAAGTCCCTATTATATCTAGACCCAAGCAGGCACTGGCGTCCCCACTTTGAGGTTACCCAGCCTTCACAGTGACACACTGTACTTGCAGCCACCACGCTAGCACTCGTCAACATTTTTGCTTTAGTTTAGAAACCTAAGACAGAAATCTTTAAAGCCAGTCTTTAAAGTGAGTTTAAACTGAAAGTTCAAGTTGAGATTGGCCCAACATTTCTGTGGATGAATAAAGCATCTAGAAGATGGAAGATCTGTGGCAATTTCTCTTTGATGAGGGCAACTGATTTCAAGGAGAAATATTCCATCCACCAAAGGCAGCCTCCTGCCCAGATCTTAGTTGAGCATTTCGTTTGCAGAGCACTTGATTTAAATGTATAAACACAGACTTACAGTTGAAAGAGACTCAGCAATGGGCTGGCATGTTGAGCCAGGAGAGCCAGTGACCATTCCCATGAGGGGAACTCTGAAAACTGGAACGGAAATGATGTGGGGTACCTTAAGGTTTCACTCAAGTACCAGACTCTCCCAGAGATGCTCTGGATAAGAAGATCTTGCAAGAACTCAGAAGTCTCCATTCCAGTCTTTTAAATTCTTCACTGAAAAGTAGGACAGGTATTTAATTTTATTTTAACAGCAGAAAAGCTGTATTAAGGGCAACAGACATTAACAGGCTGACATAAAAGAATCCTGCATACGCTATATTCTGTTGGTTTGGGGTTTTTTGATTCCCACTTTACTGCAGCCTCTTCAACAGAAAAAAATGATCCACACCATTTTCAAGTGCAGATTGTAATGCAGAAATCTGTCCTTATGATAACAGCTTTCACCATCCCTTTCGCTAGCTTAATTCTATACTTGCCTTGAAAATCTCACCCGTTGCTGTTTTAATGTTTGCAGGATGCCCCATTGCCACACTGGCAAAGTTGTATTCCTCTAGAATTGCAAGAACACAAATATATCCATTGCTTAACAAGGCACTTGAAAATTCAGGATAATGTTTAACCTCAAAATTTAATGCTGACATCAGTTTTGATGAAGTATTTTTTCAATGTATGCACTGCATGAGCTTAAAAGTAGTCCTCCCTTGCATAAACATTCGAGAGTGAAAGCAGATGACTGTCACTGGGAAGTGTGGTTACCCTTCTGGGCCCTGTGTCAGAATGAAATCTCAGGTCTAGTGACCTTGTTCTTATAGCATCTGATAAGCAATGTGCCCTCACAGAGCAGAGAGAGGAGCTGCAACCTGGTAAACACCCTGTCTTTTTAGCAGTAGTTATGCATCGCAGCATTACGAACTACTACGCCAGCTTCACGTTGCTTCTGGTTCTTCTAGTTTACAGTTGTCAGGGGTAAGTCGAAGCCTTCGTAAGTAAGAAAGTGCATTCTCACCAACAGAGATGGGAAGCAATCTCACTGGCAGAGGACCAGCATGGGCCGTATTGATTAATGGCCTTCCTTTGCATGCCCAGGTGGAAATTCACATTTGCAAAGGTACAGTTAACATTTCTTTTTGGACCCCTTCAACTGCTTATGAACTGGAGATCAGATCAGTGATTTTAGTGAGTAGGACCGATCCATGGTATATTTTAATATCCTTCTGTATCCCAGTAATTGATTCTGCCTCATCCCAAACTCTAGGAGTCATTTTCACTGCTTTTGTTGAAAATGAATACAAAAAGATGCAGAAAATAAAACACCTTTTTATATTTACTTTGGATTATATGAAAATAACGTCCAAGATAAAAAGGAGCTGTGGCTGGCATCTGGATAAAGGCTAGTGACAAACTATACATTTATGGATTGCGCAGTTTAAACAATAGACCTGAATAAGTCCTGAAATACATGTGAGAATAAAAAACTACTCAAAAATGCGCACATGCAAAAAAAGAAACAGACAAGGAAAGGTACTGGCAAGGTTTAGAGACCCAAGGGGAGCTGAAAAAGTGTAATTTCATTTTGCTCTAATTTGTGCCTTTTATCAAATTCTGATTTATGTTATCTCCAGATTAAGAAAAATAAAAATCGCTCATTTGAATTCTTGCCACTCTCAGATGGGCACCAAGATTTCTAAACACCCACCAGGATCAGACTAGAAGAAAAGAAATTAAACCTACTTTTTTCTTCTAGGTAGGTTTTCCAGAAAGTCTTTTTGTAATGCTCTAATTACAAGAAACCATCAGTTTGGGGAAGAAACAGAGAATTAAAGTCAGAAAGCCTTGACTGGCAAGAGAAGAGTACAGCTGACTTACCACATGTTCCAAAAGAAGTATTAAGAAATCAATTGGCTTTCCAGTTGACTGCCGTGTACAGCTGTTGGTTGTAGTATCAATATTACATTAGCTGAAGAGAGATCAGCAGCACACTGACACTAAACTCCGGGGACATTTATTTCTCCTCTTCTTTCAGTTTCTCTTTGCAATAATTAACAACTGTTATTAAACACCTTTGGAGTGAAAAGTGTGCATCATTTTAAAAAAGCCAAATTTTGGATTGTGAATAGGCCTGGCTTCTCAGTGCTCTAGGTTTCATTTTCCCCTCTTATTACTTCTACATAGAAACAGAGAAGGTCTCGGTATAGATACGAGAACTGTGACATCCAGTTTGTGGGAGAGCAAAACCATGTTCTCAAGGGAGCTCACCAAGTTCATTACCTGCAGTCACAATTCCTTTGTGCATAATCGTGTTTGATAACAGCAAACGGTTGACTTTTAAGTACTCCCTGAAGACTTCAGATTTTTCCTTCATCACACAAATTAATAGTAAGTGAGGCAGTGACTATTTTAGGAATCTTCATTCATATTGTGCAGAATTTCCCTGACTGGGGAAAGGAAGACATTTATTTAACATCAGGAAAAGAGACAAGTAGACTTGGATGAAAATGAGGTCTTTCTTAAAGATGTCTTTTCCTACTTTTTGACAATGTATTCAACATTCATCTGCTACCGAGGTAGCTGAAGAATGGTAAATTAAGATTAACACATTACGGCTGTAGTGGGTCATCACTTAAGTAAATATGCGTAAGCAGGAATCATTCATGTGTGGAAAGTGTCACCTCATTTCCAGTGCTCTTGGCAAAGACAATTTAGATGAACAGTTGATTCACTAACAGTTTAACTGATACACAACCTTTGTACAAACAGAGTGGACTTGTTAATCTACATAGTACTAATTTGTTTACTAGCAAATAGTTTTGTGGGTATGGGCTAAAACTACAGAGTCTTAAGCACCTAATGGTCCTTATCACTTTAATCACAAGCATTTGCTTAAGCTGTGGATGAAAAGGTCTCTACTTTCTCCCTCTTCATGCCCCAAACTAGACTTAGACCTAATAATACATTTCACCTCTCACCAGACTGCTCTGGTGTGGGGATCTCAGTCCCTCTTGCTGCAGAAATTTTCCTCTACCTGCCACACCAGTACCACCCTGTCCACGTTTAGCGGCCAGACTTAAGACAACTCACATTTTCTCCCCCTCCTTGGCCCACTGAATAGTTACTCCATGGAAAGGGGAAGTAAGAAGGAAGGAAAGCCAAAGGAAGAAAGCCCAAACCTCCTCATCCCAGAACAACCTGGAGCAATATCACCCTGCACACAACGAACCGCTGGATTGGGGCAGCAGTGATTAGATATTTCTTTTATCACTTTCACAACATGATTTTTTTTAAAAAGAAAATGGTAAACCTCTTTGAAGTCTTTTCCTGTCTTTTCTCTTAGCGTTCGCAGTGTCTCACTGCTCCGGCAGCTGATCATTGTCGTGCTGAAACACTGTGCTGAGTCAATGACAAGTGACAGGGGAGGGGAGAGGGCTGGAGACAGGTTCAGGTCAGGCACACACAGACCTTCCTCTGCAGCCTGACCACCCGGCAGGGCGAAGGGAGGAACCTGCCTAAGAAAAAGCAACGTCATTTCTGGTTTATTGGCAGGCCACAGTTGTGATTATGGTGCTCTCACTGTTTCTTTCCCATCTTTTGCAATACTTTGCAAGCATGAATTTGGAACTGACATAATTAAACAACTTAATTAGACATTTATTTTAACTCTCTGGGCCAACGTGTTGGCTGAGGCTTTGCAAATGACGGAAACCGCAGCTGCCATGTTCAGCTTTGGGAGCAGCTCAGCTGCACTGTGTGTCATCAGTTCCCATCCTGCTCTCTCATTTTAATTAGACTCTCTTGCAGGCAACAAATCAGACTGATATTCTTCCTAAATGCTGCAAGTGCCCAGAGCAAACTGTGAATACTAAGGGAAAAACAAAGAGACAAACTAGATGTTTGTGCTCTTTAAGATACGAGAGCTTTGCAAACACAGTCAAATCTATCAAAATAGCCATGTTCTCTCTCAAGAGAGAGGTGGCATGCTGTTTTCACAGTAGTATTACTTCAGAGTTGTCAGGCAGAGATACTTCTGGCAGAGGTACTCTCCATGAGATAGGGCTTCAGTTATCTGAGGCTTCTACCCTAGGTCCTACCTCCAGTTTCCTTCCTCGACATTTCTTCTCACCACTGGGATAATGCCAGTGTGAGATAATAAAGTGCGTGGCCTGTGGTAACAGTCAGGAAAGAAAGGGGATGGCAGGAGGGATATGTTGTCCATGCCTCCTTCCAGTCAGTTCTGTGAGTACCACAACTACTTTAATGTTAAAATCCCCAACTGTCTCACTTTTCACCAAAAACAAGGGATCAGATCAACTCCATTGAGTTAAAGTCAACACAAGAAAATAATTTGCCTTTCTTTAGGTAGGAGAACAGGGCACTCCAGACTCTTCAAGAAAAACACTCTCCTTAGCTTTTATTCATCCCTCTTCCACACTCAAAAAAAAAATCTCCCCTACAAAGAAAACCCTAAGTCTCTCTTCATTCTCCAAGCTCTTCCTGTTCTTGAAGAGGAAGCCTTTCAAACCTGTGAGCTGTTGCCCATCCCCTGTGCTTCTTCATGCTGGCCAGCAGGATGTTCTGCCTGTATTGTATGTCCAAGGACCACTGCACGGTGTGAGCTGCTCACCTTTTCCCCTCTCATGATCGGCACCTTCCCACGCGCTCCCCAGCAAAATACAGAATGCAGCAGAGCACCCTGTGCCTGGCTGACCCCAAAGGGGACTGGGTGAGAAAACTGCTGTAGTAAGTAGAAGGAAGTATAACCTGGTGTGGAGGCAAAGGATGAAGCATGCCAGGGCCTTGGCACTGCATCTTGACGTGAAGTCTTAGCTCCCACAATTTCTCATCAGCTGCATGTGAGATGTTACTGTAGTAGGGAGGGAGGGAGGGGAGACCCGCAGTCTCCTAAAAACTCCCAGAAGTAAAAAAGAAGGTACACTAGTATTGCAATACTTCATTAAACTGAAATATTTATGTTAGTACTGATGCTGTCAAATATTCAAATGATAGCCCCCATCACTAGTAGACACCTGAATGGACTAAGTCCAGGTATCAAATGTGTAATCATTATGTGCCAGACTGCAGCATGTATTTATAATCACACTATCAAAGTATTTTAAGCACTCTAACAGCTACTTTGCTTCAGAAAAAGAGCTCCAGACATGATGTGAAAGGATCCATTGTAGTAGGTCTCATTCTTTGAAAGAGGTGGAGAATTCTAATTTTTTAGCTTGGCTAAGACATGAAAAGCACCTTCCACTTTGCTCACTATTGTAATAACAAAAAAAAACCCTTTCCTAAAGAAAAATATTTTAAACCATTCACAAATGAGCAGACCATTTTATATAAAGAACTGAACTACTTGTACACCGCATGAGCCAGAATAAACTGCTGCAGGATTATTACAGGTGAAACTCTGGGCATGCAGATAGCAAGATCCTTTAATTTGAAATGATCTTGATTGGGACAAACAGCAGAGCAGTAGCTTTTCTCCTGAGGATGTGAAGGTAAGCTGTTTTACTGAGGTAGGAATGCACTGTGGCAGGGGACTAGGAAATGAGACCTAATGAAGATAAGCAAAAGACTGTCTCCGGCACATCAGCACCTGGTTTTAGAGAATACCGGACTGCGCATGTGAGTAACATCAATTGCATGATCCTGGTCCTGAAATATTAGTATTCTAATATAACCCTAATAGAGCATAAAAGGTTGAATAACTAAATCATCTGAGCTGGTACTGAGTGGATCCACAGTTGTCAAATTCACCATTGTAGAAATTCATCCAGTCTCCTTAAGTGAAAACAAATGAAAAAATTATTCAGGTGTTGGGCCAGACTAATACAAACTGAGGGAACAAACACCACTTGAACAACTCCCTGTTGACACACTGAAAAGCATATGCATGTTTGCCAAGGCAGGCAGCTCCTAGGGATTATGCTTTTCTCTGAATAGCTATCAGCTTGCAGCATGTATCTGAGTTTACAAAAAGAGGTTTAAGAAAATGTGTTGAACTGCAAACAAAAATAGTACCAAGTGCAGGCAGAGCTCAAACATCTGCATTGCAGTAGATGTTTGCTTTGAACATCGTGACAGAACAGCATTCAGCAAAAGCTATCCAGTGTGTGCGTTCAAAAAGGATGCCAGGATGTTGCTAGTTCTTGTACTCCCACTGACTGGGATGACAAAGCCATGAAGGTAATTGTCAGGCAGAAAGAAGAAGTGAAGAACTGTGCCGAGGTGCTTTGAACAAAGGAACATAAAGATTTCTATGATCAGCTTACAACTGACTAGACTGGGGGGGCATGGTATGGGGAAGGGGAAGACAGAAGACTGATGAGAGCACTAGAGACACACTGAAAGAGGAAGGACTGACACTGCAGAAGCGAAAATTGCTGCACAGTAGTGAAAATTAAGAATAGCTCATAGAAGAATGTAGTAAAACTAAATAACAAAACCAAATAAATAGTGAAAATCTTGTAAGGTCTTTGGGCCAAAGTCTACCTTTTCACGTGTACCTTGCCAAACATGACCAAGACAGGGTTCCTGGAGTTACAGCTACAAGGCACACATTGGTGTTAAGGTGATCATGTTACTCTTGGCCCTGGATCTATCAGATCCTTCACCCAGACATCCCCTGCTAATGAAATGAGGTCTGCTGAAAGACCTTACAATGAATCAAGTTGGTTGGTTGTTTTTAAGTGAACGCTACAAACTCAGGTTAACAGCTCTTGATGTGCTGGAAACTACTGATCTGAAGTAAAGCTTAGAGGTACTAAAGAAGAGGTAGGCAAGCTCCACAGCAAGATTTAGTCAACCCAGTTTTTCCCAACATAATTGCATTCAGCAACCCTCAAAACCTGAAAATGTCCAAAACCTTCTGAGACCACCCCAAATCCTCACCGACAGCCTTCCACTCTTCTGCACGTCTGCTTCAGCCTGCATCATTCAGCATCTAGCTCCCACCCACTTCTCAAAGAGATGCCAAAGTTTTTCCATTCCTCCACCAAAGTCTTGAAAAGAGCCCGTTTAAACAGGTTTCACAACACCCATAATTTGCTCTGGATAAAGATACACTGTGAACTACTTTCTTTGACATGTGTGTGCCACAGAGGGAAGCTTTCCAGCAACAGATCCTCTTTTCAACATGCAGCTCACATCTCAGCAGAGCTTTTAGCTCAGGTACAACACAATCCTAATGCAATTACACAGCTTCTCAACTGGAGGTGGTCAACATACAAGCAACAATACCTGCCCGTTCAATTCTAAATAGGTATGTCTCTAACATTTTATTGCATACAGCCTCTAAGCTACTTTAAAAACACAAAATAGCACATTCTTATTTGTTGATTTTATTTCTTTTAATCCCATTTCATTTTTCTCTTGGAAACACAGAAATGAGAAAAGCTGATTTTAATCAAGAACTGGGGTTTTGGAGCTCAACATCCTTATTCTCTTTTTTTTTAAAGAGTTTCTGAATTCTCAGCTATTCTTTCATTAGCTACTTAAAAATTAATGGATCTACTTTTCTCATTTCATTTCTGTCATCATTTAACCCCATCAGGCAACTAAGTACCACACAGCCGCTCACTCACTCTCCCCACCACCATCAGCGGGATGGGGAGGAGAATTGGGAAAAAGGTAAGACTTGTGGGCTGAGATAAGAACAGTTTAATAATTGAAATAAAATAAAATGTTAATAATAACAATTGTAATGAAAAGGGAAGAGAGGGAGAGAGGAATAAAACCCAAAGAAAAAAAAAAGTGATACACGATACAGTTGCTCATGACCCACTGACCGATGCTCAGCCAGTCCCTGAGCAGTGATTGGTGGCCCCCAGCCAAACTCCCCCAGGTTATATACTAAGCATGATATTCCATGGTATGGAATATCCCGTTGGCCAGTTTGGGTCAGCTGTCCTGGCTCTGCTCCCTCCTGGCTTCTTGTGCACCTCCTCACTGGCAGAGTGTGGGAAACCGACAAGCCCTTGACTTAGGGTAAGCACTATTTAGCAACAACTAAAACATCAGTGTGTTATGAACATTATTCTCACGCTAAATCCAAAACACAGCATTGTACCAGCTACTAAGAAGAAAACTGACTCTACCTGAGCCGAAACCAGGACAGTTTTCTTCTTACCCTTCTCCAGTTAGGAAATCTTTTTAACACCTGATCAGTTTCAGCCAAACCAATTAATTATTACTCTTATACATTCTATGCTGGTTTTAACAGTGTTTTTAATATTCTTGCAAATGCCTCCTTGATTTTTTTACCTGTGGCTTAAGTCTCCCCCCCTCCAATTGTGCATGGTCCTTCATAAAGCTACATTGCTTGCTTGATTTTTCACAAAGACGTCACAGCACCGTTAATCATACTTTCTCCATTACCATCACCCACAAGTTTTGACTCTCAAAAATTAAAGTTCTTCTAATCCACAGACTGTTATTTCAATCCTTGTTGATGGGTAAATACTTTGTTCTCATGACTTTACTCATACATTTGTATATTATTTCACTACAACTCTCTATTACTATTGTTACATTATTTCCCTATATTATTTCTCTGTCTTGATACTGTTTTAATACAATATGTAAAGTGTTGTTATCTCATCCTTATGCCCTCTGTTTGCTTTAATTCCCTTTCAATGTCTAACTGAGGTTGACTGCTTGTAATTTTCTTTACTCACTCATTTTCTGACCTCCAAGGCATTTTATTTAAATCTTCAGCCTTTCGTCGACTGCTTGAAGGCACTCTGAATACTTCCCAAAATCCTTTCTGAGAGGTTTATTCACTTAAAAAGATATGGAGATCTTTTCTACAATATTTTGAAACCCAAGTTTCCTGATCTTTCCTTTCTTTTCTTAAGGAAATCCCAGGCATCATCTTCACATCAATTTCTGAGCTTTTTAGTTCAATTTGTCTTTAGCTCAGTTTTTTTCACTCATTGTATGTCATAGCTTAGTCTACAAATTGAACAACTGAATTAAAGACTTAGTTTTGTTCTCACAAAATTTAAAGAGAACTGACATACATCAATTCAAACTAAGGATGTTTTCTATTACCAGAACTTTTATCACATTTTCAGTGCTTACCATGCTACCTCTCTATACAAATTTATGTTCAGCCAGGGACACAGTGAACTATAATATTAGGAAACAGGGAAGCCAGAAGAACAGATGATTACATGCAAACCACTATCCATCTAGTAAACTCTACTTCCAGCGACAATTAAGATTTAGCGCCTAACCCTAAATAAACACAAACACAACCCTAAATAATAGTAGTCTAAAATAATAAACACATCCTAACTAAAAATATATAGTTTGTACAGCAGTTAAACATATTTCCAAGAACACAGTGATGACAGTAGTGATGACAGCAGGCAATTAACAGCCATGACGCCAGTACATCACAGCTGTCTTTTTTTAAGCTAACAGGGTCCAAGTTTATTGCTCACCCCAAAGATTCATACCGTTCATTCTAGTTTTTTACTGTCACACACTGCTTCAGTTAATACATCTGCAACTTTTGCTTCTTTGACATAACATCTGCCTTGCACCGCAGCCCTCTCCATCGCTCTACTGCTGAAATATTTATTCAGAAAGGTGTGCAGGGGGAGGGCTGGCAAAAAGAGAAGAGCAGGACCTTTTAGTTGCACCTTTTGAAAAGAAGAGAGGACATCATTTGAATTGCTCAGGTGACATGTGGTCTCAGTCTCACCACTCAGCACTACACTGTGCATACTCCTTCCACAAGGTGAAGCTCAGCAGCAGCACAGTTATAAACTAAAAGCAATGTTGAGAACATTGTAGTCTAAGAAAAGCTTTTGTAAAAACTGTGTTGTGATACAAAAAAAATAATATTTTGATCAGTTTACATACAAATGATCCAACCTCTCTATTTTTACCTAAGAAAACTGAACATGCAGACATAGAGTCTGAATGGAATTAGAGAAAAGCTAGGCCTATAAACGGAGTCACTACATCACACTGTGTGACAAAGACAGTAGCAGGAGTCCTCATAATAAAGATGTAAACTCTTAAGAAACACAAGGATCTATATTCACAAAAATATGAATTAAAATAATAATTTTAAAAAATTAATAACTTTTTTTTTTCTGAATAAAGGAAATGCACCTTATTTTTCTTCAGGAATGCACCTTACGAGATCAGCTAATCCAGACTCATAACCAAGGCAGGACCAACAGCATTAAAAAAACTGTGTCAGAAATGTTTTAAGAAGAACAAGCAGTGACAGACTCCAGAAAGTCCCTAAACAGCCCTGTGCTGCCATACAATAGCAGCTAGCAGGTTTTTCCCAGCGTCAAAGGTCTCCCTCACTGCGTGAATGTCAACCCATGAGTTCCGAGTTGCCAGTTAAAATGTAGAAGACTAAAAGGTAATCTTCTGCATACAGATAAGAGAGCATATGAAGCCAACAAGATGCAAATGCATGCTTAAAAGGGCTGAAACACATAATGGGGATGGATTACTGAAGTGGGACACGGAACTGTCGTCACCTGAATGTCCCTGGTTTTCCCCAGCCATAGAGACACTGACCATCTTCTCAATCTTAAAGCCTGACATAAGCAAGTTGTTAGCAAAACCCGCTCACCGATGGACAGGGATCAGCAAGCACTGGGCTGCCCGATGCTCTCAGCGAAGAGCCACGATTCCCATAAAAGCTGATGAACGCGAAGGGGGTGCAGTAACTGAGGTCAGGGTAGGAGTCTGCTGTCAGTTCAGCCCTGGAAGTAACCTGTTTATAACCCTTTAGCTTTTCAATAGTACTGTCTTCACATTTCAAGTCTGCAGCAGGTGTACAACTTTACTTACTTGTTCTCAGCGTTTTAAAGGGCTCACATCAGGGATGTTATACAAAGACTGTCTCTACTGGCAATTGCTGAGCCAGGAAGTCCTGAAATGAAGAAAGGTATCGAGCTTCTTTCCTGTAATAGCTTGAAGTCAACAGCATTTAGGGTTTGCTTTTTTTATCCCTTAACATTTCCTGTTTGAGGATCAGAAAAGCTGTTCTCTTTATGTAATTGTTTCCTTAAATTGCTGTTTTCAATTTGCATAATGTATCATATAAGTAAAGGTAAAGAAGCATTTCATCTTGATAATTTCTGCCACAGCTGAGATTGCAAAATTGCTTCTTGTTAGAAGGAAATTTTTAAAAAGTGCAATCACTGCAACTTTCCAGATGGCAACTAACATATTTTTCAGTGTGCTGCAATAGTATGTTATAGATATGCTTGCTCTTCAGTTCAAACTAGGAAACATTTGCTCCAGCTGAGGTAACTTTTTTGGTCACGCTTTTTCATATTGTATCACACTTCTTGAAATTTCAATAATTTTTTAGTTCCATAGCTGTAAATTTTGTCTTGGATATAAAGAATTCTCTAAAACTTTGACTTCCCAAGACACTCTATTTCTCTATTGCTAATTTCTTCGCTATTAAAGCTGATTAATTCTTTTCTCCAGCCTCATCTAAGAATGCAATTCTTTCACCACGCTTTAGCCACAATGCCATTCTACGTTTATCAGTCCTTACCTCCTCCTAACTTAAAGGCTCTTCTATTATTAGTAACAGGTATTGATACCTGCAGTACCCTATACCTTAGACATATCCTTAAGGCCAGATCTATAAAACACCAATTTTCTCCTAAAACGACGTGGAGATTCATGCTGATACTTCTCTGGAATTAGTTGTTAATTACAGAGTTGCTGGAAATATCAGTGTCATTATATTTAATAGTTTTGCGTAGGCCAAAAGTCTGGCAATTGATTTATAAATATGTACTGTTTGTACAAGGTTCAGTGCCACATTTATCTGCGCTTTTGACTCAACTAAACATATGAGGCTTACACTTCTGTAAAGTCACTGCTCACATGCCTAAACATTGGTTCAGTGCTGGGCAGGACCAGAATGCTCAGTAACAGGCAGAGACATTCAACTATTTAATTTTTTTTAAAAAATAAAATAAAACCAAAAATCAATCCATTACAGGTGACAAAGAACATACAGATAATTGTGGCTTAAACAATCCCATTCCTTGACTTTAACAAAGACTGCAAGTCAGACCCAGAGCTGCCTGCCAGAGAGAAACAAAACACTTTAGTCACCCTGAAACTCTTCACCTGGGTCAGGAATCATTCTTCTTTACCTGAACTCTCCCCTCCTCTCTTTGCACTTCAAGTCTTGGGCATGTCCTGAACTTCCAGTGAAGTCAATTATTAGGTTAGTTGAAGGTATTAGTTACAAAGAGAGATTGGGGATGAATATTGGACAAAGGAAAGCAGGAACTGAAAAGCAGAGGAGAGAAACAGAAACTGTATGGGACAAAGCCTAACAGAAAAAAACCTCAGGATCTGAGATTAAATCTGGTGGCCTTGGACCACTGCACTTGGGCCATTGTAGGGATCTGTACCTCACTCTTCTGTAGCTCCAGCACAAACACAGTAGAAGTATCTTCTGCACTTCTCTCATTTCTTCACGACTCTTGCAAAATGCTTTACTCTATACAAGTTTATTTAAAGGGTTTTCTAGGGAGACACGTTAACAACATCACAAAGCTATTTTTAACCTGAATTAACTGCTTGTGAGATCACCTAAATTTAAATACATTAACGTAATATATATGAACCGATTAGTGGGGAAAAAAAAAAACAAAATAATGGTTACAGAGAAATGCAACAGCAATGCATTTACAAGGACATAAGGAACACTCACAGGGAAAATCCATGACAATGAATTAAGCACACGATTAAGTAATGATTTGGTTGATTTGCTCAATTCAGCACACTCTGCTCCTGTGATAATGGAAGTAAGAGATGCTCACACTACATAAGATAACTTACTCAACAAATTTGACTTTCATGTGAACAAGCTAACAATAAATCAAGCTGCACGAAACAACAAGAGAATGCTCATGCTCATCTCCTCAGCTCTCACTTCGAGTACCTGCAACCTGTCACTGCCACAGGTCATTTCTTCCCACCTGACTGAACAACCAGACAGCAACATGTGCTGGGACAGAGGCTGGATACCTAACCAATGATTTAATTTTGAGTTCAGTAAAAGTCCCTACATAATTTAAACATTTTAGCAAGACTTGCATTCCACAGTGTACTTGTTAGATAAAAACAGTGACTCCAAGACCTTAAAGTACCTTGGAAAACAGAGCTTTTTATTTATTTATTTATTGTTCAAATTACACCAAGATTATCTGAGAATGGAATTGCCTTTCTCTCCCATCTGTTGCCCACGTTTACTTCCCTGTCACCTGCCTTTCTCTCCCCCTCCCCATTCCTAGAAAAAAAATGCAGGAAGAAAGGCCTTTGCAATGGTATCAGCATGAAATAGCATCTGCTTGGGTTTAGGTTCAAACTGTACCATAGGACTGGATGTTGGATTTCACTGAGGGAGTCCAGCATCTAAAAAGCTGCGATGACTACCACTTAGCCCCGGGTTTGCAATCCAGAGCTTCACAGGAGAGGCTTTTGGTTCTCCTCCTGTGGGATCCCTGGCTTATTATCCTATGTTTATCAGGGAGCTAGGGGTCTCAAAAAGGTATTTCAGATACCTTTGAGCCACCTCTAGGATGCTAGAGAGGGACTATCCTGAGGTGGCTCAAAGGGAATGTGAGAAGACAGTATGTCCTAATCTTTCCTCAACCACTGTTTTGGGCTTCGCTCAGGTTTACAGTGGCACATCTCTATCACCTGTTACCTCCAAGCTAAAAACTCTAGGCAAGTTGCTGCTAAGTACATTTTTTCTGTAGTGTACTGTGCAGGTCTCGTGTTTCCAGCACACTTGCTGTATTTTTTCTTCCCTACTGGTAGCACTTGCATCCACTGCTCTTGCATCCAAGCAACAGCTTCAATGACCACAAAGAGCACTCAATGGCTAAGTATTTAAAAGACGCATACAGAACATGGACAAAAGTTTTCATATCTAGGTTTTGATATACCTAATTATTAGGCTTTGCCCACAGATGCCTCAACAGAGAACTGAACAATCCATTAAAGACTGGCTCTTTCCAAACCTTTCTTAGCATACTGACACATGTATTTTATACAAATTTCAGAATCTGCCAAACTAACTTCTCTCCTTATCACCACTTGCAATAGTAAGCTGATGGCCATATATGCTCATGTGATTTTATTCATGTCTCAAAGAAGTCTAATTGCTCGTATTTTAGAATACAGCTCATTGATAACAACCTATGAAAATAAGGGCAAGATAAGACACACATTATACAAGAACTGATTGAAAAAGGTCTGACAGATACAGTGATCTACAACTGGTCACAAGTTTGATAGCTAAATATATTCAGAAACAGCAATATTGACATCTTAGTCAATTTAGGTGGATGTGAAAATTATCAAAGCCCAAGATGCTGATAGGATGCCAGGCTCTTAAAATCACAGAGAGAGACACAGTTAGAGAAGTGGAGCAGACATACACAATTTCCTTACTTATGTAGCTATATTCACAGTCAGTTATAATCTTTTCTCAAATTCAGGGATAATACTTATCACACTTGCTCTCCAAAGGTAGTATTTATTGCAATCTCACATGGTAAAGTTTAAATATACTGAAAAAGGGTTTTAGGGTAATGCTACCTGCAGCGACTCTCAGATAGTAGAGCTGCTTAAAAAGGCTGGGAGCCATGTGGAGAGCAGGAAAGCAGACCTCAAACGCTTCCTCCCATGTAATGGCCAGGGAATGCTATAGGGGCCTGCTTCTGCAGCCCCAAGGCATCCCACCTCCTCAGCCTTCAGCTCTCAAGATATGAAGCAGAACCTACACACACTGTCTCCAAGGCACTGCTGTGCTTTATAGCCCACAATGAATCACACAACAAAGATGCAATGCTGTTTAGAAGAGCTGGAAATTTAGAAAAAACAAAAGCACAACTTCCAGCATAAAACGACAAATATAATTGGTCTCCATAAAAGCAAAGAACATTATTAAGGAGAATAAATAAAGGAATAAAAGTCAATTGCATGGTAAAAAAAGAGGCTGCCACATTGCAGCAGAAGAAATTGTTCAGACAGGTCCAGAGCCATGTAAATTATCAGGCCAATTTAACTTCTGACTAGCTAACCTCTAACTTACAAAGTCTCTCTTTGAGACACGTATGAAAACCAGTATGGCATTTAGCCAACAAAGCTGCGGTGGAGCTCACAGGATGGTTGTGTCCCTGGGGAAAAATAGTCTTCCTACAGCTGGATCTGTGTCCATACATCCCATGTAACTCTGGGGCCTCTTGAGTCCAGTTCTCATAATGCAAGGCCATAAACTGCTTTATCAGCTGCTATCTTAGCAGTATTCAGGGCCAAATCCAGTAACATCTGTAGGCACTTCAACACCTGTCTATATGCACTCTGTATATAATGTTACCTGGTGCTAAGGCTCCCTGGGCATATAGGTTTCTCAAACAAGGGATCCAGAAATACTGTGAAAAATTTGTCTGAAATTATCTCCTGAACCAGCAACGGAATCATGCGTCTTTACCAACTCCAGATCCTGGACAGACTCCTGAAGAAAAACACCTTCTAGTATGCTTCAAAGGACCCCAAGGGGCTTATCCTTTGCTATGGCCCCCTAGTTATAGTTACTTCATGTTATGGTTATAGTTATTTTATGTCATTGGGTACTTGCACCTATATACACCTTGTAAATTGGGCAGGAGTCTTTGAAGGTCTTTTATGGGCAAGTTCTCTAACCGTTAGCCTTGAAAAGAAAGGACATAAGAAGTACCTCTGTCTGTAATCAGTTTTAAAAATACACCCAGTAGACACACCACCGGAGAGCCCCGAGTTGTGCATGTTGCTTTGGCATGCTCTCCTAATGCTGTGAACGATACTTCAGAGCAGTGCTTTATTCAGCTTCTTGTCATCTGAAAAATAAAATACTTCAATACATTTTTAATGGATTTTCTGTAGTCTGAAATGAAATTTTCTCAGTTGAGAAAGCAAAAATCTCCACAGAGCAAACAGAAAAAGCCATATAGGAAACATATCTAAAATTGCAATAAATACCAGTATGCTTGGACACATTCCTCATCCTAGAATGCCTTTGGCATCTTGTCCCAACAGCTTCACACCTGCTAGTTCTCCAGCAAGATTCCTTTCACACCACCCCTCGGGGCAGCAACATAATTCCCATCCAAAGGCTTTCATCAGCATTAAAGCCAGCTCAGCATTACAGGTAAAGTCCTCTACTCCTCTTAAAGACTTTCCATCCGTTCACTTTCCAGCGAAGCTGAAAAACAAGACTTTGATATGTAATTTCTCTACATCTTGCTGGCCTTATCACATCAGCTCCTGTCACCTTCTTTCCTCATCTAATAACATCAGGTTGTGCCCAGTTCCTTCCCACTCCCACACCGGGACCACCCTTCACTCCATCTCTTGAGTTTCCCCTCCAGCCTCACTCAGCTGTGCTCTCCCCCAGGGTGGAGTCAACGCAACGGCCTCTGTGCCTGCGCTGGGTGTCTTCCTGACATGGCACTTGCTAGCATAAGCTACAAAAAGCCACACAAGTTACATGCAGCCTGTTCCCAGGTTCCTTCACTTAAATCTGGAGCTGTCATCTGCTTGGTTTCCTAGACAATTTTACTCTTATCGTCTCAGACCATCTAACAGGCTGAGCTGGTTTTATCTTTAAGGCATTCCAGGTCAGAGTCTGCTCGCTAGATGAGCAGCAATATTCAGAATTTGAGACCAGGACTTTGTATTCAAAAACAGCATACTTACCTCTCTCTTCTCCAGGACCATTCCAACAGAGCATCCCAGAATTCATCTGTGAGACTGAGCCCTGCAGAAAGGAAGGAGGAAAAGGGCAGAAGACAGTGGCAGGCAGAGAGCCAGGACCTGAGTCCTCCTCAGTTGTGGTTTTTCTCTTAGGTGAAGTACTAAGCGCTACACATAAAACTAGAACATTTTAATGGGAATCAATGAGCTCAACCTCCGATTTTTCATGGACCCACAGTGAGACCACTCAGACAGCAAACCCAGGCTCAATTTCCTTCAACTCAGACCAGAGATATACATACAACAGAAGTCTCATGCTCCTAATTACCAGGAATGGATCCTAGTGCTCTGAAGAAACACTAGTCGCACCCAAGTGCATGAAGAGGTATAAAAAGTGAATTTAGGAGGTGCATTGCACCAGCCCAGAGCAAATTTCCTAATTGCTTTCAGCCTGCAGACTGAATTCCTCTTACACCACCAGCAGCTGGAGTTCTGACTTGCATTAAAACCTGATCCCAGCATCCACTGAAGTCAATGACAGCTTTCCTTGGATGCTAAACAGGCCTGATCTGTAGCCTAACAGCAGAATGCCCTGCATAATCAAGACAAGTGCCATTAATAAAATGTGTGATGTGGGGTAGCATCATGCCTTACAGCATTAAGTGGCAGCAGCAATACATATGACTAATTTGTGCATCAGGCTTAAAAAGTACAGTCAAAGAAGCCAGGAAAAAGGGATGTAGAGTCTCCTAAATCCATGAACTAGCTGTGGTTGTCAAATACAGCAGATTTCTTGGCATCAACACCTGTGCCTGAAGCAAACAGCAATTACAGCACTTTGCAGTACTGTAAGCCATTCTGACAGTTCTCATCTCAGCCTGCAAAAAGATTTGATGATCCTGGCCACACTCTGCAAAAGCAATGAGGATGTCCTGCTCCCTGCCTTGCAAGGGCCACCGTGCATGCTGAAATGATTTCTCCATACACCTGTCTCTACACATAGTTATTGCTTGGTATTTTTCATCCTTACTGAAACACAGTTTTTGCAAGTCTGTGCCTTCTCATGATGGAAAGCTTTACCAGGCCCAAGCACAGAATATCAGAAAATCACTTTAGGTCATGTAAAGAAGTAGAGTAACTGACAACCTGGGGTTTCTTTTTTTTTCTTTTCTTTTCTTTTTCTTTTTTTTGGGGGCGGGGGGGCACATGGGGCACTGCTAGTATATGTATTATTTGTTTCTGCTGCTGTGAGAGGCAAGGTATTTATTTAGCTTTTAGCTTGTTAACATAGTAAGACATATCTTGATAATGATACATCAGTAGACTTGTTTACAGTCTTAATAAGTTACACAACAGATTATCATTCATCATATTGCTGATGAAACCCATCCCTTTATCTGTTCATATATAAAGCATCAGGTTGATTGAATCATTTAGCTAACATCAATGTTCCAGCAATAACTGCAGGAGGATCCATATCAAAGTTTACTATACTCCTTCCTTTTCCTGCTTCAGGCCACAATTAGAAAGACAACTGTTTAAGAACTCTCACAATTGTATTTTATTTGACATCAGCAATATACACTGGAGTATAATAGGAACAATTTTTTGTACAATCTTTCTTGCAAGATGGATTTATTTTCCAAATACATAGATGTTCATAATACAGGAAGGTAACAGTTAAGCTGCACAATAGCAAAACAAGTTGACAGCTATCAAACCACCTTTTGAGTTTGTTAGTCAGGTGACCAGCACTGAATATATCAATTCAAATAATTTAGTTAACTTCTGATTCTTCCAACCCTCTCAGCCACATTGTTCCATGCAAAAATGTGCATGATGAGTAGTGTAAAAGAATTCAATGCCAAAGCTTCCCTTGTTTTGAATTCCTTTCAATGTATGAGTCAATACAAAGGGATAACCATCAGAATTTGGCATGGCACAGAAACTCTTGCAACATGCATCTAGGACAGTCACATATTGCAGAAGTAGTAAATCATTGACAGAGAGGTTAGGGGATTTCGAACTTCCCTAAGAGGGTATTAAAAAAGCATTTCTACTATGCTGCTTCCGTGTGTATTTTCTGCATGCCATACTTTTACAGAAAACAAAGATAAAAATAGTTCAAAAAGCTTTGTATTTTTCACTGGGAGTATTCCTTACAACACCTAAGCTTAAACCCAAACACTTTGGTTGCAATGGTCAGGGCTTCACAGGAAAAGAAAAGCTTACAGTTAATTAAAATACCAGTAAATACCATCTTCTTGCTTTTTTACTTTTTTCCCAGCTTAAAAATGACACGCAGCTATAGCAGCTGCTGCACATCACACAAATTCCGTTTTTCTTTTTGTTCCTCGGGTGGTATAGCTATTACACTTTGAATTAGCACAGAAGTTAGTATCTCCCAGCCTGCCTCTCTGACCACGGCGAGTTGAGAGAGTGAGAGACAGGATGTTCCATGTCATTTGTTTGATGGACCAATTTTAACAGCTCACGGAAGTGCCTCAGCAATTTGGAATATCAGAACTGGCACAACTGGCAGAGCACAAGGATGGCAGTTAAAGGTGAGGAGAAACAGGAACTTGAGGCAACTATTAGGGGGCTTATTTAATTACCAACAAGTAAATACTGTGTCTGCAACCAGACTTTTAACGTACTGTTGCTGCTCTGTGTTATTTGCTACTGATGCAACACTCTTCGCATACATCCAAGTCAAACGGTCCTTGCCACTGCAGCACGAGTGGGCTGGCAGCGTTAGCACTCACCCAGGAAATCTGGAAACCAGAAAATGTTTTGTCTGCTCTACAACTGACTTGTATTTCAAGCCTCCAAAGTGCTTTAGGCCACTGCACTAACACTGGATCTTGAAACTCATGCAACAATCTTTAAAGACCACTGCTTCAGTACTCCAGCCCTACACACGCTGTACCTTGCTGCTCGACTGTCAGGTTTTATCTGCCATTGGCATGGGCACGTGCCCTATCCCTGCCCAGCTGCTGCTTTCCACTCTGGTGATGCTCAGGCACCGCGAGAGCCCACAGCGGAGGGGAAGGTGTGCGAAGCCCGCACCACCCCAGCAGCTGCCACCCCCTGCCTCAGCCGCCAGGCAAGGCAGCAAAGCCAGGGACAGGTCCGGAACAACTAAGTAGCAGGACATGCTGAAGCATGTTTTTAGATTGTACACTTAGGGGTTTTTAAATAGCTAATGAGCAGCTCTTAAGCCTAATTCAACTCTCACGTCTTACCTCAGCAAAATGCCTAATGGTCTCCAGCCTCAGCTGCTCTCACCCTGAACTGGGATACCTCCTGCAGAACAGACTGCTCTACCAGGACCAAATTCAGACCTACAAATCCACATTCCCAACCCGGCAAGGCCAGCACTGATGGAGTGCCCTCCTGACCAAACTGTGGAACTGAACCTAAAAATTCCTAGCTCTTGTTTGAAAAGCCATTGCTTTCTGCACTTCCCTCATGGCACCGCAGAAGGAAAACCTGGAAGTGTATAGGGAAGCAGTTAACTCACATGCTTAGTAAGAACCATTGAGAGCGCGAAGATCAAAGAGGGTCTTTTCTTTTACTCACATATTTTCTCTTACCTGATTTCACTATAGTTATGCATACAATATCCAGATAGGAAGTGAGGAGTAGCTTTTTAAAATTTCTCTACAGAATTCTCCCACCTTCTGTTTACGTACAATCTTCACATTCTCCAAAGAAAAAATATACAACCCATGTATTTATAAAATGGCTACTGAACATCACACAGTTAAGCACCTTTCCGACCATGACATATATTAACTAGCTTAACAGAAAAGCCACAAACATTGTGTCTTACCTTCCTAAGTGAAATGGCTACAAATAAAATACACATTTTCAGTACAGAGAAAACATTTTTTATAAACTACAGCTTATTTAAAAATTTGTAACTAAATACTCTCCAAATGAGAGATTTTATCTGAAAACAAAAGCTGTTTTCATAGTCACAGAGATTCTCCTGAAGTTGGCTACCCTGTGTTTGCTACCTTCCCAAAGTTTGCAACAGAGTTTGTGGTTTCCATGTGTGCAGGTGAGGAAACATCTTTTTTAAAGAAAAAAATAAAACTAGAGAAAAATTCAGCTTGATTTTCTTCTTCATAAATACACACCAAAATGAAGAAATGAATGTCAAAGAGAATATCCCTTCTCCAATGCTTTAGCTATGGCAGAACTGGTAGGGACATAATAACTATACTTACGGAAAAAAAAAAAAAATATCAGCAATGCAGTTCTGCTTCTGGGAAGGCCCACAACTGCTGTCATGAGACTTTGGGTACTTACCAGTCAGCAGCTCTAAGCATGCTCTGTTTCATTACCATATGTGTACTTGTCACTTTCACCACTTTCCATATCACAATATTCAGCAGACAGGCAAAGGGAAGACAACACTGCAACACATCTTGGTCCTCCTTCAGGATGCTCAGTGCTGTTACGGTATCAGCAGTGCTGAGCTGAAGGAAGAGTTTTCTTCAGCTTCAGTCCGCCCTATTGCGTACTCCAAGAAAGCATTTTCCATCCCACCTCGAGTGGTCCAAGGACCCTGATGCCCCACAACACAGCTTGGACACACAGCAACGTGGATGCATCCAGCTGGCAGCAGCTGCTAGCTCGCATCTTTCCAGTCTTCTAATCACAGCATCAGAAACCTGATTAACTGTGCTGATCCTTGGGCAGGATTCACAGTTGGTGTTGAATTCCACACTGCACTCAGCTGTGCCTAGCCTGCCTACTTGGAAAAGAATTTGGGGGCATTTTCATTAGTGGCTTAATCCAATATAAGATCTGTATTGTCTCTGAAGGAGGCAGTCTCACTCTTCTTTCTACCCTCTATTTCTGACCATAGATTCCTACCTTCTCCCACAACAGCAACGTAACAGCTCTCATCCACCCATACGGTAGGTTACAAATGCATCTTTGCCTTGCACAGGATCCACGCTGTGCAAGTGCTGAGGTTTTGGATGTACATTTTCAGACACGTCCACTTTAATGCAGCTGCAGCCCACAGAGTGTAGTACTGACCAGATTATCAGAAATGCTCAGCACTAAAAAGTTCCCACAAATTCAGGTACAGGAATGAAGTCCTCAGGTTTAGTAGAAAGGCATGATACTTCCAAAACTGGCTGTTATTGTAATGAAAGCTTTTTTTTCTCTCTCTCTCCTCCCCCCCCATCCCTTCTATAACTCACTTAAATTAGAGGCAGCAATCTCTGTATTCAATCTCTTTAACATAAAACAAGTTAAATGCTAAAAGTTCCAAAGTGCTTCATTACTGAAAATTAAAAATATGGAGTCCCAGAGGACAAAAAAAAAGTTACTGCTTATATTTTTGGTTGAGAAATGCTCTAAACCAAAAAGAAACAGTAATACCTAATAAAACTCACTCTTTTTCCCTTACTATTCTATCTCCTAATTCCTCCTGGCTGACAATGAAAATACCTTTTTCTAATGAAAACAACTCCAATGGAACACAAATGGTTCTAAGAGGACATTTGCAACTTATTTTCTTTATTACTTTCTCATTATACTTATAATGAAGAAATAATTATTTCCAGGCTGTCTGTTTCCTGCCAGATGCTGTTCTAGTACCTCTAATAGGACATATCTTAAAATAACTGCTTGGTAGCAAGAAACTAAATTTTTCATCTTTACTCTTTTTTCCCCTTCTCTTATTTATCTCTCTCTTCAAATAACTTTCTTGATTTGGGCTCCTTCATAAATTCTGGCCTGTTTATACTTTTTTTTCCCATTATTTGTCATTGATGTAGTTCACAAAATCACCTTTGCAGAGCAAAAGCAACTACAGAGGGCACCTGAGGTGCAAAAAAAGCCTGAGTGCCTCTGTTTTAATGCCAGTGGAGGCAGGATAAAACTTGAGTGCCTCTGTTTTAATGCCAGTGGAGGCAGGATAAGAACCCTCAGGCTGTGGTTTCACACCACAGCTTTAACCCAGCTCAAAACATCAGTCCCAGCCTCCTCACCACCTCCTTTGTACCAGCACTAAGACAGGGAGCCAGATCAGAGAACTGATCCCACTGGCTACGAACCAGCCAAAAGACAAGACAAACTGGTTTTTAGCTAGACAACTTATTTCAGCCAGCTCACTACGACCACACAGATACTGCTCCCTGCACAAAACCAGACAGCAAGGAAGAAGGTAGAAGCACTACATTCAGCAGTAATACAGTCATAAAAAAAAACAACAACAACAACAACAACACCCTCCAAAAAAAAAAAAAACAACTCACCTCCAAAACAAACAGAAAACCACAAAACAAAAAAAGAACCAAAACACTAACCAAAAAAACCCAACCTGGATTCTGCTTATGGTCTGTCTGGTGGAGACTGCTTCAGAGGATGGCAGGACATAAGCCAGCTCCAGTCCAGAAGCCTCTTAGAGCAAACATACCCCGCGTCCTGCCCTGCCCTGCCCAATGTGCATCATGAGCCCTTCAAATAAGGGTTAAATACTCAAGGCCAGGATTTTGCACAAGTGGATTAATTTCCACCATAAATGTGCTGTTGGTATTAATCAGCAAAGGCATGCATCTATGAAACAAAATTATACTTTCAGGTAATTCTACAAGAACTCTGTTTATCTGAAACCTCAAATCTCCACCACTGGTCGGGTGCCAGGGAATGTTACCACAAATTAACAAAAAATGAAATGCATATACATACAGAATAATCTATTGATGAAATTTTATTCACTTGACGACCTGGTCCGTTCTAGCAGAACAAGAGATTTTCAAGCTTGCAAATGTAAAGCAGACTGTGAAGTTACTGTTAGTAATCAGGTTAGCTATCCCATACTTCAAAAGCACTTTGAAGAAATACTCTATATGTTCTGGACTTCTGAGTCCTACAACCTTGCGCATCTTTACTTACCATGGAGATGAGCCACCAGCACAAGATATGAGGCAAGACAAAGCAGTACTCAACTAAATTTTGTAATGCATCGAGCTCAGAAGTCCAGCTGAGTGCTTCATACTGTCACCTGCTTCTTCTACCAAACTCCAGTTAAGTTTCTTCCAAGGATGAAAACATATTCACAAATTATTATTATTTCTTTAAATGCTTCTTTATGCCACCAGATCATCCGCAGAGTGCTATGTCAGTTAAAAGCAACATGGATGTAACATTCACAAAAACACACAGCAAATGTTGAAGGAGATCAACAACAGCAAGACCCCCAGCGGGAAGTAACCTAGGTCTCTGTGCTAGTTGAGGGTTGACTAGTAATACTGTATTTTTCCTTGGGATCTTTTTCTTAAAAATAGCAGTATGAAGATAATTTAAAAGAAACCAAAAAAACCCTCCCCAAAACCCCCTACCTCATACGGTGCTTTCCATCCAGAAAACCAGTCTTACAAAACAAGACTGCTTGCAAGTGCATCTTGAGCCTGCCTCCCTTACAATTCAGGGAATTCATATTATCTGAATGGATACATATATATAGGTATCCAGGCTGCGATCACATTAGTATTTTTAAATGCTAAAACTATGCTATTATTTAAAAAGAGCATTCAATAATTGATGGGAGTTTGGATGGTTTTCTAAAAAGGGAATCTCCAAGGCTTTTTATTTTTGCTGCTGTTATTTTTAAAGAAGCTATCATGCTCTCAGTTTCTCTTGCACAAGAAAATGAAAATAGAATTATGACCAAAAAAATGTACTGAACTGCAGTGGATAGTAACTGGTTTACTTTGAAGTCCTTTGTAGTGGAATAACACAAAAAGCGTAAGAAAGTCTAAGAGATACTTGTAGATGCACTAAGTTACAGACTAGAAGGCAATGCCAGTCAATTCTGAAATAAATACCTACCACATTGTCTAATTCACGTGAAAATAAAGTATGTTTTACAAATTCTACCAATTTTAAAATAATTGCATTTTTCATTCCCCCCAGTTAAGAACACAGTACACAGCATCAGCAAAGAGATCTTTACAGAATGCTCTGTATTTCACACTACCCTCACTTGCTTGGGATGTGGCAAAAACTTACTTTCAGAGTCTGATTTACTCAGAACATGCTGAAACTGCTCACCGCGCTCATATTTTCCAAAAAAGCTACATCTTCACTCTGAGGAGAGACCTACAAATGAAGACTGTACAAGTTAACTCGTATCAGACTCTTTGACAAAAACGGTGCATTTTTCCTTCCAGTAAACCTCCTGTTTAAAGTGCACTGAAGTCAATGAAAAACACATATTGATTTCAGTGGATACCAGTACAGGTCCTTACAACAATATATATACACGATACGTACCTTGGAATCACATAGTAAAAGAAATATAAGGTCTTGGAAAAAAAAAAAATATTTGGGGAGAAAAGATGCTGTTGTCACTTAACTGGTTTCTTTTTTTCCCCTGGTTTTTTCCTTGTTTTGGGAGGTGGGGGCAGCTGTGATTAATACTCACCTCCATAAGGCTATTTACCCTTCGGATTTTCACCAAGTAAGAAATTCTATTTATAGAGTTTTGCTCCTCCAACTTTATGGTGTATTGGTTTATGCTTGTCAGACTCTGAAGAGAAGCGCCTCCTGTTCTCCCCACTCACTGACCAGCCAGAAACTTAAAGCCACATAGTTCTGCAGCTCTGTAATACTTCTACAGCCTTGGTCATTCTTGCCTTTATCCATATCATCTGTAAATACTGTACTTCACCTAGGTTTCTCAACACTGCAGTTGCCATTTTCCTAATCTGTTATTCCATGTTAGGATTAAATAAAACCAAGGAGTCATATTCATCAGCTGTCTGTACTGCAATTCACAACAGTGCTAGCCACACACCTATCCCTTTTAGTGCAGCCAAGCCCTACTGGCAAGCCCCAGGAAGACAAGGAAATACCAAAATTTCTTTCCTCCTAAATCCTTTGGGGCAAGGAAAAGTTCTGGAGCCCAATGCGCCTAGTCTGTGATCTACTCTGCTTTCTAAACAGATCTCTTGGAAGCTTTTGGGATTTGGAGGGAGACTGTGCTACAGCAGAAACTGTGCTCCAGCCTCTCACACTGAGAAAGATTCTCTTAGGATATCTCCTGTAGCATTGATAGGAAAATGTCCCGGGCGCCCAACATGTGTGTCTTACACAAGCTGTGTGGTCATTTCCTCCATTCTGGCCTTCCCTCCACTTCCAGTAGCACAAGGGAGATCACAATGTTAGGCTTTGGATAAACTAGATAAATGTACACTGTGTACTGTGATGTTCTCACATGGTGCACAGACACTGTGCTACCGCATAAGGTACACTGAAGCCAAATGACATACAGGAGGTATGCAAGAAAGTGGAAGGAGACAGAATTCTGTGTACACTGAAAACTGAGTTCATTCACTTTTCTGTAGAAATACTGGTTAAATCCTACTAAATACAGTTACTTGGTTTCCCCAATTTTTTGCAAGGTCCATCCTGAATGATTAAAATTATGAGATGCCAAAGGCTATGCTTGAACACTGTAATCAATAACTTTTCGCTGCTGTTAATAGAAAAGCTCTAATCACGTTCCCTATTAAATTATTCACCTCTTTCATTCAATTACCGTATGGTCTACTTGCCTGATCACAGGGTAATGTAGGGTGCATGACTAAACAGTTTAGAAGATCTACTTTATTTCCCCTTAAAGGACACATGGGAGAAGAAATGCTCCACCAACATGCATGTGACGGAGACGAGTCCATTTTATAGGAGGAGAAACAGACTCACGTTCCACAGGTGAGATGTAAGGGCTCAGGTCACCACGGAGGGCTGAGGTCTAGGTTTCCCACCTTGCCTTGGCTTCATTATTTTTGCAGTTGCAGTGAAACCTGTTAATATGGGCTGATAAAAATTTGACCTTGCTCACAACTGACTATAGAATACCCTTCTGTTCCTGTGAAGGAATCTGAACCAACCTTGCTGAACTGAGTTTTTAACTGGTTTTCTCAAATGGCTGTGTTATTGGTTGGGGCTGCATCACGGCAATCTGTGGGAGTTTTACTGCTGGTAACAATGTCTCCGAGGAAACAGCAGCAGCCAGTGACGATCTATCTCTGTTTCCTGGTAAGGTTTTTTTGGCTTTCTATCCAGTTTCCTTTCCTGTTGATAGAGATGACTTATCTGAAGTGTTTGGTGAGTTTTAAATCACTACGTTACTGTCAAAAAAAGATTCTCCGACAAAGGCAAGGCGGGGGTGGACAAAACTCCCATAGAGTTCATCTCACTCAAACCCATCCCTAATAAGCCACTTGGTCACTGAAACGAAACCTGCAACATTCTCCCTTAGGATTTTAGTTAGCAGCATTGAACATTTGGGCCACTATATTTAGCATATTCCTGCTTTTGTCTGTGCTTCTGAATTACACAGTATTCAGAACCTGAGAGTATTACTGAGTATACTGCAGGCTCTTTACTGCTTCTGATCACTCTACAAGGAGATTAAATATAATGAACAACCACTGTTAACAATAAATTCCTATTTACTTGTCTGTAGGTACTTTGAAATGCTAGTTATGGTAATTTCTTCATAGGCTATAACACAAAAATGTAGCACAGTGCAATAAATGAGCCCTAGACTCATAACGAGATTTTTTTTTTTTATATGTATGTCATTTTGAATGTAGGCATGCAAGTGTTGGAAGGTACTTCAGAAATATGCTGACATATTAAAAATAGATATATTTTTTCTGTGGTATCATTAAAATGTTTCTCCAAAATGGAAGCATAGAAATAAATATTTGGAATCTATTAATTTTTGCAATCCTTTTTTCCTCCTTATAAGTCTTCAAAATAAAACAGGAACTACAAACGAATCCAAGTAGCACATTTAGATTGTTCTTGGTCAAATAGCTTGAACCAGCATTGATCCTACCCAACAATGCACTGAAAAAGCTGGTTATACAATCAGTATTACGGGCATGGGTGGAAGGAAGAGACAGCTGTTTCTAGTGAATTGTTTAAAGCTCTGCCTGAGAGAAAACATTCTTGGTTTCCATCATAGAGGAAAGCAAAGAGTAATTTCAGTAACTTCCAGTACAAACACCAAGTTCTCAACACAGAAGGCCATCATTCTTCACAGAAATATTTCATAATTTATGCAGTTATGGTCAGTAATTGCCAGATTAGCTTTGTTACTTCTGGCTAAACAAAATAAACAAACAATCTTTTGTATATTATCTTCTATTCTGACAATCTGCAATAATGTGACCAAATTAGGGAAGAAACAGCTACAGCAACTACAGATACATCCAAAGATGCAAACTACTGCAGTCAGACATGTTGCATGGGTGCTCCATTTCCAGTTCTGTGCTATGGCATGCATAACGGTTTTCTAGGGAGTGTCGTAATCTCAGACTTCCAGATGTGAAAGGCAAAAAGGAAAGGATGATACCTGGCCTTCTGAGATAATACTTCAGTAACAAAAGATTAAGGTAACTGTTTATATCACTACATCATAATAAAGTCATATAAGACATTCCCACATCCTGTGCATTCTGTGACCAACAATCCAATGCTATACATGAAATAGCAGCCTGGGATCCATACTATACGCTGTAGTATACATATGCAGCCTCCCAGGTCCCATAAGTTAAAGGTCAGATTCTCAGCTATGAACTGGCTAAAAGAAAGAGGCACAAAGATACAGTCATAGTTTCACCATTATGCGGTCTTTTTACTCTGATTCTTGTCCCAATATAGTCCAGGGCAGCCTCACGCATGCCCCCAATTACCCCAGCGCCTTGAGGTCTCCATCAGTCACTTGATCATTACCTGGGCAAAGAACCACTCAGCATTCACCTGATCTGCCCCCCACAGCATAAAACTTTGACAATAGGCTACCAGTCTGCTATTCCAGTCAACCGAAGCTAAGGATTAGTCCAGACCCTCCAAAGGCACAGCCAGATCACAGCTGAGAATTTGGCTTTTGATTTTTACTTGTCACCTGCACAGAAATGCTAACCATTTGCCCTAGCCAGATGGATCTGTACAAACATTTTTAGAATTATTGCCAGTGTATCTTCCACCCATTCTGTTGAGAAGAACATCTCTGATCAAGATTTCTATCAGGTTTCAACTATTCAATTCTTTAATAAAGTTGCCTGCTTGCATATTGCAATTTGTGCTGGCAAGAAAAGCACCTATTATGCCATAGTTTAAGAGAAACAATCAGATCATAAACAGAAACTTTTTTTCCCCCAGGCTTCACCTAGAAAGTTTCCCTTCTTAACTATGTCACAGCATTCCTTCACAAAAGGCTGTGTCTCATTCATTCATTCAAAGATGTGCCATAGCCACACTCTGAGCAGAGGAAATTTTGCTTTGCTGAGTTTTGAAGCCACTTTTAAAACAGTGTTGAAAATTTTACTTGACGCAAACATTATATAAGGGGGGAGGGGGGGGAAATATGTGTTCAAAGCAAATCAGAGGAGTGTGACTGAAAAATAGGGGAGGGGGGGCAAACCCCAAAGCATCCAAAGAAAAAACAAAGAATTAAAATAAAAAGCTGAACATTGTGGGCCTGATCCTCATCTACCGCAACAGATGTAATTTAGAAATAAATCCACTCAAGCTGGTCAGCAAGGTCAAAAAGGAATCACAAAACTTAAGATCACCTTACCAAACAAAAATCTCCAATTTTGAGAATTACATCAGATTCCAGATTTTACAAGGTTCACTCATACTTATTTCAGAGTGAGAATTTCCCAGGTTGCAACGCAAAATAATGCTTAGTAAAAATATATGGAGCTCTACAACTCCTTTGCATAACTTTTCTGGAGTTGCACTCTCCCAGGCTGGACTCCCTTTTCTTTTTCCACTGCACATTTTCTTCCCCCCATTCTGAAAATTTTAATCTAGCAGGGCAAGCCCTTTTCTAGCAAGCACTGTGAAAATGTTCAGGACATAGACCTTGCACTCTGAGAATGCAATGCTGTGTTCAGACAGCAGTGCTGGGTGCCTCAGGGATTTGTAATAATCGACATGCGTATTCCTAGCAGTCAAGATGTGTTCCACTGCACAGCTATGCACCTCTGCCTTTGATTTGTTTCAGGTGTTCCTCCCAAAGGCAAGTTCTGTGTAGCCAGAGTAGCCTGTCTGAAAAGAGTGATGGTTCACTGCTAGCTGAAGGGAGGAAGACAAATCTGTTACCCATTACTCTCATTAGGAGTTAACTAATTATCCCCAATAACTCCAGCCTTTACAATGGGAAAGTAGCACACAGCTTTTATAAATAAGAATTACTGACCTTTTTAAATAGTTTCAAAAGAAGAAACTCTGCATCAAATGTGAGTATAATTTAGGAACTACTACATAGCAGCAAAACTACATTAGACTTTCTGATTTTTCCATGGTATCCTTGGATAGATACACCACCCAGTAGACCATGTTAAATGCTCCAAAGGTAACGGGAAATAAAATGCGTGCATATTTGTCTATCTTACTCGTGCCAGAGTGGGAGGCAGGGGGAGCAGGTGGTGTGACAGCAGATGGCTTTGCAGATGCTCCTAATGTATTAGGTGAGGTGGTCTGAATCTGCTCCAGTCTAGATCCAAGCAAGTGCTGAATGGAAGGGGATCCAGCTGTGGCATGCTGGGATACAAATCCAGTTAAAATTGGGGTAGAAGGAGGAGCTGGAGGGGTAGCTCTTGCAGAAGATAAAGTCTCTGATGCATTGATGCGTGTGAAAGGGTTGGGACTTGATGCAGAAAGGGAGTGGGGTGTAATGTCAGAAGACCCCTGAGCTACAGAGGGAGGGTGGATGGAGCTGTGCCTTGTGTCAATTCGGCTCCCACCATCAGCTTCGGACTGTACTGTGGCATTCGTTCTTTTCCTCACATTTGAATTGGCATCTGTACTCTGCAAAGTTACAAAAGAATATTAGTCATCCTTAAAATAAAGATTTAAACAGAAGCAATGGAAACTTTATAATCAAGCATTATCAGAGTAATACTCACAAATATAACCAGTAGCTTGATCCTGAAGCACAAAGATACCATGTGCTCATGAAAATAGATTTAACAGCATATAAAGTGATAAGAGTTCCTTTTACCTGTGGCTGGAATACTAGGGTGAACACATCTGACATATCACATTCCATGTGATGTGGCATCTATGTAAACTTAATACCATGAGGCTAAGGATTCTTGGGTTAGAGAGTCAGGGGATTTTTTCCAGGCTCATGCTCAAACCAAAAATCTCTGATGTTTACCTATTTCTCTGATGATATAAAAACATTTTGGGTGCAACTTACCAGCCATGATGTTTTACTTCTGCTTTATAACTCCAGAAAAATAACTACTATATATTAGGAACTGTAGTCTGTCTTTTAGAGTACATACTATTAAAATGCAAGTATTTAACCAAACCAAGTTACCACGTTGCTGCTCTTTCATAAATAAAGGCAGTGCTTTTTCACATCAGCTGTGGACAATAAATTCTCCAGCTGCAATTGAACCAGTGAATAAATCAGTCTTTCATGAACTAGTTTTTTCCATTAATTAACTAAGAAAAGTGGTGAATCCTCCATCACTTGATGTCTTCAGGCAAGTCTGGATGTCTTTCTGAAAGATATACTTAAGCCAAACAGCACTTATTAGGCTGGATTAGAAACTAAAATACAGACAAGGAAGTTCAGATGGTAAATTCAGCAGAGTTCAATATTTTACTGACTTCTGGGAGTGGACTGAGGCTCTGCCTTTCTTCTCTGCATTTAAGAGGAAGCCTGATACCTCCTGAACCTCCTCCTGGAAAGGCACCTGAAGAACAGACTTTTGAACCTTCAGCCCTGCGCCTAAAGTATAGTATAAAACATATTATATTTTAGATATAATATGGGAACATTTTTTGTGCAAAGACTCACTGCTTTCCAAACGACAAAGATTTAATGGCAGATAGGGTACATATACTCAGCAGCAGCAATACAGGTCTAAATACAGGCAAGACCAAACAATCACTTGTTATACATCAAAAAATCATGTTCTGCACTTCTCCGATAATCCTGTTCCCAAGCACTGCCCTGCACCACACCTACTGCGCCTTTGGCTCTCCTTCTCTTCACCCCACCAGAGAACCCTGCCAAAGCTCACAGCACAAGGGAAAGGGAAAGTGGGCAGCAATCTCTCTTCCCTCCTCCATCCAACAGTAATTCTCTCCAGCTAAGTGCCAGAGCAGTAACATAGAACAACTCAGGTGTCGTTCACGGTACTAGTACCTTGAGTAGTAAGAAGAGTAACAATCACCTCTGTCTGCTGCATCAGTTGTGTTTAGCTGTTTTACTCAAGGAAACAGAGAAATAGGAGCTGAAAAATAATCTGAAAAAATATTTTTAAAAAAATAAATCACTTGACATCTCCAGTACTCCCACCAGAGCTAGAATGCTGGTCCCAAATCCTGTTAATTGCAATACGAATCAGTCATTAGCAATACTGATGGTCTGAATTTATCTGAAGCTGTCATAGCTATAATATGGCAGTTTGTGGCTGATGTATCTGCCATCTCATAGTTGATATATCAAAGAATCCCTCTTATGTCAGTTTTCCTTCCTGCATAGAAGCGCGTCAATCCCTTTTATTTATTTTTCTGCATCTGCAATCCAAACAAGCAGAGGACTGGAATAAACACCAGAGGAAACCGGTATTTCCTGAAAGAAACACTAATTGTACTGTTTGAAAGCAAAGAAGCCTCAGTCACTCTTTGGGAAGTGCAGAAGTACACACAGGTGTGCAATTTGGATACTTTCACACTAGGGTTGTCAATGACCCAGGAATAATAAAGCAGCTTTCAAGATTGCTAAATTGAAATTATAAACTACAATCGGGACAGGAGTGCATTTACTAGAGACTTGGTAATACCTGGCTGAGTATCACACGTTACTTGAAGGCTTGCAGCACTAAGCAGATGCAAGTCATCAACATTCACTGTCCGAAAAAATAGCTCTGTGCTGTGGAGAAGCTAGCACTTGAGTCATCAAGACAAAGTGAGTTTTATCTTCTACATGCAGACCCTTGGACAACCGGGCTTTACCTAAGGAAGATTCTCCCATCATAAAGTTCTCAAGCAGTGCCTAGGGAGCAAAAGCCCTCTGGCTGGGACAGGTGTTGCAAAGTAGAGCTGCACTGGAACTAAGGCATATCTCACTTCCCTCCTGCTCTATGCCTACACCAGACCAGTAGCTTAGAGGCAGTGCTGCTGGAGAATGAATTACCATGTCTTCAGTCACTCCAAGCACAACCATAAAAGAATGGTCCCAAGATTAGAACAGAGAATTAAGCGCAATTCACAGAGGCACTATTTAACATTCCTGCTCACTTGTACTGTCACCTGTTCTTCCAACAGCCACCTCAGTATCCTTTCCTCAGCATCATCAACCACAGACGCTGGCAAGACAGGCAGGTAACAGCCAGGCTCCTCACATTCCAGTCATCTCCATCTCATTTGTGGGAACAAGTTCCCATCGGTACATCTGCATAATACCTCCTCTTCCTCCCAACTTCGGCTGTCGTCTAAGTGACCAAATAAGACCTGTTGTTATTTAATCCACTACTCATGTCCCATTACAATGTTTATTCTAGAATAAAGTTATCTATACTATTTCAAATGGTCAAAACGTGTAATTATTTAAAAGTCTACTGGGCATTCTCTTTCTTGGCGCTGATACACAAAACTTCCAGTATTTCAGCAACCTTAATTTTAGAGAGAAATCCAGTTCCCTCATGGGTATTACAACATACACATAAAACCCAATAGGTAACACTGTAAGATATCACAACATAGCACTGCATAACAAGCCCCAAAAATATGGGTACATTTTCTGTTAATTCTCTGTAAATGACCTTCCAAGAGCTCAGCGCATGGAAATTAGACATGGTATTTCTAACGTGCTCTACAGACAACAAATCACTAAAAACTGGTTGTTCTTGCATAATGTCATAGTTTGGATTTGTGTTCTTGAATTGAACCTTGTCCTTGAAATGTACTGAAACAAGCACATTCCATGGAGGGAGATGTTACATTACACACAGAAAGGCAAGGGCTTTGGCCACTGCTGGGGCAGCCTGTTAACCATTAATATTCACTCTTAACGGTGCCAGGAGCAACTTAAATACTAGAGACAGAAAGTCCCCTGGGTCAGTGCTTCGCCCCAATACCTTATACACCCCAGAAGCCCTGCCTAAGGGGAACACATTCCAACTCCTGTCCCCAGTAGGTTTTGCAGAATCAGTACACAGCAGCAAAACAAGAGGCAGGCAGCCTGCCTCACTGCCTCTTTTTTTAACGTGGCAGCTGTATCTGTGAGTGGTAAGCACCCAGCTCTGTGCCCTGTCAAAGCTGAGCAGAATGCGCGCTCATTGCTAGGGTGGCCTTGCCAGCACATTGCCCACCGCCTCCCCTCACATATCCCTTTCTTGCACTTGCCTTACTCAAGTCTATACTACAACAATAACTCGTTCTCCTCCTTCAAAGAATTCAGGAGTCTCCCCTTTTTGGTTTCTCCAGCTGAAAAGTTTTTAGCAAAAACTCTTGTTATTGGTTGTACACATATGACCCCTATATATTCCTCTATTCAATATTACAAAGATAACTCATTTCTTCCTACATTAGTCTATCCTTCCTCTGTACCGATGCTCTTTCACAACTCTACATCATCTGAAGATTAGTGCCAAGGTCACTAATAAAAATATCAAACAAGGCTGATTCCACAGCCAAGCCTTAATGAACCAAATTCTGTCAACATCAGCAGAAGTCAGGTTAACCACTACATTGTGAAACACAATAAAATGCAACATTTGGTTTGTACTAAGCAAAACATTCCACAGACATTTCAGCTATGCTGCATATCCCTAGCAAACGGATATCATGATAATGACTACGTGACCAACAAAATGATATGCATATGTAAAGCACTTGCTGTCTCCTAAAATTATTTTACTTAGTCTTTTTAAAACGAACAGCAAGAAACACAAACCTTCTGCCTATCAGTAGCTTTTTGTTTGGAGGAGCTGTATTGGGTTTGTGTGACAAAGTTGTGGTAGCCGGGGGGCTACAGGGGTGGCTGCTGTGGGAAGCTGCCAGCAGCTGCCCCTGTGTCCGGTGGAGCCAGTGC
>JAVJGI010000001.1:57163059-57179516 GCA_035590275.1 Ibycter americanus
CCCCCCAAAAAAGAGCAAATGACACCATTTTTTTCTCTTCCACTCTTTTTTCTTTTCCCCTCCAGTCCGCTGTTTTAAAGCAGCAGCGGGAATCCGCTGCTGAACTGCAGCTGGGGGGGAGCGGGGCAGCGGCTGGCCCCTCAGGGGGGCTCTGCACCCACGCGTGTACCTGGGCGGCGGCTGCTCCCCGCCGTGGGCAGGGGGGAGCCGGAGGGTCCCTCCGCTCCGGTGCGCGGAGCTGGGGGGCAGCGAGACGAGCGCTCCGCCTGCAAGGTTAAAGCAGAGCTCACCCAAAGCGGATGGGAGCACTGGGTTATCCAGGGTTTCTCCAAGCAAAAATGCCAGGATAAGGGAACGGTTTCACGTTGTGCCTTCTTTTTTTCCTCTTTTCAATCCTATAATTAGGAAATAAGAGTTGGTGACCCAAATAATTTCCATTATGCAAGGTCCATGGGATTCTGCAACAATTACAGTAAAATCCACTCAGAAGTGTTGCTGGTCTGTCACAGGCTATTGGGATGCTTGGGTGGAGAGGGGGAGAGGGGGGGGAAGGAGGAGAAGGGGGGGGGCTCTGCGCAACAGGTACTGGCAATAAACAACTTGTTCTTCTCACCAAGTGTGCCGCACGGACAATTACTGAGCTTTGGGAATCAGTGTGCGTGTCAATTTTAATGAGGATGGCGAAGTTCATCATGCAGGAGCACCTACAGCAGGTATTGTAATTGACTCCAAGACTACAGTACTGTCAGCGCTGACATTAAAAGGCTTTATTCGTTACTTGCTATGGTATCTCCAAGCATTGAAATGCCTGATTATCTTCAAAACTACTGTACACTTGAAATCTTCCTGATTGTACTTCAGAGCTTGTTCTGGCTAGGGTGCCTTTTGCTGATTCTTTTGAAAAACAATTAAAGCTGTCCTTGAAATCCATTTAGCTTGCTGATGCTGTTTATCTTTCAAAAAACTCTGTCTAGGCAGTCAGTTCTGCTTCCAATTTTAAAAGCCCTATTTAGGCCTCTGCAGATTACTAGTCTGCTTCCTGAGATTTTGACAGGATCTTCACCTCCTGACTGCCTTACAGGATCCCGATCTGACTGCCTTACTGGAACGACAAATGCTCTGCCGAAACCCCACAGGGCGGGCAGGCTGCCTGCGGATGGCACACGCACTCCATGCAGTGTTTGCAAGCCTGAACAACGCAGGCGGTAGGATGTCGCACCAAGGTCACTCCAGCTCCTGTGATGATGTCCTGAGAGCAGCCTGGTTAACTCCACGTACAGGTGAAAACCAGCACGCCAGTAGGTCCGCTGCCCTGGCTCCCTTAGCAATCTGATCAGGAATGACGGAAGGATGGATCAGCAGTTCTTCGGGGGTCTAATTTCACCACACCAGATAAGTTTGCCTGGCTTAATCAGCCACTTTTGATCTTCTGTAAAGTGATGCAATTTGTTTTTCTGGACCAGTCTTCTGCTATAGCATGGACTATGCCAAGGGGATACTTAGAACTGGCCTCCAGTAAAGAGAGTCACTAGGTTTTCTGTCCTTTGCAAGAAAAAGTAGTCCTTTGTTGCAGAACATTGAAAATATTTCTAAGTGAGGTTATCTGATCTAGGGGTACCTCAGAAAAAAATCTGCTGGCAGAAGCCAAATTCACAAAACTAAAGCAAGGGCAATAGATGGTAATTGAGAACTGGGGAGATCCCTGCTGGCTAGTCACAGACATAGAGCAAACTGTGGCTCTATAGCACCGACTCTTCCAGCAGCTGCAGTGGAAGAAAGCCAACAACGCCCTGGCAGGGCCGGGGACACCCTTGGGTTTAGACTGGTTTTTTTACCTTCTGCATATGTATAGACACCTGCGCAATCTGAAATGGAAAAGTCGAGTGGTATTCACCAGTAACAATCTCCCCATGTGAATGTCCTGAGAAATGTTATCACTCAACCCCCTCTCAAATTCATGCCTGGAGTCATAAGGAACGTGAATGTCACAGGCCCAGTAATTCTGCTACAGGTAGAAATCAAAGAAACTCACTCAGTTATCCCCCTTTCAGCAGTTTTAGGAACTGAACTGGTCTTTGAATGATTCCCAGGTTCTTTAGAACACAGAATAGTATTATAGACACTTTTTGTCTCTTCAGTACAGGTACTTCGGTAAAGGTAAGATCAGGTTGAAAGATTTGTGGATATGCCATGCTAGAGCACCAGGCAAGAAGTGGTCATGGCTTCCAAGAAGATGCTGATGTCATTTTTGCTAAGAAAAGGTAGACATAGTGCCCTTCTGTCATACCCTCCCTGGCGCAGATTGTATTAGTGTAGGATCCAGGTGCCGTCTGGGTGCATTTAGTCCCTACGAGTGCTAAAACTAAATGAAAAACCACTTTCTCTAAATCTAGAAATTAATTCTAACACTTCTCAAATTTATCAGTGATCACTATCTCCCTTAGATCCAGCAATGACCATCAAGAACCAGATTAATAACAAAACCAGAGATCGTTGTCCTTGATATCTGAAAAACTGTGTCATTTGTATATTGCTGAAACTTTTACAAAGCTAGGCTTGAAGGAAACTTAACATAGTTCAAAATAACAGTAAACAGTCCTGTAAGCCAGATATATTACCTCTTTATTTTTTTAATCCTCTTTATTTAGTTTATTTATTTATTTATTATAAATCTTTATTTCTTTTTATCCAAAATGGTTCAAAATAACAGTAAAGTCCTGTAAGCCAGATATATCACTTCTTTATACCTTCTGATATATACATTGCCCTGACTAATTTCAGCATTTTTTGAATTGCATCTTAAGAGATATCTAGACTCTTTTGCAATGTATTTGTAGCATAGACACATACAGAAACTCCCAGGGTGCTTCTCTGTCACCAGCAGATGTATGCTGATTTTAAAAATACTCCTTCAAATGGCCTTTGATCACTTCAAAGAATTTCTAGGTTGTATCATACCTCCAAAAGAACTTGATGACTCTGAGAAGGATTTAGCGGTCACAGGCTGGATTGATGGTCCCTAAAAGTGTTTGCTGAATTCGGCATTTTCTCAGCTTCTCCAGCTTTTACCACCAATTCTTCCAAGATTTCTCTGAGGAAATCTCAGCCATCGTGGACTATTGTAAGAAGGGGACTATTTTTGCCTGGCTCCATATGCTCAGAAAGCACTTGAATATCTTAAATAGATAATTTCTTTTTTTTCACTGCCCCTATGCTTATGTATCCTCCTAATGATTTTTGATGAAGCAGACATTCCGGCCATACCTCAAAAGCGGTTTTATCCAAAGCTATGGATCTTCAAGTGTAGCTTGATCATTTTTTATTTATCACAACACATAGAGAACCAGAAGAGTTTTTCATTACTCTACCCATTTCTACTTTACCACTAGACTAAGTGGAAAGAAAAAGGAAGTCAGGACTTTTCTTGTGGAAGGCATTATCTAACCTTTCTGGGTTTGGGATTTTTTTTTTGGTAAACTATAAGTTCCACCAACATTACAGGCTATATAGGTAAATTATAGGCTACATCCTTTCCCCAGCAGATTTCATTATTCAGCTGATTTAGACCTGATTTAGACCTGGCATCAAATCCCTGAAGACAGCCAAGCTTATATGGAAAAGACTGGGGAAATCTTTAATGCCCAACTATATATTGCATAGTTAAAAAGCCTTTTAACACTTAGAAAAGAGGAGATAAAACTGGGGTCACTGCCAAGCGTTTCTTTATCTAACAGAGAAGTCATTGATTTCTTGGCCATTTTACAGTTTCTGCCCGTATCAATAGAGTTCCTTACAGTCTAAATCCAACGGCTTGTCTTCACATACATCCTTTTTAAAGGTCAGGGGTTGAATATCCGTTCTTTGGAAAATGTATACCCCAATCCCATTTTTGGTAGATGACCAAGAAAAGATATGGATACCCTTTCTGCACAGCTAACTGGAGGGTCTTTCGCTCACATCCTTCATCCTCCTCAAGGGTGCAAGGGGTCTTTCACACATTAAATAGATCATGGGAACCTACAAAAAACCACCTGCCCTTGGCTTTATCAATACTTTGATTTGGAGCTCAGGAGAAGGCTGAACTACCTGTTCAGGGAAGAGTTTTCCATCAGTGGAGACACCAGGACACTGTGGGCCTTGATTGTACCTCTAGCGATGTGCTTATGTTTAAGGAGCCTGGATTTTGGGTCTAGTGATTGCAATGTAAGTTCTGCTCTGGGAGCAGTAAGACTTTTAATCTCTTTCTAGCTCTTTTTTCCAGTCCAGCTTTCCCTCTCTGCTATAGGTCTAGTAGTTTTCTTTCCTATTTCAGTATCTGATCACAAAGTTTTTGCCTCCAGTTCTAAAAGGATCCCATTGCATTCGCTGTAGCTAATGTGTTACCAGATGCACTTCCTTTTCTCAAGAACTCAGGGTCTAAATAGGTAAGACTAACTAAGGATTGGACGCAAGAAAGTGCTATTATTTCTGTTTTGCTGGGAACTGAGATGCAAAAAGAGTAAGTGGCAACACAACACTGCAACACCATGTAAGAAACCTGCAGCAGAATAGGAGCTTAATTCCAGTCTGCTGTGTCCCGGGTCAGTTCTCCCATCACCACCTCAGCTGTCCTTTCAGAGCACAGCATGAGCTCTGTGGAAAACTGAACCTTCAGCTGGCCCAGCTTTGTTTCACTTCTGTGGCCAAAACTCCTACGAAACTGCAGGAACTGATGCCGACATGCATTTAGCCATGTATTTTTTCCTCTGACATATGGTATTTACAAGACTGTTCTACAGTACCATGGTTATTTTAACACACATGTCCTTGATTGCTTGCAATAAGGCTAGAAAATCCTTTGAGTACCAAATATATGTGTATATATATACAGACATACCCACATATATATATTGCTATTACTGATTGCAATAGGATCTATGTGGATTCTTCTAGTGATTGACACATGGATGTTTAAGGAGGTAAACTGTGAGCTTCATATTTAAGGGGACCTCTACTCTACACACTGCAATGGAAATGTGTTTGTGGAAGCACTTGCTGCAGGAACTGCCAATTTGGGGCAAAAAGTCTTCTCAGTTAGAAAGCATTTGAGAATTCCTGTGCCTCCACCTCTCATTTCTCATCTAACCGCACTGCTTCCCCAGCACACACGCTCATATAATTGGGCATGTCACTGACCCATGCCACATCTGCAGCAGGGCCATCAGGGCAGGTCACAGTCACCTCCTCGGTGGCAGAGCAGGAAATAAAGCAGAACTGATTTCTGTCTCTAAAATAGGCATCCTCAGAAAAATACAGGAAGAGGATCTCTTCATGCAGGGGAGAACCGAGATTTTTCTAAAAGTGGTGGAAGGCTGACTGTTTCATCAACGTGAAGGACATAGCAGCTAGGGTCGTGGGGAGGAATCTGGGAAGCCTCTGCCCTGTACCCTGCTTTGCCCTGCCACGGCTGCCAAGTTTAATGCAAAATGTGTAAAAAATTTTGGTTGCCCTGAGCAACAGTAGCAAACCTGCTGCAGCTTTCAGAGGTGGCAGGCAGGGCAGAGAGAGAGACAGGGGCCTGAGGCAGGGGCAGCTTGTGGGGGCTGCCATGGTTCAGAAGGAGAGGGGAGGAAGGCTGGGTGTTCCTACTTCTGGTCTCCTTCAGGTTCTTGCTTTCAGGCAGAGTCTGCCACTCTGCCACCTAGTTTTAAGACAGCTGCACCCCGCTGCTGGCCCCTGCTCCCAGAGGGAACAAGAGAGCAGAAGCATCAACAAACTTCCTCCCTGGAAGGCTTCGTGTTCCCCATCATTACACGTCTATTAATCCCAGAAGTATATGAGTCATGGGCAGATTCCTGGGGAATGAATTAAATATGCCGTGGGAGCCATAGGTCTGGCTCCTGACTCACGCTGAAGCTATTGGCATCAGCTCTAGTGATTTTGTCCCTGCCTTCGTGGTGCTTGGCTTGCCCAGGTCTCTCAAAGGCAGAAGCCTTGTTTTTCTTTAAAAGAGGGAGAGAGAAAGCTGCAAAGTCTCTGGATTGTACAATGGGGGAGAAAAACCTGAAAATTTGACCTAGGTGTTTTACAAGGTACTGCATAAAGAACCCAAAATCCTGCAGGCAGATAAGTAAAACGGAGACTTCTGATTCTCCAAAGTCTGGAGCTAGCAGTGCTGGTGAGGTTCTGTCTATGCTGCTCTTCCCTCATGTTGCTGTGCTGGGGGGTTGGTGAGCCGTGCTCAGCACCACCTCTGCACTGACAATGAAGTTCAGTTAAGAAAAAACACTTTGCTTTGCTGTGGTTTGGTTCGCTTCCCACACCTGCTCTCTTTCCTGATGTCAAGCACACACATTAACAGAGAGACCTTCCCTTCTGCCTTGGAAGAGATACATCCTTTATTTCATGACATTTTAAGACATATTACGGCTCTACAAGAAGCAGGGCATACAGTCACCTGGTGGTATTCTGCATCTACCTTCTAATAAGGGATAGCTTGTATAGTTGTACACTAACTATAGCCAAAACCTTCCTTATAGTGATAACATCTCTGTACTGAATAATAGTATCAGCATTCATGTGTTAGGTAGAAAATACTCCCTTGAAAATGTTTTAGTTTAAAAACAAACAGAATGAATTTTTATGCAAATAGAGCTGCCAAGCAGACTTTTGCAGTGGCCCAGGGGTCTGTAAACAGCTGAACAAATTGGCATTTAGAGCTGTACTTGTAAGCTCTGCCTGCAAAGGCAAAATTTGCCATTTTGGTAATACACTTCATCTACAGAAGACACACAACCAGCCTGCTCTTCATTACCATCTGGTGGTTGTTGCATGGAGTGGCATTACTCACATCTGAAAAAGTTACTGAGAGTAATTTTCATATCATCACCAGAAAGGAAAGGGTGCTGTAGTGGGCAGCACAAGGCGGCTGCTTTTGTCTTATAGGCAATTGATACAGAGGCATCAGGCCCACAAAACACTAACAAAATGAGCCAGTGGAAAAGACAAAATGAAGAAGCATCTGGTGGTACTTCAGCATTTCATCAAGTAATTTAAGGTGTACCTGAACAGCATTTGCAAGGAGCTGAGAAGTGCTTGGGAAGCATACTGCCCTGACAGCAATGGCAGCTGGGACCATTTGGCGAGATAAGGTATCTTGTCAACCACTTTTAATAACTAGTTCCCAGATCTCCTTCACTACTTGGCCAGAGAGGTATCTTACAAGTGGTATCCTAGCAGGGGCCTTATGTCCTCGGTGGTAAGCAAGAGGATGATCTTCCCATTCTACAGCTATAAGGGGAGCTAGCTCCCCTCTTGCACAGTTCATGCTCTCCACTGTACAGTCTCTTCCCCTTCCCACACAATGGTTTCATAAAAGGGAAACTGTGCAGTATGATTCAGTTGGAAGGGACTTCTGGAAGTCATTGATTCAATCTCCAGCTCAAAGCACAGCCAACCTCAAAGTTAGACCAGGTAGCTCACAGCCTCTTTTCAATCTTAAGAGTATTTCTTATGAAGGAAGGGTAGTCTGCCCTTATACTGAATGAAAGAAGTACAATAACTGATGAAGTACAATACCCTTTTGCTTTTACCTAAGTGTATGGATCAACAGATAACTAATATACAGTGACAAGTCCACTGTAAGTATTTTGCAACAGTAGAAATATAACCCCTTGGCCAGAGTCACAGAGGCTGCTGGTCTGGATACTCCATGGGGTTGATCCAGTGCAGCTGCAGCATCTGTTGTCATGCATGGGATTGAATTTTTCAAGAATAGCATGAAATGAGATAAATTCATTATTGTAATTATAAAATTCACAAAGCATAATACACTGAAAACCAGGAATAGTTTTATGGCTCGGTTGCTTTTTACCTTTAAAGAAGATGCGCTCTTCAGTTCCTTTCCCAGCTCTGCCACTGATTTCTGTGACCTTGGATAAGTCATTTAGGCCAAATCTTCTCAACGAGTGTAGTTAATACTAACTGCAGGAACATGTAATGAAGGCTTTTATACATAAGAGTGACCCAGAGCTTGTGGAGGCCAAATACCCAAATCTGCATTTAAAATTTTGATCCCCAGACCTCCCTGTCTGAATTTCCTGTTCTGTAAATTTAGAGAAGACTTAGATATGTTGCAGGGATATTTGAAGGTATTAATTAGTTCAAATGCACACAGTGGCTTAAAAATGTAAAGTGTATAAATACTAAGTATTATTATCAAACAGGTCAGTATTTAAGTAATACTCATGTCCTTGTTAGTTTAGACATTTTGTCAACTTTGTGTCTCATTTTGGATGTTTAATACATAATCAGCTTTCTAAATATTTCTCTGCTGGACACAGTCATCAGACTACATGAGATTAACACTATCTGAGAAATAAACACTCCTTAGCCAATGCACTGTCTACATGAACAGGACTCCGGCAGTCACCTCCCTTACCTCTTAGCCCACTTAGACATGAGAAATGAAGGACTTCCACTGCTGATGTTGAAAATGAGTGGGTGGAAAACCCAGGGGACAGAAAGGAAGCTGAATATTTTACAGAGACAAATACACAATTCCAGGAGGCAGACTTCTCAAGATTAATAGTTTTAACAGGATGGATGGGGTCTGCACTCACAAGAGCTTTTTCTTATTTCATGGAAAACCATCTGTGTCTTCCCTGTCTTATTACTTCAGAACAATCCTCTTTTCCTTCCTGTACCTTTCAGCTCACAGCCCAAAAAGATGAAGTACAAATCTACTCTGAGTTATGTATGATTTGGACACCAGGGTCATTTAGGTCCTGTTCCAAAACTCACTGAAGTAAACTAAAAACCTGCCACTCACCCTGGGGATTCTGGATCAGAACCAGACAGCATTTTTCACTCTGGAGTTCCTGATCTGCTACAGTGTTGGGTTTTTCTCTTATCTTTATAATGCTTTGTTTTCTTATAGCCTCATTGCTGTTGTTTTTATCCCATTGTACAAATGTTCTATTTCCTCCTTTCCCCACCTGACAGGTAGGCAATATTTTGCTTTCATCAAAGTGGGGTGGACAGGAATTTGACTTGGCCGCCACCCCTGTGGCCAGCCCCTCAGACTGGTCTAACACAGAAACAATATGAAACACGTTTTGCAGGTTTTATGAAATGAAAACCTTGATAATGTTCAGAATCTGAAGTCTTTTCCAAAATGCATGAACAGTGAATAAACCAACACTCCCTGTTGTTCAACCATCCTTCCTGCAGGCCTCGTCTCAGAGCAGTTATACCTGTGAGAGCCTCTGTGCCCACCACTGCAGTGGGAAGAGATACCGAGAGGGGCTAAAAAACTAGAAGCCTCCCAGTGTTGTGATCTGACTGAGGAACCTCTCTCTCACATCTTTACCAGTTCTCTTTCTTTGTGTTCAATGTCTTTTTTTCTGCCAATTCTTATCTTTGCACCTATTTTAGCCTTTATTTTAGGGTTCTTTTTCAACTAGCTAAAAACAGCACAAATGACAGGGTGTAATCTATTTCTCAGTTTATGGACCGCTTCCAGTGACTGCTGCCAGCCCACACGACATATATAAATCATGGATTTTAGACCTGCACCCCTGCATCAGTTAAAGAGATAAGTAAAATTACTTGTTGTCTTACACCTCCCTGTTGACAAAGTGACTCCCAGCTGAAGAGATTCACATGTGCTCTTTATTTCAGCAAGCAAGAAGCATCTATCTTGCTCATCAAATGTGCTCCTGAGACAAGAAAGGAGTGTGCAAGCAGCTGTTGTGTAGGACTATTGCATTTGTTAAAATCATGCCCACTTTGTTTTCTCCCAGCGTAGGTATGACTATACACGGCGATACACATCTAATGCTGTCATTTTCATGGCTGTAAATCTACTCAATATAATTCCAGAGGAATTTGCCATCAGCAAAGAAATCAGCCTGTAAGTTTTCAGTCTGGCAGCCTTGATTGTAATATTTTGCTGTTTTTCTAATGCTTTTAAATGTAAGAGGTGAAATGTCTTGTAAACATATCCGTGAAATACAGTGCAAATTTTCCTTCTTCTCACCTTTGTCCTTGGAGGCAGCAGACAACCTTGGTAATGACTGGAAGTACAAAATGCCTACCATTCGTGAGGCAGGTGCAACAGCAAGAGGATAAACAACCATTTCTATTTGTAGTGACCATTCTTGGCTCTGTTCTAGCTTTTACTCTATAGGGTCTTTAACCATATGTAGGCACAACCTCTTAAAAACAAGTACTACACAGTCTCAACCAAAACGTCTGTTTCTTTTCTTACTGAACTTGGTTGTTTGAGGAGCATGTGATTTGGAGGCTGGGATACTTTCAGGTAGATCTAATTTTAAAACTGGAAGCACCGGCCAATGGAAAAGGCCTATGCTCAGCACCAGTTTTAATTCCAAATCAGACTTAAGTGAAAAGCCCAAAACGTTTAATGTAAAACTAGTTTTGAGGAAGAACTACTTGGGACCTTCAATCTCCCTAGCAATGTAACAGCAAATAAGCAGGGGTTACGGGAGATTAACGAAGGAGCTGGAACTACTGTTTCCATGGAAGAACTGCAAACCATAAGTACAGGCAGAAAGTGATGTTACCACCCTTTAGAGTAATAAGATCACAAAAAACTTGAAATTGGAAGGGGAAGTTACCTAGCCTACCTGCTGCTCAACTGCAGAGCTGAGTTCAGCTCCTGCTCTGAGCTGCACTAACCTCAAAAACAGAGTAGGTTGCTCAGGGCTTTGTAAGGAGTATCTTTTAATTCTAAATTTCTTGTGAGTAAATAATGCAGAAATCTATCTTTGCTCAAAGAAAAGTTCATTTGGGTTAAGTATTTTCTTTCTTCTTCCTGATGAAGGAACGCTTTGATCAACACGCTTATGTGAAAATATCTCCAGAAAAGTTGCTTCTGTGGCTGAACTCAGCCCTCTGTCTCTTTCTTGCTAGAAGCAAACAAGCTAGGCTTTTATTTACGTGACTCACAGATTCATAAGTGTACATAGCAAATGCCTCACATCACTGAAATGGGACAGAGACACATTGCATTCTAGTGGCTCAGTGTGGTAAAATACTTCTGAGTACGAGAATACTACTCATATTTCTCTACTCACTACTTCTAAAAGGACTTATTTAACTTGACAATTTAAATAGGGGTTTGCAGTAAGCCGCTTCGGAAAACAATGAAAAGGCAAAGCTGGAGAAAATGAACTTTATTTATCAGAAAAAGAATTTCTGGGCCATTCCAGTAATAGTGTTTCATTCCTTATACCAAAAAATGCCCCATACAAATAAAGACAGGACCAGGCCTAACAAGCATAGAAGCAAAGGTCTCAATCCTGCAAATACATACACTTGCCATGGTATGCATAGCCTGTTAAAATCAAGAGAGCTGCTTGCATCGGAAAGGTGTATCTTTGCCCAATTTCTAAGGATAATACATCAGTTACTCTTTCTGTCCTGCTTCTGACATCTTGCCAGCACTGACAAACCTCTGTTGTTAGGAACTGTACAAAAGCAAGTACCTGAAATACCTTTCAACAGGAATTGTAACAATATCACACTTTGTTATGTCTCTCTTCTTTAAATATCTCCTTAAAACCAGCCTTTGCAGTGCTGTCTACAACTGCCTGCCTTTTTTCAGCAACACTTAAGACTACTGGCTCCTTGTAGTTCATATGCCCACCAAGGCCACTAAACTATCAAAATGCATACAGACCAACTGATGCCTTCACCTTCTTCTGTCTGTCTCAACACTTGTTGAATGTCTTCCTAACTTATCCTGGACGGTTTGTTCTCTGAAGCTGGGATTGTCTTTATTTATAGTCTCTATAGCATCTGGCACAAAGACCTTAATCTTTAGCCTCTACTACTTCTCTTGAGCTCGCATCAGAGGGAGAAGGAGCTTGTGAGTCTCCCACACATGGGATGAAGGATTCAGAAGGTCAGAAGAGTTGCTTCCCCCAGGTAGTGAGGAGAGGCGCAAAGAAAATTTACTGCCAGCAGGGGTTCTGTGATTAGGCATGCAGTGCTGGACTTGCACGCCTCAAGAGGAGGCAAACTCTGTAATGTTAGGAAAGGATGTTGGATGAGTGTTGTAGACACAAGGCTGGGAGATCTAAAAAGGGATTTCAAATGGGTGTTACAGATGTTTATCTGACATGATTAAAGACTCACTAAATTATTCTGGCTGTAGATACTCTAGGACAAAAAGAATCCTATAGCTTTTATTATATATTTTCTTACTTTATTAAAGGTGAATAACTTCAAATCACAGTTCTGATATTTAAAAGCACTTTAAAAGTGCTGTCCTAAGTGTTTTACAGGCTCTGAAAAGAAAGTAGAACCTGCACTAAGAATATCTTAATTAACCTTTAACAGCATATAAAAAGAGGGATACAAATGGGGCACAAAGAGGGCATGGGTTTTGAGCCGTACCATTTTTATTTCCTGAGGGAAGGGCGAGGGTGTGGAGGCTTACTGAGAGGCCCAAAGGAAAGGGAAATAGCTGGGAGGGTGAGGTGCTCTCCTCAGTGCAGGGCAGCATCTCACCATCTACAGATCCCAGGATAAAGCACAAGTTCAGCGTGTCACTCCGCAGCTCTTCTCCATCACTTGCACAGCATTCCCACTGCAGTGAAATCCCCAAAGCACACTAGAAGTATCTCCAGCTTGCCATTTTCTGCCATCTGAAAAGATTGGTCACAAGCTGTGTTTAACTCAAGGGATTACTGTAGGTATAAAATGATAATAGCATTATCACTAAGCAGATGAAATATGTGATCTATTTTGTTACCTGCCTCTTTTTTTCAAAGTATAAATATTAACAGGGTTTGGTTTTTACCTGCAAAGGTAGTAATTTCACTGTTCCTTGGTTTCATTTCATAGTTTTCAAACCCAAACATTTAGCTGAATTTTTACATATTTGAAAAATCTAATCTAAAATTTTGAATATATCTTATCAGTATAGTTACTGCAAAATGTCACCTGCTCAGTGCCAAGTAAGAAAAAAATGTAAGCCCATCCTATTTCTCAATTTTCTTTTAGCTGGAGTGTATGCAGTATGAAAAGCCACACAGCCAAGCAACCAGTGGGGCACGGATACCTGACAATGAATAATCCAAAGATCCTGAGCTCAGTTTCCTGTTCTGTTTTCTGTGCACACTGTTACACTGTAATGCAATTTTTCTCAGTAATTATGGTGCTTTCACACATAACACTAGTCCTGCTTCTGGCCTGCAGCTGGTGTGTATGTTCCCACAACAGTTCTTCCCACTGACTGGAAAACTGCAATTCCAGTAGGACATTTAGATTACGAGTATCCTGGGTCTGCAAGTCCCTATTTCCAATTACTCAGACTGGTCAGTATTACAAATATTAGCATTTTCAGCCGTCACCTCTACATGCAAAGTGCAGTGTGAGGCACACAGTTCCCCTTTCCCAGTTTTGAGCAGAATCACAAAGACATACCTTCCCTCATTCTACATTTAAGAAGGCAAAAAGTATCACTAGAGAGAGATCGCAGAGCCACAAATTTTGCAATTTTTTTCCCCCTAGTTTCATTAAAAGTTGTGGTCTTTCTTCCTACAGATCTTATCCAGTGGGAAGCAGGAAGAATTTCCTTTTTTTTTCCAATGATCTTGCATTCTTTTTAGTTAGCCAACATTGTCTGAGCAGGACATTATCTTTGTACTGTGTGCACTTTCTGATTCCAAATGAAATTCAGTATGGCCAAAAAGATCTTTAATAAACTGGAAACATTTCTTTGTGTAAGAAAAAATGTTCCCTCCTGAAAGTTTATGCATAATGAAGGTAAAAAATGAACATGCAACTGGCCCATGATGGTTTTATGAATCATGCTTTGCAATTATATTATTTGTCTTCCTTCTAGTAAGCGTTCAACATGTCTCAGAATATGAAAAAATAAGTCATGGCTACTATGTTTGAACCAGTGGATTTCAGTTGTTGTAGTTTACTAGTGTTTTAAATATATATAAATAAAATATAAATATATATAAATATATAGTGTTTATATATATTTAATCAAGATGAAACTATTCCCCACCCAAACATCTGCCTTCACTAACACAGCCCAGAAAATATTTTCTAAAAATCTTATTTAGAAGATTTATGTCTATCTCATAGACCCCATAAATACTAAACCCAGCATAGAAATGAGTGGGAAAGGAATTTAGCATTATTATTAGCAATGTTTTAAAGAAAAGAGATTATTGAACATCAAGTATGAGAAAATAACTACAAGAAAAGACCATAAGAGCAGAAATTGAAGCCACCACAGAAGTCTGTTTTTCTTTAAAAATATTGCAAACTAGTGGCAAAAGTCTCCAGATTAACCTCCCAGGTTTGTAGGCACTAAGCAGCCTAATTTCTAAAAGTGCAAACCAGCACATCCGCTTATGTGCTTAAATTCTGGGGTGCTCGGCAAATTCCAAGATGCCTAAAAGCCGTGTTGTGTACCCATCAGGTTTCCCTCATTCTGAGTGAGTGAGCAAACCCCACTGGACTGGATGGAAAGACACACTGCTGTATTTGGAATCAAGTTTATTGACTGCAGAAGAAGCTGCCATTCAAACCACATTTGTAAATCAGACCACCCGATGTCTTGTCACCTGTAAAAGCTTTAGAAAATGTTTGTGAATGATAGTGATAGTATCTGGGTGTGAAAGTTAGCCTCTTTCCCATGGTCACTCATTTTGGACATCACCTGTTCTGTGTAAAAGGGATTGTTAAAGAGCTGCTGAAAGCAAGAATTATGTCACAAGAAGTATTTTAATCAAAATTATGACAAGATTCTGTTGCATTGGTGGCCTGGAAAAGCATGCTATATTTTCCTAGAAACAGATCTTCTGCAAAGAAAGCAGAACTTCAAGTTCTTAAACATAAGATAGAACTATTGAGCATTTCAGTTGCTAATACGTGGGTGAGTGGAAGTCCTGCTGTTGGTAAGTTCTCTTTTTCAGACCTGGAAGCAATGGAACACACATCCCAGACATGTTCCCATCATCCACCCCATGGTGCAAAAAGAATTCTTCTCACCATGCCTGCTGCAGCAGTGTAATGCCATGCAGCTCCTCCTTTGTGTGGTTATTAAAAGTACCATATAAACCTCTTTGTTCCCAATCCCCAGCTACTGAGGGTTCTTTTCAGTATCGTCTCCTCACAGCACGATATCTGCAGTTGTTTCAAGACCCCAGTTTAGAGCCCAGATGTCACCAGTGATCAAGCTGAACAAGATGGAGTTGAATTTCCATAGCATGCCACTTTTGGGAAACAGTCAGTGGCTCAGTAGTCATATTTTTGGGATGCTCAGTGGAGGAAGCTTGACACTGGTCTGCAGACCAGTGCAGCTCCGCTAGGAGAGCTCTCACAGGAACCAGCTTGCTGAAGAGAACATCCTCACCCTCCCTGGGTTGGGCTGAGGCATTCCTAACGGCAGGAGACCTGCAGGGCAGGCTTAGCTCATGCCTTTTCCAACCAGATGATAATCTCCAGAAATGCATCTAAAACATTTCAACCACTAATGGGCATTCAATCCAGGGATCGGACTACAGCTAGTCCGAACTAAAGCTGCCCTGAAATGTACTGAGAATGAAGAATTCATATAGAATGAACCCCTGCACTTATGCCTTAAGCCATAGAGAGCAGCAATCTCCCTTTCATACCTGACTTTCACACGGTTTATGACAAAGTTAAATTACCTATAAGATATAACGCTGCACACCATCAAGAGGTAGAAGGGACTCTGTAGTCCCATCGAAAATCCAAATTCAGTGCTTCAGAGGAACCAGGTAACTTTATTACAGCTAAGCTTGATACAACTCTGAATAAAAAGATACTTTTTGGTAGACTTCTATGGGCAGGAAATTTATTTTTTAAACTGCTATACCCAAGACACACCACTTATAATTGAACACTACTAAAATATACTCATCATTATTAGTAAATTTAAAAAAACTCTTTCCAAACAGCGATGCTGAAGTACTATCAAGATGAGCTGGGAGATCACCTTTTGTAGCAACTAAGGACTAAAACAGGAGGAAAAGAAAGATATGTTCAGTGTAAAAGTCCTCAAAGCCGACTGAAAATATTTATTACAGTTACAAACCAGCAATAAAAGAATTATTTTCATAAACTTGTACTATCGCAGTTACAGGAAATATCTGTGAGGGTGAGAGACTCCTGTGGTAATTAATCCCTTAGGAAGCGTGTGGTGCCCCTTCTCCGAGGGACAAATTTGCGTAGAAATACGCGTTGTTAAAATGTCCGAATTTATCACTAGAAACGATGTTTCAATAATCCTGCATTTTTCAAATATCGGGGCATGTTTCGACCACAAAAGGGTCACCAGCAGCCTGCCATTTTCTCCGAACTCAGCCCGCCCGGCACCTGCAGGAGCCGCGGGAACTGCAGCCGCGTGCGCCCAGGCCGCCGCCGGCGGGGCTGCTCCGCGCCCAGGCGAGGCGGGCTGGACG
>JAVJGI010000001.1:57180845-57196046 GCA_035590275.1 Ibycter americanus
CGGGGCGAGCGCGTCCCCACCGGCAGCACCAGCCCCGCGGGGATGGCGCGTCACCTGCCGGGAGCGCGGCTGGGGGGCGGCAGGGGGGCGCTTCCCGGGCGACGGCAAATACTATAAAACGGCCAAGCACATCGCGGTTGCTAGGAAAAAGTTATTTGCGTTGTTAAGCTAACGTTTGCGTGCCTGGACTGGCGCCCCGGAGGTGCTCCCTGCCTTTATAAGAACGCCTGGTACAGGTCAGAGGTGCGGGTTCTGCTTGCACTGGTTTGCCTTTTGCGTAGTCAACAGCTGGCTTCAGAAATGTTGGAGCGTCTTGAGCTGCAGCAGCAGGTCGGCAGATGTGTGGTTTTTTCACATTAAATGATTTAAAGAGTTAGACACTTTGCAAGCTAGTGGTGTTGAGTAAAAGGTGCAAAAAGAAAAGAAAAAGGAGCTTCTAGAAAATGCTGGCTTGTAGAAGGGAAACAAAACCCAGCATTGTAGATTAAGTACATAAGGATGTTGCCTATCCAGCTATCGAAATCAGAAAAATCTCCTACCTACAGGTGTGAAATATACCGCATTTGGTTTCAGTTCTGCTTCTGGAAGGAATGCCAATAGGCATGCAGGCTTAAAGAGCAGAAATGTGTCTGTATAGTGCTTGCCTAGTTTGACAGCCTTTTCCCAGAGGAAAACAAAAAATCAGTTACATGTCTGAACATTTTACAAAATCATGTTGGATTAGTATGCACTGTGGGCAGTTTGCTCTCACTGTCTTGTCTTATGTTTGGTCTCGTGAAAATCTAAGGTGCTTTCCTTCCATAGAGGAACACCTGTTTAGTTAAAAGAAGCTACCAGCCTTGCGTTTCCATCCTGATCAGGGTATTTCATTAAAAAACCCCAGGTGGTTATTTGCCTATCCAAAGTAATTTATCCAAGAGTGGGGACTTTTTCCTTAGTGGGGAATTTTTGCTATTATTTAATAGTTGTCATTAAAACAATCTCTTCTGAGATTGTTTTCATTTTCATATTTAGTTTTTTTCTGTTGGTTGCCGTATACAGTTGCTGTTTGTGTGTACCTGTTATGTTTGCTTATGAATAAGCTTGGCAGAATGGGAAGGGAAGGAGATTCATCACACTGCATGTAGCATTTCAGAGAGCCAGGCATGCTAATGCCACACAAAGACAACACTTTACTAGTTTCAGCTCCTGGAGTTGCTGTTGCTGTATTATACTTTCAGGGAGGAACATGGTAGGGACTGTGCAGATGAGGCAGAGTAAACAGAACATAAAATAGTCAAAGAAAAAACCTACTCCAACTCTAAACTGTTTCTACCACCCTGTAATGGGATTGCTGCTTCTATGCAGTGGTATACCCTGGGAAAGCCAAACACAACAAACACAATCAACAAAATACCTGCTCTGAAAGGTCCAGAACTTATCTTGTAAAGTCTCAACACCTGAAATACTGTTAATTGGGAGAGGAGTGGATGTGACTGTTTCCAGCGGCAGTGTCACAGTATATGGATGGCATTGCGTCAGCTGACAGCATTTCTGCTTAGCTTTGATAGATCCAGCATGCAATGTCCTCCTTCGTTCTGACACTTGCAGAGCCCTTGGGAAACTGTAATTTGAACTTCCTGGGTTTTAATCAAGGAAAGTTACATGCTAGATGGATTCTTTTGACTAATCTCCATGTGCTAGGGGGGCAGCTCCGTGAAGACTGGTCAAAAAGTTAGATGTTTTCATTTCGTAAAATGCCACATCTCTCACAGGGGAAGGAAGCAACCATTCCCAGGTATAGCAAATAGCCCATTCCATGGAAAAAACAGTCTCCATTCTGAAACACTGTGAAAGGGGTTTTCCCAAACCACAAGTGCTTACCTGTACATACCACGTCTAGAGTGTTGCGAGGTCTTTATTGTGTTGCTAAAGACTTACATACCCTTTTAGGCAATAATCACTAATTTCATCCATCATTGCAGAAATGAGGGGATCAGTATCTCAGCTTAAGAAAAAACTTTCTACCTAGTAAAATAACACTTTATTCTAGTACTTTTTCGGAGAATGACAGCATTGAAATGCTTAATGTGGCAACAACCTGTGAATGATACACCTGCTCTCCTTTCCTTTTAAACTGCTGTCTTGTAGATTATTTCTTTCTTTGTTTATTAAGAGCTACCATTGTGTGTCTTCAGAGACAGAAGTGTTTACCAGAGAAGATGCTGGTTTATAGCTTCTGTTGTGTATAGGATGGGTTTTGTTGCTGAAGGAAATGGGTAACATGAGCAGAGAGAGCAACACCCTCATCGTACGAGCTCCTCCTGGCAAGAGAGTCTGGTTGGACTCCACCAGAGCTCTGTTCAGGCAGTCTCACCCTCCTATCAGTATTGGAGGGAGTTGTCTCATCCCTTGGCTGTCTTCAGGCTCCTGAAACCTCATTTCCAGAATGGCAAGAGGCAGTTATTCCAAATCCCAGTACCCACAGGCAGGGTTAAATTTTTTATTCCAGTCTTGGTGCTTAAATAAGAGTAAAGATTAAAATATCTCGCTCGCTCTCAGCTATGAAGGAGGTGTATCTCTTTGGTGCATTAGGTGAGAATATGTCATGGCTGTAGGCTGTCTGCCAAGTCAACAGGCTGATCTATATGTCCGAGTAAATCCAGTCCTTGGGTAAAAAGTTGAAATATAGACAACAGAACTATTGTGAATTTTGTGAACGCCATCAGTAATAACTGTCTACTCAAGCAGCTTGTCTAGTTGTAGTGGCTTCTTCAAGTATACTAAACTATTGTGAAGTACTTAGTTAATGAATTGAGACTTGCACAGCCTTGAAGTCAACCTGTTATTTCCACTGATAAATTCAGCTTTTTAAACTGCATTATTTTACAGCTGCTTGGTAGTTCAGTAATACTGTAGTGAGCTGCCATAGCAAATTTTACAGACAGATTAATCGAAGCACTCATTCTCATGGCTCTCCTCCCATTTGGCATATGTTGTCATACATTGATTTTTGCAGGTAATAAGCTGAAGAGCTTGTCATACATTGAACAAGCAGCAGAAGTAGAATATGAAAGTCCTCATGACCATTGCTCCGTTCTAACCATACTTCCTTTCTAATACACCATGAGATAAGTTTAATCTGTTTTCATCAGATTGTCACATCTTTGCTACAGTAAGTGCAGGCACTCCCTTCCAAAGGTACAAGGTGGCCCTTTGCTTTGTCTTAATTAATGAATGTTAAGCTAACTTTCATCCATGACAGAGTTCTTTAGAAGTATATCAGGCATTTACATGAATATAAAGACTTCATTAAGAACCATGCTACAACTAAATCTGTTAAACTGCTGTGACATGAATTGTCTGGTTTTCTCTGATACCTTTACATGGTTAGCAGAAGGTGCTGCTTGTACATCAAGAATAAACATGGATAGCATGATTCATGGCAACTACCAGCAAGATTCAGGGCAAGCAAACAAATAGCATATTCCTGTATCTACTAGGAAACAGTCAAGAAGTAGTTGAATTCGGGGGCGGGGGGGGGCACGGAATCACATGCAGTACATGATGTAATTGTCTCTAAAACATAATTTCCTACTGAGCAGGTGTTCAAACCTTTGTAATAGGGAAAAGATGGCTGTACACATTTTAAAGTTTTGAAAAACAGTGCACATGATAAAGAACCTCTCATAGAGCGGTTAGGAGACACCAAAAAGAAAAAAAAAAAAAAAAAGCCCATTACTTTATATTGGGAACACTGTTCCTGGCCCACCATTCTGATTTTACACTGAAGATGATGATTTGGTTTATATGATAGCAAATTGAAGGGTTTGTGTCCCAGCAAAAAGAGGGTAAAGAAAACATGGAAAGAACATATCATTCTTTAGCTTCTGTACACCCAAAGTGACTTTTACTCAAGGCTCTTACATGTATCTGATCTCCCAAATAAGCCACAGATCTTGCAGAGAAGCAGAATTTTATCAGTTGCCTACTGCTCAAAAGTCACAACTGGTTCTCAAGACTTTCCTTAAGTCATTTGTCTTTTATACTGTCCACATCCCAACCTGTTGGATAATGTCTTTTTGCCCCAGAAAGAATTTGACTTAGCTTAAACCACTCACTTTTTGTGTCCTTTTGGGAAAACCAATAATAAGCCAGGTGCATAGATTATTTTTTTCATCCATTTCATGTGTTACCACCCTCTCATATTCTCTCTCAATCCTTCTAGCTCATATGATTATACATAAGAAACCAAACATGGAGACAGCCGTTATCTTCTGGTGCATCGTTGACACCATGGCTTATACTGAATGATGAAGTCATGTGTTTGTGGCACAAAGTAAATCTGCGTGTCACGTTTGATCCCTCACTCTTATAACTGCAGGTTATCATTGGTTTGGAGAATGAGGTGTCTCTCAGTACTTAAAGCTGTGCTGCCCATGTTGTCAGACGTCCTTTTCTATTATGCTTATTTAGCTTTCCCTGGAACCAATATAGTATTTCTCTTTTTTCTTACTTTAGAGCTGTTTCCAGGTCTTCTGCTGAAACACTAGCTTATATTAGAAATTGAATCCAAAAGAAATGTATTTTCTGATGTACTAGAAGTTTACAGATATATTACTTTAGAGGCTTATAAACAGGTTTTTGTCTGAAGGCTCAACTATATTAGTTATTTCAGAGCATCTTGCTTTATTCAGTCTGGGTAGCGAGCAGTTCTGCAAGTGTGGAAAAATGAAGAACAAACTTGTGTTCTCCCCCCACATGATCTCTAGAAAGAATCTTCTTGATCTTCAGAGTGTGTCTTTTTGGGATACTAAATGCTTTTTCTGTTTAAACTTTCACAGAGTAATTTCCCACAGAAGTTGATATATTTCACTTCTTTTGGGATCTGCACAGGTTTGCTGTGTTTGCTGTTTATCACCAGTCTAATTGCTCAATTTCCTTCAAAAAATGACAGAAATCAACAGAATATGTTTCAGGCAGCCTGAACATCAGAACCAAGCCAAATGAATAAGCAGTCTTTGAGCAAATATCACTGCAGGTTGAAACAGAGGATTAGTGTTTTGTTCAGTTGTATAAACAGCAGTAAAGGAGGACATCTGTGTCCAGAGCTGCATGAACAGGAGCACAGCCAGTAGGTTGAGGGAACTGATTATCTCTACTTAGGACTTGCTAGACTGTATCTAGATACTGCATCCAGTTTTGGGCCTCCCTCCTTCCCCCCAGCCAGTACAAGAAAGATGTTGAACAGAAGCAAGCTCGATGGAGAGCCACCAAGCTGATCATGGCTGGAGCACTCGCTCTGTGAAGAGAGGCTCTGGGACCAGGGCTTGTTCAGCCGGAGTGTTTAAACCCACAGATTTAGCTTCTCTTGACTTAACACCTACCAGTGTAGGATACAACAGCCACCCAGCCTGGTGTCAACCATAAAGCAAGGGGAAGCCTTTCATGTGTGGGTGCAGGTTATCTAAAGGCACTTCTTGCAGGCTGAGGGAGGCTTAAGCTGCGTTTATTGCTATAACTAGAGTTTCACACGTCACATTGTTCTTTCTCCCTGTCTAGGTTAAGTATGTGAGAGTTTAGCATGATGGCTGTTGTGAATCACAGTGGAGGAAACAAACTCTACGCTAGGGAACCAAATTGGCCTTGTGAACCTCATTTCATACCTCTTTGCATCAGAGCAGCCAAGTCTCAGTTTTATGTAATTTTGTCTGATTCCTGGAGAACTAAAACATCAAACTCCTTCAGCTCAGCCAGTGAGGCAACAGAAGTGACCAGGGTAGTCACAATGATAATAAATGGTCCCTTGTCTAAATATATTTGCCTGAAGACATTCATACAGATTAAACTGATTTTTAGAAAAAGATTTAAAACTCAATAATTATTAATGATAGTTTGCTTAGCTGTAGTGCAGAAGAAGAAAGAAGTACTTTTCTGTTATATAGCAACTCACTTGAAGAGCATGAAGGACATGCAAAAGCACTTGAAATGAATATTAATAAGAATCTTCAGCAACTGATTTTTTTTCCCCAGCAAATATGGAAAAACTAATCAAGTAATAATACATAAAGGTCAGATCATTTCATCACTGTCTATTCCAAACAGGAGTAATTATATTAAAGAATGAAACAGAACGAATGTAGAAATAGGCAGCTTGAGGTTAAATGACTGGGTCACTGTTACTGGACGTGTTGTTGTGTTATTTGTCATTTGACTACATGAACAAGTGGTTCTTCAATAAAATTAGCAAGTAGGCAAAAAGGATAAAGCAATAACCTAAATGTTATTTTATATGATCCAGAAAGTGGATATATCTTAATTTTTCAAAAGTGAAACTAACCTGAGACCAACTTCAGGGTTGATACAAGCTGTATTCCAAATTTTCTTTTCAGCCTGATAGACGTAACACTTCCCCGATTTCAAGGTTTAAACAAGCTAGCAGTGAACGCCCTTTATAGAAAAGATGTGATTCTTTTATCTAATGTTAAACTCAGAGTTCCCACAAGGGCAACTCTCCTGACTCCCTCAATTGTTTCTCTTTCTAGCCACTGCAGGTGGCTTACCCTCACTTTCCAGCTTTTCTCAAGAGCTGATAAGCTGAGTTCTGACCTGTGTACTTCATCTTTTAGCTCAGATTTTACGCCTGACACCACAGGGCATCCTGATACATCTGTAGTACAGCTAGATAACATAACCTGTGCAGAGTTTACATTTCTGAAGACAAGAAATAAAGCAGTCGCACTTCCCATTTGTTTAAAACACATTCCAGGAATACAACAGAACAGCACAAGATAACAAAGGACAGTAAATTATTAGAGTCAAATGAATTTTTAACATTATTTTGTTGGTAAGCTGTTTGTTACCTTGTTTCTTCTGAGCATGGAGTGAAAAAAACCCTCCCAAAACAACTGCGTGTCTGAAATATGATGGTATTATTGTGATGAACTGTCAAAAATCTCTTCACCTGGAGTGAGCAAGTGACCACCTGCAAAGCAAAGGACCACACGTTATCTTCATCATGCCCTAAAACACTTCTTCAGCCAGGTCTCGTTCCTGAAATCTACAGTTTATCGTATCACAGTGGTGAGCAGTGGCACATATGAAATAGGAGGGGTGACACCCTCCTCCTGTTTAGTGGAAGCTTTAGCACCCAGTTTGAGGTGTCAGGAATTCACTAAATAAGGGGTATACCTGCAGTGGGATATGCCTTTCAGTTATGTGGGTGAGAAAATCCAAGGTTTCCCCTGGCACTGCCTGTTTTGTGTACCCACATCAAACAACATGGCTGTACTGTGACTGCTGGAAACTTCCAGCTTGTGGTCTGTTAGCATGCACAAACCCCATGATTCAGTGGCACAAACCTTCTGAAACATTCAGGGTCCCAAATGATTCTTTAATAATAGAACAGTCAATGATTCACACAAAAGACCCATTCCCCAAAATTAACCACTTTCTAAAAAGATTTTAAGTTCTTCCAGGAACCTGAAAGATGTTTCTTTTATTGTGTGTGTGTAGGACAGGTCAGGGGCTTAGTTAAAAGCTTGTGTTTTCATTTTCCCCAGTTGCACTGTCTTTTTATTTCTGATTCTGGAAAGGAGAGAAATCAGAACCTTCCAAACTAAGCATTTTTCTTCATAAGGAGATGTAAGGGATACATTTCAAGTGTCTGCAAAACTTAGTGATTTTTTTTTTTTTAAAATCAGTTCTACTTTGTACCCTACTGCCTGAAAAGTATTCCTTAACTCCTCTAGGCTGTATTAATAAATTCTCTACCAACTGCAGTTCAGTACAGACCTGGAGCTGAAGCTGCGAAACCAAGAAAGGGAACAGTCACACTACCGATTCTCCCTGAGGTGGGAAAAGATCCCAGCCTCAGGGGAGGAACAGTAACAAGCTGGAAAGCTAGCACCAAAAAGACTTGTTCCTGTTCACAGCATGCCAAGTACTCTGGGACAGCAGCTGAAACCGTTAAATCAAACCCAGAGATTGCAATCATTCGGAAGTATCCCCAGCTGATGTGTTTTATTGATCACTGTATTCCAAACAGCAGCTGCCTTGAAGAGTTCTCTGGGGTGTCTCATCTCCCATCCTTCTTAAGTGTGCTGTATTTTAAAACATCAGTAAGGCCTGTAAAACCAGCTATAAGAGCTTCTAGCAGGTGATGAAAGAGTCCAAGATGTCTACCAGAAGGATTTTATACTTTAATGCTCTTTGAGACTCCTTTTTTCCTTCCAGAAAAAGAATTCAGGGTCTCAAGGCACACACTTCCATGCATGTAGAATTCCTCTTCCCTTACATACAATACCACCTGTAACTCTGGCAGTGCTCCACAGAGCGTATTAAAATGAAATTATTTCTACCCCAAAGGCTAAACTACTGCAGATAGGTTCACAGGGAAATTGGTAGTAGCAGTCACTGAATAATGTAGCAGAATAACACCAGATATGCAGTTTGTTCAATTCTTTCGTTAAGTAGTAGCTCCGTATTAAGATTTACATAGGCTGGAGAAGGTAGATTAGATTTCTCGCCTATCAACCTTTATGATGATGTTTCAAGATTAAAGGGTTGCTTTTGGCCAAAGCAGCGTCACAGAGGTTTGCTCCATCCTCTGTAGGGGCGATTACTTAACCGTTTGTGTTATGTCATGAACAAAGGAAAGGTAGTGTAAAAGACACAAAGGCAGCTTCTAGAAAGCTGCATTATCACATAGACATCCACCCTATAGCAAGATTGAATGGTAAGGTTTTAAATGCTCATGATAGAGTGCATAGTTTCACAGCAAAGATTAATGATTTCAGAGTGCCAAACTTAATTAAAGGTTGGAATAAATGTTCTCCATTAAAATTCATCAATCCGTTTGGCTAAGATGGAAGAATTTTAGTCATGTCTTTTTTAATTGCCTATAGAAAGGACTGAAGAGATAGCAAAGTTAAACTGTTGAAACAGGTACGTGGTGTTTTAATATTATTTGGGATTATCTTAATCATGTTAGAAGAGAAGTGCCATTAATTCCCCAGCATATTTTTAACCTGAAGAAACTCTTACCCATAGCTGAAGTAACATGAGTAGCAGGCAGCTGCAGGTGAATATGTTCATGCTTGGGTATCTCAGGAACTTCTAGGCAGTACTAATTCCCACAAAGCACTGAGGGTTCTGGTCCCACCCAGGGAGACTAGATGCTGATAGTCCCATTCATTTCAGTGAGTGTGCTCATGGATAAAATTTCTCACACCAGTAAACTGAAGTGCACATTAGCTTTAGCATCTCAACAGTTTACTCAGCAGTTTGCAGGAGCAGTCTAGCTCTCTGGTTTACATCAGTTTTAAACCTTTGTTTCCTTACAGTTTTTGTTGTTAGTCTTCAGCGTGAGAGAATAACCAAGCCTGGAATGATATCCTCTCACCCTGTGTTCTTCCATGATGATTTATTCTTTCTTTAGCCAGTTGTTTTGTAGACCATTCACTGGTCGAAACAATACACAAGTCAAAGAGAGAAACGGGTGAGGTTCAGAGGCTTCGTACATAAATTGCGTTTCATAGGCAGTGCATCTTTGTCACTAGCTTCCTATGAAGGATACAAAACATGGGATTAAGAGCCACCTGTAAATTCTTAGTTTATTTTATCTACTGTGCCAGGACCAAGTAGGAGGAAAAAAAAGTAAGCTGCAAAACATCAATAACATGCTGAGAATCAAACCTTTACAGCTTTTTAAATGCTCTGTGGATTCCTAAACTAATAGGGAGCAAATACAGTGTCATTGTAGTGTCAATTGGAAATGAATCCTGAATATAGATCTTTTCAGTTCCCACTGTCAAGAGAAATGTGTTTGTTTTACAGAAGCACACTAAAGGTATGAATTTCTGAGATCTTAAGGAATATTTATATTCCAGATAACACTTTCTTTCCTTTTAAATTATTCCTACTAGAAACTCAGAGTAGGTACAAAGCAGATGATGAGAAGGACTAGTATATTTCAGGAAAATACAAAGACAAACGTAAAGTAGTAACCATTCTACTCATGGCAGTCATCCTGGATCTTCTCGCCAGTATGATGTGGTTTGTCAGAGAAAGCTGATCTTTGAGGAAATTTTTGCACAGGATGAATTAAGCGAGCCAATTTCAAATACCAAGCTAAAAATTTCACCTCATTCTGGAGTGTCTCATCCCAATGGACATTTCATTATACCAATACTGAAAACATACCATAACACAAATCTTCCACTGTTTCCTTCCCAGAACCCTATAATCCTAAACGCAGTTGACACTGTTCTGCCTTTTAGGTAGCACCAGGGAAATACCATGGCCAGAGACAAAATAGGAAAATGTGGCCCATGTCCAGCCACGGTTCCCTGGGTTTGATTTCCTCAGTCTCACTGGAACAGGAATGCATTTTAAGTAATACTGCTCTAGCTCCTAGAAGAGGAATAGGCAAGAGGAGACACAGACAGCATGAGTCAAGACTATTCTCATGACCAACATGGTACTGCACTGTCACAGTTGGTCTCTGGGTATTTTGTGTGATCTGGGTACAGTATTGTTTTACTGTCCACTGGAAACATCATGGCTTTTATTTTATTTTAGTGCCTTCAAAGTACCTGTAAGCACTCCAGTTAGTCAAAGAACAGACAATAAATACATGCTGTAAATTACTTTTTAAGGCTATTAATATTAATTCTTCAGCTCGACATTAAGCGCAGGTGCAGCACTGGCAAAGAGAAGCAGAGCAGCAGCAGTGTCCTCAGTGTCAGGTGTTTGCTTTTCACATAATGCAGAAGCCAGAGGCAATTAAAATGATAGGTCAACTCCTGAACTGACTCCTCTCAGAGGGTAACACAGAACAAAGGACCATCCAGGAACACTGCTCATTAAGTTGTCCAATTTAGAAGTTGTTTTTCTTTCTCAACAGGAAAGAGAAGATTGACTACTATATATATATATATATTTTATTTTTTTATTTTTTTTTTAATTTGTTTAGAAGTCACTTTTTCTCTTCAGGTACTACTCCTGCTTATACCTACCCTCCTCCCAGGGTAGGAGCTGTCCAGCAGGACAGCTATGAAGCTACTATCTTACTGAAAACAAATACTGTTTTTTAAAAAAGATTAAATATTAATCTGCAGATGATTCAGACATGTATGATTCAGGCAAGCTTATTGTGTGGGATTATTGCAGGACCTGATGGTTTCGGTGACTTTTGCACAGCTTGTATTCAGAAACCCAGGCAACAGTGGCACTCCAGATCATAGAGAACAAGTACAGGAGGAGCTGCTGACGACAACCTGTTGTTCCAGGGAACAGCGTCAGCACCTGACTGTGCAGGAGGGGGCTGCTGGCTCAGCAGGGACCGTGCTGATCTCACTGCTGCTCTGCAGGGCCCATCGGGTCAAGCTGCTGTCATGACAGATGGCTGATGCTTTTCACTGTGTTTAACACAGGAATATGATGGTTTAGATTAGTTTTTATAGGACTATACAGAGTCTCTTACAATGCAGTCAACATTTGTTGTAGGTTTCAGATTTGCTGTATTTCCAAGTTCCCTTCTAACCCCACAAACATCCTTGAAGTAAGGCAGGTAGATCTGTATTCCTTAGTTGTTGTGGGATTTTTTCTCATTCAAATGATTACAGCGATGGAGAGTTCAGCACAATACTGTGGAAAGGGATTAAATAATACAGAGCTCTGTACTTAAAACATTGTGAATCAAATTAACTTATTAGGATGCATAATTCTGCACTTACTAGTCTAAGCAAATGGAAGTTCAGCATTTCATGTGCCTTCCAGTTGCAGAAGTGATCACCATAACACATTGCAATATTCAAGAACTCTAGAGCAGGAAGCTGGACAAACTTCAGGCAATAGTAAGCCAGACCAAATTTGGAACCAATACACTTTGGTTGAAATACTTTAACTAGCTAATATTTAGCTGTATCCATGTGCTCTTGAATCATCCTTTATACAAATTCTGTAGAAGAAAAATATATTTGAAATCTAGGGAAAAAGTTATTCCTGTGTATTAGCTGTTCTTCCACTGACTGTCAGCTCCAAAGGGCACTTTTGGAGTACATGGAGCATAGAAATGCTCAGGCCACATTGTCCTTTGGTTAGGTTCTACTGAAATCAGTGAGGATGCACCAGTAATGAATCAACCAACTTTATTCAAGCTGATTATACTTTCCTGCAGTAACTGCGTTTTCTTGCAGATATGCTGCCTGTAACGTTCATGTACTCAAGACAAACTGAACTGCCCTAAACACGCACAGACATCAAGGAAAAATGTTTCAGAATGCTTAATTTTTATGCTAAAGCTTCTGAGAAGATCTCAATAGCAAAATGCAAATGAATGAAAATGAGCAAGTGAGAAAAAACAAGCCGCCTGTTATCTTCCCAGGAATATTATTCTCTGTCATTTCAGAGTCTTGGCTTGCAGACAACTTGGTTTTCCTTGCAGCTTTTTTATAATTTTCCTGCTGCTGTATTCATGCATCCTAACCTAATGTTTAAATGTTGGTATAAGAAGCTATCAGTCTTTCTGACAGTAATCTGAGATCTCAGTCTCCTTAGTCTACATTGAGCCAGCTCCAGTGGAAACAAAATGAATGTGAACAACTACCTATGCATCTTCTTTTTTATTATTCACACCCACACTACATTACCAGAGTGACATACAAGCTTTAGAAGTCACAAGTGAGAATCTCTTCTGTTCTCTGTAGGTGTGAGTGATCAACTACCTTTGTTTTTATACTTTATACTTTTGTTTGTATATTTGACTTTAAATTAAGAAATCAGAGTAGGTCCACAGTAGGAGCTTTGAATTTTGTGCTGAAGTTGAGGAAGTATGTGGGTGTTAATGCTTCTTCCTCCTGGCGATTGTGACAGTCATTGTAGTGGCAGAACAAAGCTGGAGGGGAGGTCCCGATTCCCAAGGAAAAGGCAGTAATTCAGCTGGCTTGGAACAGGCTCAGAAAGTGTTTTGAAGGGAAGTGCAGAAGGCTTAGATTTCACTCTGTTCAGCAGGAGATCAGTGCCTACAGCAGTTACATATTGTTGCATTACAGAAGAAAAAACAGTGTCAGGAGAGAGATCCTATGTGGAACCAAAGGGTCAATTTCTGTTTCTTACATGGATTTTTTTTTTTCTTTTTTCTGCATGGCTGTGGACACACAGCAATTCCTCTAGCCTTCAGTTCCTTATCTGTTACAATTCCTACCTTACAGGGATATTATGAGAATTAAATGTGTTGTTATGAATGTTCATTTGGACAGTGGGCAAGTTTCTGCACACTCAGGTGGAAAGAAAAGACATACAGGCTGCAGCTAAAAAAGAATATATCCTCTGTGACCAGTAATTTCAACACAACATCGTGGGTTATGACCCAGCTGGTCTGTTCCTACATCTCTACAGCAGTACTCCTGCAGTACTGACAGGAATTTGTTGCCTACTTACGTAGTGAGAAATCCCAAGACAGCACAAGATGTTGCACGGTAATTACATTTTCCTCAGTGGGATTACTGAATCACATATTGTGATATATCAAGAGGCAACTGTGAATTTAACTTGAGTCAGCACAGTAGACTTTGCCCGGTACAGTAGGTTTCCAGATGAACGTAGTGTGAATGTAAGAATAAAGGGAAATTTCTGAATACCTCACAGCATCATGCATACTCTGACAGCATTAGCTTTCAAAACACACACAGTTCTGTGCTGGTTTGGGAAAACTTTGTGTATTCATTATTTATTTGGTTTAGATATTCACTTTAATATTTAAGAGCATATTGTTTGCAGAATGTATTCTCAGGAGGAGACAATAATGATGCCCATTTGTCTGAAGAATCAGACATGTCAAAATATAAATAGTTTTTCTTTCTATTTACTCGTTGATGCCACCAAATGCATGTTTCTTGTGAGTAGCTGAACAGGTAAGCAACATGCATGACTATTCTGTAAACAGGCTATTTAATCTCATTAAATTTCATTTTATTTGCCCAGTGTTTGGAACAACATGCAACAGCAGAGGGCTCTGCTGATCATTAAAGAGGTGGACAGATTTTCATTTGTATCCCTCCATGGTCATACTGTCTTTTGCAAGAAATTGCAAGGGTCATATTTGGGGAGGAAGTCTGCAATAGAGACTGACACGTATTTAGCAGGGAAGTTAGCATGAGCAGAAATTCCCTTCTGTGGAAAAGATTTTTCTTTAGGTATTTGTGGAAGAGTTCTAGTGCACCTTAATAAACCATAGCCTTCATGCCAAGTGTGTGGCGTGTAAGTGGAAAAAGTCTTCCTAGACCTGCCATTCTCGTTTCTAGAATGGACACTCACTTCTCTAGGTTCTCTGTTGGTGCTATGCCCAGTATCCTCTTTGAAAAAAATGTCCATAGCAACTCTGAATTGCACTTTCAGCAGTTTCAACCCTTTGGCCTCTTGGGTAAGTTACGTCTTGTACTGGGAGCAACACTGAAAGTCAGCCATCCTGTGGGGAAACAAGAAGGTGGATACTGAGTTTTAGGTTGTGGATAGATGAGCAGGTCAAGTACTTCAATTCCAAAACATTGGTACAGATGTGCTGTAATGAGAGCAGAGCATGGTAGTGCCAAATACCGTCAGTTGCTACTAGTCTACTCACCAGGGAGGTAATGCAGGTTCCTTAAAGTGCCAAAGAGGAAAAATTCCCCCCCCCCTAAATAACTTGGTTGAAGGATCCTCATATCTCTCTCTCTCCCCATTAATGCAATTATACAAAGTCTATGCTGATATTTCTCCAAGGTTAGGAAGATGAAGTTACTCAGTATGACCTTGACAAAGATATTTTTTTTCTTGCTTTATAATCTGTTACTCGTTAAATTCAAAACCAGGAGTGCTTTTTATCCCAACAATCCGTAGCCTCATGATTCAAGCATTACCAGACCAGTTGCACAAAGTAATTTAGAGCCATCTAAAATCTATATGGCTATTAGGTGTGGTTGGGTGGATAAAATTGCGCCTCAGACTCATTCTTTTGGCCATGTCTCTATGAAGGTAATATGGCTGGCGTGTGCCAAATGGAAATTTTCATGCATTTGGCAAGAAGTCCCTGGGTGACCAGGTAAACTGGCTTTATAGCTGTATAAAGACACTGAATGAGTAACAAGACCTAAGCAAAGCAAGGACAAGTGTCGTGGTTTCAGCTGGGATGGAGTTAATTTTCTTCTTAGTAGTTGGTGCTGTGCTGTGTTTTGGCTGTGA
>JAVJGI010000001.1:57196146-57241735 GCA_035590275.1 Ibycter americanus
TCTCAACCCTTGACTTTTACATTCTTTTCCAATCCTCCTCCCCATCCCTCTGGGTGAGGGGAGTGAGCGGGTGGCTGTGTGGTGCTTGGTTGCCAGCCGGGGTTAAACCAGCACAACAAGATGTTTAGATCCATGACAAAAACTGCTACATTTGTTAAGAGAAAAGTGTAGAAATCAGCATGAAATGAGAAAAGTTACCTTATCTAGTCCATCCACTGAGTGAGGAGAATCCTGCCCTGCATTGTGTATTTTCTGTGCTTACTCCAAGCTAGTCTGAAAGACTCCAGGAGCAAATACCAGATCATTGTTGAGCAGTCTTTCCATGCCTCAGTCGGGGGGTTCCCCTTGTCTCTGGGACATTATTTCTCCTGTATTCACTTTATGGCTTTGTATCACATTTCCCAGTACCTGCTCCTTTCACATAAGGGTAAGTCATTTTGTGTCCTTTGTTTTACATCCCATGATCCTTTTTTCCCCTCAAGTTTTTCTCTTATATTATACCTTTAAATTCAATGGCCATTTTACTTATTTTCAGGTTGATGAAATAGCACATCATATGTCATTGCAAGTACCAGCCTGTCTAAGGATCCACCTTATGCAGTCTGGAAATGCATGCTTGGCTACCTTGCTGCTTCCTAGGTGTATTTTCACACGTCTGAGAAAACTTAACAACTGATGAGAGTAATGTCATGCTTTCTAATATGAGTAGTCCAATTTGGTGTCATACTTTTCACCACATATTGATACTGGATCAGAACCTCCGCTCACCAGCACTGTTATAAATTGGCAGTAACTAGTCTGAAATCAGTGAATCAGATCCAGATGAAGGAAGGACGACAGGCAGACATAGTGTATTTTCAAAAGCCAACTTCTGCATATATATTCATTCCAGAACAAAGCATCTTTCAGATGTTGGATGGAAAGTAATTGCAATTCAAAGCATAAATCTCTTCATTTCCCTGTAATTTTTGGTCCTTACAGCACAGCCATACTGGGTTTTTTTTATACTATGAATTACCTTTTATTAATTCTGTTACCTTACCTGTTTTTACACCTAAGCAATCTTATCTAAATGTACCTGCATCATGTTTATTTTAATACATGACTTCCTGCATTTACTCAATTTTCTGGTTGTGTCATCCCACAGACAGGTCAATATCAAATAAGCCTTCTCACAGAGGTCACTTGTGGAAACATTGGTACATTCCATCAGTAACTGAGCCTTGTCATCCCCCCAGAGATACTCAACACCTTGCAAATATGTGCCATACATAGCTGTTGAACAACACTGAGCTAAGGGAGGAACAGTAAATGATTTACACTAAATTCCTCTTTGAAAAGAGGTAGAGGTAAACAAGTTCAAGATGCTTTATCACAAAAGATGCTCTGCTGGCATAAATTATTTCTCATCAAGTTCCTAGTTACTCTGGCTGGGGCAAGTTTTGAACCAATATCTTTGAGATAAGGCCGGAGATAAAATGCTTTGACCACTCAGCCTGGGCATTATTACAGACCTGAAACAAAGAAATTATTGGAAAGACAGTATATTTTCCACAGTGACTTCTAGCAGATAGGCAACTTCTATATTGCTTTCCACATCAGTGTCACAAATGACTTTTCATGCAAGGCTGAGTGAAATACGTTACAAGAAGATAAATAAACGCACGTTTGCTAATGTCAGCCATCCAGCTCATTTTCTCAGGATTGGGTTTTCCGTTGAATATGCAGCAGTAGGCAATCACCTAATGATTTTTTTTTTTCAGATTCAATATCTTCTGATACATGAGATATGCATGATGGGGCAGCAAGCTGAGGGCTCACCTGGTGTCTGATTCATTATCATGGAGATGAGCAAACCAAACACCTGCATGGCAGTTGAGAAGGGGACTTCTGGCAGACAGTAAGAAGATACCCAGCTGGAGTTTAGTTATGGACATGGTGAAACTGGCCTGCACTTTGAGAGTCACTTTGGATGGCATTCAATGGGTTTTATCTAATTCCAGGGAGAAAATTGTGACATTTTAAAATGGCACCGGAAGCAAGGAAGGCAAGTGGTGAGTGAGCCTTTAGTCCAGACAACAAGGTGTAGCTTATACCCAGATCAACAACAGTGCTTAAAAATACCCAACAAAAATCTTCTCTCCAGCATGTTTCTGAGTTTTGTGAGGGTGAGCAGTATGTTTCTCTGAAGTGGATTTTAAGCATCAAGCAAATGTGTGTTAGCAAGGGGAGATATAATATCTTGATAGCAAACACGGGCAATTTCTCAGTTTCTTTGTAGTCTTGATACACCCAGACAGTCTTATTGACAGTTGCGTTCACAGAGTCAAATGATGAAAGCATATCAGAGGATCAGTTAAATGTATTTCAGAAATGATCAGCAGAAAACATATGTAAATAATATGGTAATAATATACCTAGAGCATGCTGGAATGGAATATAAATACTAAACAATGTATTGTATACAATCTGTCATAGTACAATCAAATTTTAAAAAACAAACTACATTTCTCATTAAAGTGAGAGATGGTTTCTAAGCAAAGAAAACTCAGAGGATGCAACGTTAAAAACTAAATACAAAGCAATTGCTTTTTTATCCATCTCTATTAACAGATGAAATCTCTTGTTTCATTAAACAATTTGAAAAATGAGATACTTTTTTTTTCTTTCAACCTTTTCTAAAGGTTGGAGTAGATGATGTTTTGGGGTCCCTTCCAACCTGGGCTGTTCTAAGATTGTATTATGTTGTGCTTACAAACATCCAGATAACCTAAAGAGGAATATAAAATATAGGATCAACTTCTGTTAAAAAAAATAATTCTAATTTAAGTTAGTTTTCTTGCCTCACTTCAAGTTGGTTTTAATTTATGAAATGTTTCACTATTTTTAGCTGAATGGGAAAGGATGGTCAAGAAAATTTCCCTTCAAAAGAGAGCTCTCTGCACTCTGCTGTCCCATAGCTCCCATCTCTTGCCCCCATCCCTTGCTGTATCGGCAAATGATAAAAAGCCAGAACCAGTGTTTCAAAAACTAGTGCTGAGGTGTTCAGCTCAGGTAGTTGCATAGCTAGGGGTTTGAGCAGGAGGATTTTGGCAGAAGTGTGGTGGGGAAAACACCACCCTGAAAAATGCTTCATAAATTCCTTTATTTATTTAGTCATTAGCGTTAACATAAAGGTCAACAAAAGGCTTAGGTTATGCTAGGGACTTGGTGTGTGCATTGGAGAATGGAATGGGATAATCCAAAGCATCACTTTATTTCTATTGCTAAATAGATATGGCAAAAGTAAAATTCACAGAAATCTTCCCAAAGAGGAAGATCAGCCCTGTAGTACACCACCATGATTGTGAACAGAAGGTATTAGCTTCGGAATGGAAACAAATTCAGAACTCTACTCTCGAGCCTTCTTGCTCTAGAAAATGCTTTGTAAAAAGACAGTGCCAATTTCTCCTTGTTCTGTAAGCCAGACAGTACCAACAACTGAGCATGATATTAAGCAGAGTGTTATGAAATTTACTCTTTGCTTTGCTACTATTTCTACATACAGATACAGGATTTAAAAAAATATGAGTGACTGTAATCAAAATACTGTTACTCAGTTTCTATCTAATCAAAATACTGTGACTCAGTTTCTGTCTCCCTTTGCAGTGTTCTGTGGCAAAAAGCAATGGATTCCCACTGTGGACTAAATAGCAAATGAAAACATAATGCAGTGCAGAAATCCAGGTTTTGTTGTAGTCGGAGTCCAACTTAGCCTCACACAGGGCACCAATTGTTGCAGCACTGGCAGGTCAGTAGGCTGTAACAAGGCTTTTACCCTTGGTCAGCTTCTACTGTCCGTGCTGTGACTCTTTGCTCCAGAGGCCAGACCACACTGCTCCTCCTCCGTCCAGCCCCCTTCCCACAATCCTCAGTGCTATTTAACTACTTAGCTGGAACAAGCTACAGCTGCACATCGTCCATGTCAGTCAACTTACTGCCTTCCAGGCAAGGCCACAGCTGCAGATTATCAATGCTAATCAACCTACTGCCTTCATTCCTGTACAAGGTTTTATCCTGCAGGTTTTATAAATCACTCTTTCTGTACCTGTGGCAGCCGTTGTTTCTTTAGGATGGCTTCACATGCTTTGAAATGGGTATTATTGGTTCTCTTGTAGGATCCTCTGGAGCCTTCTTCACTTTGCATTTCCTGCTGACAAATTGTCAGTGTATGAAAATCAATTGCAAAAAATACTCCAAAACCCATGAATCTATCCCTTGCCTCCCACAATAGCTATTTGCAACTTGTAAGAATGCAATGGTTGATGAGTAGCAGGAGAACTGTGAGTTTATTGCACAGAGTTCCCTGAGGAACACAACCTTTGAAAAAAAGTCTTTGGAAAAAAAATCACTCCCAGAAGAGGTAAGAATGGTTGGCCACAGTCATTTAAACATTTGCTTAGACAAAATGATGACTTAGGCAGAGAAATGTTAGGTGAGAATAAAGAAACTGCACAGGACAGCAATCAAGGACATCATATGTGAGGTTGTTAGGGATCTTATAAAAGTCAGTATTGTTCTTCCGTGAACCAGGATTAGAAAGGAAAGCTGTTTTTTGGCTAAGATTCTAGATAGCCTAATTGAATTCCTAAATCAGCTGTAGAGTTGCAGTTATATTTTATCTAGCTATATTATTTCCTTTTGCTGAAGATCTGAGCTTTCCAACGTGACCGGTTATGACAACATCCAACAGATTTATTTACGAAAATACTGGATTATTAATTCACTATGATATTTTATGTTACCTCTGATTTCACTTTAAAAGCAGAGTTATCTAAATGAATTTCACAGTGTAAGAGTTAGAGCCACAAAGAATGATTTATTTTTCTGCATGATATGTTTCTCTGCCTCTGTGTATTTCTGTGGTTTTTTTAATTGACTATGATTTCCTTCCAATATTTTTAGATCACAGAGGAGTTTGTTTGAATGCTTATAATTCAAGTTACTAATCACTTGAGAATTCATTTTTTCTCAAACAGTTGGGAGAAAACCCCCAAATGGTTAAGAGGATAATTTTATGAAAGAAAATGCCTACAAAAATTCATTTTTCCATATAAATTTTCTTCTGTCCTCTTGATCATAAGCCTAAGAGAACTAAGCGAACTATTTACTGGACTTACACACATTAGCAAAAAAACATGTAATTTTTATGGAGCCTCTAGCTGAATGTTTCGTCTTTTCTATAAATTTCTGGAATCTGTAAACTGGTAACAGCAAGAAAAACAGTGTTTTTGTTTTTACAGAGTGAGTCTGGCACATTTGTCAAACCAGTAATACTGTTTTCTTCTATGGTGGACTGCAGAGACACAACTGTTTTTTACTTTCTTTTCCATTCACCATCCATTCTGGAATGAAAACAACTGGAAGCAATAGCAAAGTCAAAATTCTTCCTGAATTAAACCAAGGGAAGACTGGTCAATGGAGACAAAGAATGGCAAGATCTGGTGGTACAGCACTGAGTCACAGTGTTGTCTTGCATTTACTTTTCATAGGTAATTTCCTCTAGCAAGTTCTCCCTGTGTAAAATACTATTTGGTTGCTTCAGAATACCAGAAAATACAGAAGATAGTCTAATGATGAAAAATGGAGGGAAGGACATGAAAAAGATTCCGAATTGCTTATCATTTGTGTAATTTTGGTAATTTCAGAAACACTGGGCTTCCCTATCTCTACATTGCTGTAATCTTTCTTTTTTAGCCTAGGGAAAAGTACATCCACTCCTTTTGCTCAGCTTGCAAAAAATCTGCTTCTCCGTTAGAGTGGTGTTGGAAGGTTCGTTGTAAAGAAGAAACAGAAGGAATGTTTAACTCTTCAGTAGTCCTCTAAATGCATAAGTAGTGCTCTAACTTCAGTTCTTCAGGGGCATTCCTTTAGCGATGGCCATCAGGGGAAAGTGTAAGACAAACAAACATACATAGCTCAACAAGGGCAAGGAAAATGAAATAAATAAATGTTAAAATGGTGCCGAACCTATGGGATGCATGTTCTTAAGATTATATGAAGAGATTCAACTTTACATAAAGAAGTTTGGTTTTCACCACTATGTTGAAGGAGCCAGCTGTCAGGTTCTCCACACACATTGTGGTCTCAGGCATGTTCGCCCATGACTAGTGGCTCTCCTTTGCCACGCAGGATATCATCTGTCAGTAGTCATTCCAGAGTGCAACCATTAGGTTCAACATTCGCTTTCTGTTCAAATCTGAGGCACTTGCTAGCTGACCATAAATCTGCCATTGGGGAAAGAGCACAGAACGTATTTTTCAATATTTATACAGATCTTCTGATAACCTGTAATCCACATATATCAATTCTTCTGGCAAGTGACACACAGGTGCTGTCCTACATTAGAGCCATTAGCATCTTTCAATACCTTTGATAACCAAAGATGTGACTATTGAAAGGTGGAAATGGTCCTCTTCAGCAATTGAACTCACTTGTTAAAAGGTGACAGGGAGCATTTACTCACTGTCTTACCAGTCTCTCTTTGGGGGCAAGTGGAAGAAGTCCCTCTCTTCTCTATTTTCAGTATGGCTATTTAAAAATAGTTCAAAATTTAGCACAAATAGGTAAAGAATCAAAGCACACTGTTTTCTCAACAGTATAGAGTCTCCGAATCTCTTCAGATTTGGCTCTGTCACATAGTATTTGGACTGTAGCCCACATGGAGGGTAGGAACAGCAAAGACTGGTTTACAAACAGAAGGAACCCTAATCCCATTCCAGTGATAACAACCTTAGGAGGACTTAATTCTTCCACATAAATCAACAATAACTCAAACTTATTCCAACAACAGAGAAATTTCTATCAGGCTTAAGAACTATAGCAAGAAAATACTGGCATCTGTAGCATTTTGAGGGCTTACATAGTGCTGATGCTATTGGGATGATGCTGGTTTTTATTAATACAGCTATTAAACATTGAGGAAAAAAATGAGTAAACTGCACACTTGATAAGCTTGGGACACAGTTTTTCTTTTACTGAAAAGACTTCTACAGAAGCTATAGAACAGGATCAGTACTTGAATATTCATAGCCCAGTTAAGATGGCACGACAATATATTTGTGTAATGAAAATTTATCTTATCTGCCTAAAAACCCCCATGATTTCAGGTAAATATCTTAAAGCTTGAAGATGTCCTGTGTTAAAAAGAGAAAGCTGGGGGGTTTTTTAATCACATTAACCAGTCAACAGCATCTTTGAAAACCAATAAAAACTTTAAACAGAACTTATAGCTATGACTCTCTGACTGGAAAAAAAAAAATCACACTGCCTTGAATAAAGAGGAAAGAGGCAAAAAAGGAAGTGATTACAGGCTGAGAATTTATATTCCAAGTTTTAGTTGGATGGTTGTGTTGTAAACTCCTGCGATTCATTATGTTCACACTGCCAAGAATTACTCTAATGTAGTAGATGAGAATTGCTCTAATCTATTACCGTTGGATGCCAACAGTAATTCTATTAATTCAAAGAGCTAATGACATTTACTAGTATTGCCATGCTGTTTTATTGCATCTTTGAAAATAGATGAGAATACTCAGTGGTGTGTCATTCTAAACAGACTAAATTTAGAGCCTTGTTCTCCACTCTTTCCACTCTTATTTCATGAGACCAAATCTGAATAGCAGTGCTTTGTATCTAATTTGCAATGGTGTGATTGAGTAGGTGAGTGGCACCTGCACTCCTGAATTACATGCTCTACACTGTGCATGGAAAATGTGAGGTGTGCAAGGTGATGGTTTATCCTGTGAGCTAATCATCAAGGTAATACCCCTCCAGGCTTGTATTTTCACATCATGCAGGATAACATGAAGATACCAGTTTGAGTCTGGAAGCAGAGAAGCCAGATCTTGCAGCGCTATGCCCAAAATAATTAGTCCAGACTCAGCAGGGATGACTGATTTGGGCTTGGCATCCACAAATGTAGCTGCACCATTTCTATTTCAGAGCAGACATGGGTCAGAAGCAGTTTATGTTGCCTGCACTGAGACCTGCAGCAGAAGATGCACATACACCAAACTAAAGCATGAGGTCAGCTCACTAAGCAGAGATCAGCCTAACCTAGCCAGATAAAAGTTGTCTTCCTAACTGAATGCTCGTGGTATAGGCACCCAAGCCAGACATTTTTCACAGAACAGGAAGGTGCAGTACTGTTTCTCTTTCACTTGGCTGCCTATGGGCTTGAGCAGTCATGAAAAATACAATTTCTTTGTTCTAGAGTAACTGATTTCACACCTCCTTAAGGAATGGTCTGAACAAAGTTATGGTGGTGTGGGGCTAAGTTGCTCCTGTAGAAAATGTTGCATGTTTTTGAGTAAGAAAACATGAAAGAAAACATATCTGAGGTCCAGTCCTACCCCAATAAATGCCTAATATTAAATACACACCAATTTCAGACAAAAATGTTTGCCTGTCCAGCCCTAGTGGGAATTCTCTTTCCCCAGGAGTTAAGCAGAAATCCAGAAAAGTTACAAGATAGGAATGTATGAAAACTCACAATTAAAAAGTTCTTTGCCTCGGCAAGGAGTAAAGGCTGGGCTGAGGCTTCTGCCCCTGTCTAGAAGTCTGTGTAGGTCCATGCAAGAACCTGTATTACCAACTTTCATCACACAGTATTTGCATGGCCACATTTTCAGGAGAGGTAGGAATAACAAAGAAGATAAATAATAAAGAATTATTTTTATAAGGGAAGTAATATGTTGTTCCTCAGGGATTTCTACAGTGAAGTAAAACCTCCCTATAAAAAGAAAAGAAGCTTGCTTAGAAGATAGCTGAAATCCCTCTGTACCAAATGTGCACAGACAGGCTTTGACTTTCAGATGACAAATTTCTTAATATGAAGACCCTTCTGAAACAAAAGTGCCAAAATCTAACATCAGTACAGCAGTAGCCACAAGAATTGTAAACAGAAACATGTCTGGTGATAACTAATTTGTTACCATTCTCCCGTGTTGTAGCAGATCCATCATCAAAACACACAGCATCTGTAATTCTAACTGAAATACACACTTGGCAACTGTGCATGAGCTGGCTGTACTGGGAATTGCAGGCTGGAGCACATGAGCATCCTGCGCCTTTGTGGCTGCATGTGCTAAAAAAGGGTGGAAAGCAGGAAGTCAGTACCTCCCACCAAGTCAGGATTCCTTAGGGACTGTATCACCAGATCATTCCCAACTGCTGGTTCAATGTATGAGAGCACAGCAGTTACTCCCTACTGGCTTGCAGTTCCCAGACAGTACAGGTTAAAACAGTTTTGAAGGCTACAGTCAGCGATGGTGAAGGCACCAGCAGAATGAGCAGTTACCTAAACTGAGCAAGTGCTGGATACAGCACATTTGTAGGGGTAAGCACAGGAGGGAAAGCCTGTAGATCTCGCAGCAGTTATCCCAGCTTTGCTCCAGGTTCAGGCTGTCTCTGCAGAGCAGCTCATTCAAGTGGCCTCTCCCCACACACCTCAATGCAAGTGCCTCTTGCAATGCACATGTGATTCCGTGCTCTGCTTGCCAGTGATGATGCTGAAGGAAAAGGCTGCACAGGTAAAGCTGTGGCAGCATGCTGGGAGGAAGAGGCAGCTGGCCACCTTCTCCTCATCTTCCTCCCAGACAACAAGGCACATGAGCTCAGTATCAGCAAGGGAAGCAGCAGCTTTAGATACAACTAAGTAACAGACAGGGACAGGCATGAGGAAAGGGAGCTCATTCAATTCAGCCTTTGCTCCCAGCCCATGTATGTCAATGGTGCCTGACAGAGCCACACTCTAGTGGCTGTGAAACTGAATTTTGTCAAAATGAGTAAGTTATTTTATCTTATCCTCAAGGCAGTAATATTTAATTGTGTTTGCACTGGTATGAAAGCTGTAGCCAACTCAATATGTGGGCAGATGCAAAACAGCTCATGATGCATCTTCCATGTACTTTTCGCAGCAGAAGGCTACAGATCTTGACGCAGCATGCTTTGCCACAAGGAGAATCTGTTTGCTCTCATTGAACGTGTCCTCCATAATTAACACGATGTGATTTCACTGTGCTGGATCCATAAGGACCAAGGAGCAGTTACATATCAAATATGCTTAAATTTCCTATGCTTAAATTTCCCATGCTTAAATTTCGCTACAGCCTACCCTGTAACTCCAGAGGTCTTGTGACTTGCTGTTTTTGACTGGTATAAGAGTTAGCCCTGAAGGAACAAGAAGCTTGTACAAATACTCTCAAACCTATCCTAGAAGAATCACTTCAGTCTGCCAAAGAGAAGGTTGCAAGAGAACCAAGAGCCTGCTGAGTTTAAAAAAAAAAAAAAGTGGTACTGTTTTTCTGTGTGCATTTCAAATTAAAATTACTTTCAGCTGAAGAAACTTCATCAATCAAGGCTTATGGGGCTGAAATTTGAAGAAATGGTGGCAGTTAAGGGACCCATCATAACATACGAATTATAAAAAGGCAGGAACTAACCAACTTATTGCTTATGTCAAGCAAAAACAAAAATATAAAAAGATTATATTAATTAAGTTATATTTGATAGGGAAAAATGCTGCATCTTACTGCTCTCTATACTTGTGTTAATGGTGCAAATGGCAGCACTTCATTTTTGTCAATAAAGTTTCAAAATGGGGAGGTATGTCCATTTCTGCTTGAAAAAGCTAGATCCCCAGTGCACCCATTGCTGGGTGGACTGAGTAAGACTATGTGCGTGTGTTACCACAAAGGGTTTCTTTAAAATATTTTGATCAATGAATGGAGCAGTTGCTGGAGAGAGAACAGTAATAAAAGTTCTGTGTAAGAAAAATACAATTTGCTCTGAGCTTGGTTTTTTTGTTTTTGTTTTACCATGTACTTCATAATGGATTTTACTAGGACTAATATTATTCCAAGAATCTTCTTTAGGTCCGTACTTCTGACAGGTCTCGTTCCTTTTCCTGTCAAGATCCTCTGGTTGCTTAATGACTAGTGTTTCTGAACCACTCTTCAGATTTTTTTCTGTCTGCCAGTGTAGTTCACTGAGTGAAAAGAAGCATTTCTAATTAATTCTCTACTGTGTATGAGAACAGCTCCCCCAAGGTGATCATATACTGTGATGTAACCTTACTAGTGCTCAGTTCACTTTGCCCAGCAACTAACTGGTGAGCAGAATTGTTTTATCTTGGCTCCAGCCTCTGTCTTCATGCGGAGCAACAACAGCTGATATATGGCGCACTAAACAAAATCGGATGGTAAATCAGGAGTAATCAACTTGAACCAAGTGGGTTCAATATTTAAAGGCTTCACCTGATAAGCAATGACTGCAGCCTCTTCCTCCAGCTCCTAAAACACTGCCCTTCTCTTCCATCATCGCCACGACCCCTCTACTTTCTTTTTCTGCCATGGTCTTGTCTTGTTTTTTCCTGTGATGTCCAACCCTCACAGACGGCTTGGCAGCTTGCTTCATTTGCACGCTGGCTAGCTGGCCAATATGCTGAACAGCGCAGTATGCATCTTAACCAGCTGGCCGCTTTCATATGCCACATATTGTGCATAAAATAGCATAAAAGATAAGATTTATTAAATATTTAACTGAAAATCAGACATTAATCAATTAATCAAGCTCTGCTGTTCAGGGTGGTTTCCAGAACGAGTGTTCCACTCATGTTTCTTGCCAAGTACTTGACCTGAAGTCATTCCGATTATTAAGCTGATCCACTGTCTTAGGCACTCTGAGCAGGTGAAGGGCAAGGGAAAAGGTACCAGAGAGACCACAGTCACCACATTATACAGCGGAAAACCCCATGTGCAAGACAGGAACCAAACAGTAGGTGAAAGCTCTGACTCAAAGACTTCATAATCTAAATCACAAGACTTAATATTAGGGTAAAGCAAACAGGTGAGCCAAAAGAAAATTGTGTAGGAATCCAACCTGTATTAAAGAGCAAATTTTTTTCTGTCCAGTTCCCATCATCCTGCATACATAATTTAGAACAAGTGGTCCTGATGACAATTTGCCACCTGCCATGGCCAGATTAAAAGTTTAATTGTGTGTCATGGTAAAGGGTTGGAAGGAATTGTCTGTAGAAAGTTTTCCAAAGTTAGAAGAGGTAATAGGAGAGAATAAAGGTGTTGGGGGGTGGGGGCAACCTCAAAAACGAGACTTCAGCTGAGAATGGCCCTGCAGCTCTCGTAACAGGCTGATTTGTATCATGGAGGTTACTCTGTATTTAGAACACTTTCTTTAGCTGTTATTGTAACCTTTCAATGCTGGGATGTTAGAAATTAACATGAATAGATACTTGGGTAATTATAAAATAAAATAAATGTACTCCAAAAATATGTTACTGTTCTTCCTGCCTCTTATCAAGTACTATCCTGATAATGCGATAATGCTGTTACACGTATTGGCATAATCCCAGAGAAGCCTGAGAAGGTCACACAGTCCATTTCATTGGATGCTCCAAAGCAGAGTTAGTGGTAGTATAGTACCTGTGCCACACATTTGGCTAATAAGTACTTATAAACTGCCAGTGACTGATTCCCTGTAACATCTTGAAGCAACTGATGCAAAATGTATCCTCTGTATTAGAAAGTTTCCCTTTACTAACTGAAATCTACCTTACTGCATTTTTAAGCCCATCTTGTCTTGGCATAGCCACTAATGTCAGCAGCAGCCTTTCATGTATTTGAAGACTGATATCATATCCCCTCTATGTCTTCTCTATACTATGTTAAATATGAGATGTTGCAGATTCTCTCTTTACACATCCCACTACAGCATATGCCTTCTTTCTTTCTGCAACAGCTTGGCATTAGTGCACACTCATCTTGTGAGCCACAGATCCTTTTGTTCAGAGCAGCTATCTATTCCCTGTCTTGTATTTGCACATTCAATATTCCTGTTGGGTTTAGAGAGGAATTTGAATGCATCCTTAACTGTGGGAATCACATCCCACTTTTTCAGACTGTTTCTTGAGTGTATCAAGATCTTTACACAAAGACAAGACAACTAAAGGAAGAAGACAGAGCAGAAATCACTTTCCTTGAAGTGAGATACTTCTCAACATTGCATTGGCAGGGTACTTACCCACCTGTTTTCTACTCAAATAAAACAGAAACACCTGTACTCAAAGCCAATATACTCTGAATGATCCTATTGGTTAAATTGAGAGGAAAAAAATATGACATGTACTTGTCAAAATAGGTCTGAAAACCCTTTTACTGGCTTCTGTAGCTTGACCTGCTTGAAACATGGGCTTAAATCTGCATGAAACTGGGAAAGTCATCTCATAGCTGTCCAGGTCATCTGTTTTGAGAAGGAAAACTAACATAATTGTTGTTTCCTATCATGCGGAGTCAAGAGCATTGATTCATATGCAATACAGAAAGTGCTGGTTTGTTTGAAACTTCCCAGTCAATGGGCAGCCTGCAAAAGGCATTAGTAGTATCTTTCCTGTCCTTACAGTCATTGCTGCTTCTATTCCAGGCAGAAATCTGTAACAATTCCTCATCACAAAACACGTTTAAGGTAGAATTCACCACTGTTACAAAAGACTTCTATGTTATTCTCATATGTCCTCACAGAAGGTAACAATTTCCAGTGAAATTTGCTCCCATAGAAAGAATGCTGAGAACCCACAAAAAAAGCCAGAATGACACCTCGGTCTTCTGAGTGTCTCTGATACTTGGTTTACAAGTTCCAGTTAATACCAAGTCACTTGAAGTAACTATGAGGAAGTCACAGGCCAAAATATTTTACTACTACAGTTGGTCACTTCAAAACGTGAAATCCTTGGCGGCTTCTTTTGGAATGTGATGTCTGTCAGCTTCAAGGAGTTATAGAGAAAGCTTAGCTTGTTGAACTACTTGTACTATAACAGAATCCAAGAGAAAGATTCTAGTTCATAACACATCAAATTAAAGGCAACCACTTATTGAAGCAAGAGATGCCACACTCCATCTGCTTATAACAAAATGAGTGGAAAGCAATTAAAAATGGTATTGCAGGAATCAGCACAGTATCTTTTACGTGTAATATTTAGGATAATGTGTCCAACTCCCTTTTTACAGTACTACAGCATACACATCAAAATACTGCAAGGAGTAAAACATGCAACAATCGGAATTTCCAAATTACAACTCCAAATGCCATTGGAAGCAATGGTGAACTTGCATGATCTCAAAATAAATGTGATCAGTAGGCAAAGATTAGAAAGAAAAGGTCTTAAATCAGTCTTGCTGAGTATCTGTAATCCAGTAACATCCAAAATATCTATCCAGAATCAAATTGTCTGTGCCTGAGAACTGTATAGAGGTATAGGCAGCAGCTGTCCAAAATTTGAGAGTACCTCTACTCATTTCAGATTTTAATACTGAGCCAGAAGAAGGGTTCTTCACCTCAAGAAGACAGTTACAGCTCATAACCACCCCTTGCAACAAAAGATGGAGAGCAGCTTATAGGCATGGGAATTAACACAGATCATTGTCCATTCTTTCTCAGTTGCACAAGAAAGAAGGAGAGAGGCTGAGTAACAGCTCCTACAGACGCTGCTCCATCTCTGAATCCAAGCAGGTTGGTAACTTATGCAAAGAACTAATTCACAGCCCTTGACTTGCTGTGCAAGCAGGTAGGGCAAGAACAACCTGGGCTGTTGTGATTTAATACCTGCCAAGGATACTATTACTCAGAAGATATATTTTGCAATACTACCCAGTGCAAAATTTGAAAAGACCAACTGTGGTGTGTACGTGACATCCATGACAGGATGGATTTATAAAAGACAGCTCTGAGAAGTTGCTAGGTTACAGTGTCTTGTCCTCACAACTGCTGAGCGGTAATGATCTGTTCTCATGATGCAACGCTGCAGCCTAATGTCCTTGCTCAAAATGTCTGTGTACACCAATTTTTAAATAAAAACAGATCTGAGCTGGTCTGTCTAATTTACAGAATATTTCCTTTGCCAACTTTCTAATAGTCTGCCTAATCCATCACTCTTACACCAAACACAACTCTTCATACTTCTGGGAAATCACAGCATGTTTCTGAATGCTCACTCTTTCTGGAAGACCAATAAGGAAATTTTACAGCAGAAAGCTCACCCCTCTGCCCGACTTCATTAAGAGAAGATATGACATACAGTATTGCAATCAATGTATACACTCAGTCTGGTGTCAGCTCCTGATCAAAATAGACATTATGGCAGCAGATACAGGAAAGTGACTGAAGTTTATGGACCATCTGAGAGGACTCACTCTGCAACAGGGCTCTCAAAAGACCTGGGGAAGAAAGATGGTAGCACCAAATAAATCCAACTAAAAGTCAAATTCCCCACAGCCCATCATAAATAATAAAAAACATCTGCTGCAGACATAACATCACTGGGATTTGTACAATTGACTATGACAGCTAAGGAACTCTGACATTAGCAATGGCTTTTTGTGGGCTTTATTTTTTTCCAAGCATGTTTACATGGCTTACCCATTCCCTTGCTTCATTTCACTGTGGGATTTTGTCCTTCGTTTTTGTTTTTAAGAGTAGAGTAAGCAATACATTATAGATCATTGTCTTCCCGAGTTAGAATTTAAAGGCTAAAAAGTCAGTCTCTGAGGAGTGAGCTGGTACAGCACCTCCCAGGATGCGTCTGAGGTGGACACAGGGTCTCTGAAGGAACAGCTCAGCTGTCCCATCAGTTCACTGTGATGCTTTATTCCCCAGCTGTGCAGGCAAAAGCCATGAAAACCTGGCTGCAAGAGCCAGAGGAAAAGAAATAGCCCCACCTTGCTATGCAGAGGGCTCTTACAGGCCGCGTATCTACAGTCAGATCCATTATAGTCAGAAACAAAACCGTAACTCAGGTTCATACTTAAGAGTGATCCCAGACTGCCTGACACTGGTGTCAGTGCCCTGCTTGTGGCAGTTTCGATCAGTTCCAGCCAGAAGAGTTATTACCTTCATAAATTCTGTTCAGCCAGAAGCCAAATATTCTCAAAAACATAGCTTTTTGGAAGTAATCATCATAATTTTCTGCTGGTTTTCTTATTTTTCAGTGTATTGCCCTAAGCGTTCTTTGTACTATCGAGAAGTAACGGCTCCACATTAAAGACTCTCTAAAGGCAAACTAGTGTTTTCAAGGTTGCCTCACACCCTTTGCAACAAGTGTCACAATTCAAATGCATCTGAAACATCCCTCACTCATGTTACACTCTTTCCAGGTGGAACAGAGACTTGCTTTACACCAAAATAAAAGCTTCACGGTCATTTAGGTGCTGTGATTCCAGGCCAGGCTGTACATTAAGTCCTTCACATAAGCGTTCCTCCACCCAGGACATGCTATGCCTGCACCTCTCAAGGCAGAGCCTCACAACCCTGCCAGGATTAATCTGCTCGGATAATTCATCACATCCTACTGCTGATGGTGTTTGCTCTTTGAAAACCTGGTTTATTAAAACTGCTTCATAACAGAGGTGCATAGTAGATGAAGTAAAAGGCAATGGCACATCTGACCACTACTGAACCATGTATTTTCTTGAAATTTTGGTTAAGTTCAACTTCATTCAGGCATGAAATGAATTCAGGGACTGACTAGCCCCTTCCCCCCTAAAAATTCCCTTTTCGGTGCAATTTCAGCATCTTTCCCAACACACACAGACTTTCAGAAATACTCTTTTTGCCATAGCATCTTTCCAGTTCTTTGATGTATACCTGAGTTTTCAACTTAGCAAATGTAGTTTCCTTAGATGTCACATATTTATTACCAGTAGCACCCGGTCAGAGTCTTTCAGGACATACTGGGCTGTTCCTTCACTGTATTATTGTGCCACCACAAACCTGCATAGGCACGTTCCCCCATTCCAGTGCTCACTGCCTTGGTCAGCTGTCCACCAAGCATTTACGCACAACCACACATTTTCCTCCTAGAGGAAATGCAGTATTTTTAAAAAGCTGTTGTTATATGGTTTAGGAATCTCCTGTCCTCTGGAGGTGCCTTCTAACTACAAAGGCTACTGTTGTAACTGAAAAAAAACCACTCTTGACAGATTTTTTTTATCTGAAGCTTTTTCAAGGGTGATACTGGAAACAAAAGGAAGAGTTCAAAGAAGACAGAGACTTCTGTTATATCCATCACACCCGTAGATTTCTTCTGATTCTCACTGCTGCCATAGTGCTCTTTTTTCATTATTGTATTACGTATCCTGTCATCAGCTGCCGCTCTTGGGCTAAGTTCAGCTGTGAACTATGTGAGACCCTAGTCCTGAAATAACCTGTGTGTAACCAGAGATTTCACTTAACACAACTGTACTATGCAACTCTCCATTTCTCTTTTGAGAACAATTTTGCAGACATTCCAAATCCTAAAACAGAATTCCCAAATTTCCTACTGTTGGCTAGATGTTACACATTAGAGTCTTCTTCAGTGACCACTACTGGTGTTTCTAAATTTTCCTTATAGTAACACAACAGGTGATGAAGGAACATAATTTTGATATGTCTTACCTGATTAGCACTAGATTTATTCTTCCTCATACTCATTTCAATGTCAGACTACTCAGTACAGTTCTATATTGCCACGGATCTTTACCCATTAACCTTGCTAGAAAGCACCACAAAACCAACACTTCAGAATATGAATCATCTGCCATGTGTATTAACATATTCTGCATGAAAAAAATTCCACTAATTTCATCATTTTTAAACTGGTTTGAAATAAATGTGATGTCTATGATTTTAAAGTAAATAGAAAAATCTAATTAATCTCCCTTTCCGTATGAGGAGTAAGTTTAGTTTGTGTCATACTAGTGTTTGGAGCTGTTCATCTCTGTATTGAATCCACTTAAGAGTGGATCATCTAAAGGCTTCCTAAACACATATATGGATGCTTGTTTTTAACAGCCCATGTTATAAAGCACAGTAACAGAGCTAGCATCATTTTCAAGAGACATCAATACCAGAAACAAAATGACTATGCAGACTGCCATCATTCTACCAGAACCACAGAAATGATGTACAGAGCTCAAAGCAAAAAGTCTGGAACTCTAGGAACTGTTTTGGCTAGTTAACTCACCACAAGTCCTGCGGTGAATGTCTCTGCCTCTAAACTTTTGAGCTAGAGTCTTCATAAAGTGCAAAAGTAGGGCTGAGGAGACAAGTCATGCACCCAGAAATTTCACTGAGAAGTTAAACAAACAAAAACACTTGCAAAATAAAGTTTCAAGATTTTCCAGTTTCTAAAGAATGTGTGCCTGGAAATTTCCCTTGCTTATAATAACACCTCTTAATACCGTATGTCAGCTCAAAGTCCCCAGAGCAGGCCACATTCTTGTTCATTCACCTGCATCTCTCACTTCCCAGCTTGCTGTGATACAAATGAAAAAGGTATATGGATTATTACTGTTCGTGAGATGTTTCTGCTTTATCCCCTCTCTTTTAAAACTGGTTGTTAGCTCACACATTAACACTAATTGCAGCAGCAGAGGTATCAGATGTGGAAAGCCAATTCTCTGCAATAATGAAGTCCCAGAACATTTAGAGCTTTATAGGGTAATAAGGCAGAAAGCAGCTAATGCAGCATGCATTGTGCTAGCAGAATATGTGAAGCAGTACAGTTTAGATAAACCCATTCAAACCTAATTCACCTTTTGGGTAATCTCAGTAAACAGTTCCATCTACTGCATAAACATGTCTTGGTGAACGGTGATTGCATAAATCAGAAGGGCCAAATTCTTCTCAGTAGGCGTTGTGGCTGCACAAACATCCAGGATTTAAACCACTTAAAACCTGCAAACTTCTAATATGGTATACGTTGATAAAAATCACAGAATCATTGAGGTTGGAAGGCACCTCTGGAGATAATCTGGTCCAACCGCTCTGCTCAAGCAGGGCCACCAAGAGCATGCTGTGTAGGACCATGCCCAGACAGCTATTGAGTATCTCCAAGGATGGACTCCATGAACTCTATTGGCAATCTGTGTCAGTGCTTGTTCACCCTCAGTAAAACATTTCCTGATGTTCAGGAGGAACCTCCTGTTTCAGTTTGTGCCTATTGATGCTTGTTCTGTCACTGTGCACCACTGGAAGTAGCCTGCCTCTGTCCTCTTCGCACCCTCCCTTCAGGTATTTTTGTATATTGATGAGATCCATCCCAAGCCTTGCTCTTCTCCAGGCTAAACAGCCCCAGCTGTCACAGCCTTTCCTTATAGGACAGGTGCTCCTGTCCCTTCGTCATCATTGTGGCCCTTCAGCTGAACTCTCTCCAGTAGTTCCATATAAGTCTTGTACTGTGGAGCCCAGAACCAGACACAGACTCCAGGTGTGGTCTCACCAGTGCTGGGTAGAGGGAAAGGATCACCTCCAACTTGCTGGCAATACTTGGTCTAACACAGCCCAAGATACTGTTAACCTTCTTTGCGGCAAGGGCCCATTGCTGGCTCATGTTCAGCTTGGTGCCCACCAGGACCCCCAGGTCCTATTCTGCCAAGCTACTTTCTAACTGAGTGGCCACGAGCATATACTTGTGCATGGGGTTGTTCCTCCCCAGGTGCAGGACTCTGCACTTCCCTTTGAAGTACATGAAGTTCTCCAGCATGTTGAGGTCCCTCTGGATGGCAGCATGACCCCCTGGCATATCCCCACTCCTCCCAGTTTGGTGTTATCAGCAAACTTGCTGAAGGTACACTCTATCCCATCATCCAGGTTATCGATGAAGATGCTGAACTGGACCGGACCCAGTATTCAACCATGGGGTACAGCACTAGTTACTGGCTTCCAACTGAAGTTTGTGTCACTGATCAGCACCCTCTGGGCCTGGCTGTTCAGCCAGTTTTCAGTCTACCTCACTGTCTGCTCATCCATCCCATACTTCATGACCTTCTCTGAGTATCTTAAGGAAGAGTGTCAAAAGACTTACTGAAGGCCAGGTAGACAATGCCCACTTCTCTCCCCTTGTGTTTACTCCCCATGTTTCGGATTCCTTCTATGCCAAACTGAGGGCAACGCATAGGCGGTCCCCCTCAGCTAAAACACAGCTGAACAGAGCCCACAGAAATAATGTTGTAGTTGTCACCCAGGGGGTCTGCCTGGCAGCAGTCCTCCAACATCTCTGTCTATATTTTCCTCTTGTTATAGCTCAATATAGTACCTATGCATTTTTAGGATTCCTGGCACCTTGTTCCTGTTGGCCCCATGGAACAATGAACATCCAGGCTTTTTCAGACATCTTCCAGCACCTCCTCCTTCTACAGGGCCATTCATCAATTTAAACCAAAGGGTGTCACTATGAGGTGCCAAGCCCACTCTTTATATATGTATATATGTGTGTGTGCATGTGTGTGTATATTTCCCTCTGTGATTTGCATCAAGGAATTGCACATTTCTTAACTAAATGTTAATTCTCCACTGTAGGGTAGGTGCAGGGAGTGTTTTAAGTAATAGATGCTAATTGGCTTGAGAATAGCTGCTATATCCAAACTACTTTAAAGGATGAAAAGGCAGTTTCCTTCCTAAGCAATCCAAAAATCACTTGGGATTGCAAGTCTACCAAAAATCCCAGCAGAAATTTAATAAAACCCTGTGGGCCTTCAGAGGAGCTACATGCTTGCAGTTCCCCAGCCAGTGACAAACAGACTTTGCCTTGGTTCTGACACAAAAAAAGGTCTCAGAAAAGATACTAAGATGACACCGTTTCTAGTATGAAGAGCTATAGCTTTCCAAAGGATTCAGCTGGTATATCATGGTAGGTGGTAGATTAGCTGAATGCCTTCAATATTTGAGTTCCAGTCCCTCATTTCTAGGCTGAGGACACTGTGCAGTCTCTTGTTTTGTCTCTGGTTTTCAAAGTCTACACATTCCCACTCTAAATAAGTCTTGCAAAATTAGCAGCAAAGGAAACATTATACTGATTTATTTTTTCATTGCTGTTCCTCTCTACTTCTCAAAGTACGGCTGCAAAGAAGGGTAAAAGCACGTTCAAGAGACATGTCCCTTCTCACATACAGCTATTTGGACATTTCATTTCTTACACCAATTACAGTGTGACATTTTATATATCACAGTATAATAACTATAGTTCTTTAAAGAGTGCAATTAATTAAGCCTCAGAACAGTCCTGTGAAATACCCAAGATTTATTATTTACAGGTGAGTGAACTGAAGCATAGGGAAGTTAGGACCAAGAAGAAACATGAGAAATAATTAGTATGAGCTCACCACAATCATTCTTGCACAGATACTGTAAGTTTCCACTACTTGCTTCTAACAGCTTATTAATTTGCAAGAAGACATTCAAAATTTTTTATTAATTGTGTAATGGAACTTGTTTTGAATAGTATGTTAAAATACACACACACACACACCCTTCTTTCCCCTCCTTTCAGAGTTCAGCATATAGCTTGAAGGTCTGGATTTTCAGCATCTTGAAGACAGCGGGCATAGATGGCTGATGAAGGTCATTCAGATAATAAAAATAATGAATGTCTGAAACTGCTTATGGTGGAGGATGATAGATTAATCAGCCTTACCTGTCACCTGTACAGTTAATCTGATTATTCTCATGACATATTTTAGCAGCAATAAATCTATACTAAGGCTAGCCTATGTCTTGCAAAACAGACTACTGAAAGCATGAAAGGAATAATTATCTTATTTATAAGTAAAATAGTAAAGAAAACTCCGGTATGGCTAAATAGCAAATATAAAGCAGAACGTAAAGCATGTATTGCAGCTGTCAGTAAACCATATTTTTAAAAATTCTGACAGCATTTTAGGGCTAGAATGATTTTAATTTCACAAGGAGTTGAATTTTTATTACTTGGCAACAGTGTGATGTAGGAAGCACAAAAACAAGGGTATATTTTAATGAAGATGGTGGCCACAGATCCCATTTATTTTACACAGTCTGCAGCTTCAACTCATGAGTCCAGAACCACTATCCCTGAGTTCAAAGGCCACCAGCTTAAGTAACCCTCACTTGTCAAATTTCACATTTATCACATGGTGTTGCTGTACCACAGCATCTCAGACCATGATCAGGTGAACCATTTGACAGCTCATTTTATAAGGGGCTCACTGAATTTTTCAACAGACAGCCCATAGTTTGGAAAGAACTATTCACCTGTGCCAGCACCTCCAGTCTGTCTTAACCAGTCAACTCAGGCAGAAGATGAGAAAGCCTCAATATCAGAAAGATATCAGAGCTGGGAGGAAGAAGTGCTCACTGTGTTGCACAAAAATACATGAACTGACCTATAAAGGAGGAGATTAAGAAGTACTGTAAGAATTAAGTCATTACACTCAAAACAAAGAATAAGCATTTTCAACACGTCGTTTTGACAGTGGATACAACAAATTACCGTCAGAGAAATGACTTATCCCCTGAAAACCAGCAGCAGGAAACACTGGTCACCTATTTCAACCTCTTTTGGAACTAATCCTCTCATATACTCATGTATTCAGAGCTTTCTATCTGAACCTGTTAGAAAGAGTCAGTTTATAATAACTTCTTAAAAATAAAGGTAGTCAATAAAAGCTTTGAAAATATTGCAGGACCAGTGCAAAGACACCCAACTAGAGCTAGGAAAAGTAGGTTTCAGAAGTAACAAATTACCAAAACAATGATATTTCAGGGAAATGTCATTAGTAGCCTGCCTTCGGCTGGGTAATTTGAGAAATTTCCTTAAGTGAGCCAATAGGTACCAATATTTTCATTAGCAAGTGCCCAAAATTTTGCTACTTTTCAATGCTATCATTGGGCTGTCAAGTGTCTCATTGGTTGTTATCTCATAGCTGTCCTTTAGGGGACTCACACAGAAGAGGTCCCCCATGGTTTTGAAAGTTCAGGTGACATATATCACACCAAACCTCTCTGACAGCTTGAAAGCAGGCAAGTGAATTAAGCTTTTAGCATATGAAATGACCATCAGCAGGTGTGTATGTGTTTGTGCACAAACGAAAGGCCTATGCACATCCCAAACAATGGTAAGCAGGTTGTTTCCGAAACAGGCTCTAAGGGCTGCCCAACAGGTAAGGTAGAATGGGCAAGCAATTTAGCTTCAAGGCTACCTTGATACTGCAATGGAGAGGCAGCTACCAGATCCACAGCTCCTGGTCAGGAGTCCTCCATTACCACTCCCACTGGCCTCACAGGACGTAATTAGAAGGTATAGAGGATGTCTGTCTACAGGCTTTCCACAAGCTTGTTAAATCCTCTGTCCCCAGTTCCCTGTTACACACACTCCTTAGCCATATCAGAGCTCAGCCTCTGTGCTGGGGAGCTACAATGCTAAGCTTATAGAAACCAAAGTGCCCAGGCAGCAGAGAGTCACCTGAAGAGACTGTTTAGAGAGTTTGTCTTCCTGAATAATCTCGTCACCTGTTCTGACACAAAGCTGTGCCCTGGCACCACTGACTGCTCTCAGCACATCTAGCCTAATTTCTGTGACAGAGTCACCCTCTTCTAGGCCAATTCTTGAATTAAATCATATGCAGTGATTATTTAAAATAAAATAAGAGAACTTGAATGGAAACTTATTACCAAAAATTCAAAAGAATTTTTAAAATCACAATGAAACAATTTCAGACTCTCACATTTTCTGTCACTGTCAGGTCTATATGGCAACCAATGTTCCCAGAGCAACTTCCCTACGCCAGCAAGGTATAAACCTAGTGGTAATATCTGTGAAGGACTCAATGTGATAGCAAATAACATGAAAAGAATTTAAAATTATATTTCATTATGATGAGGTAGCTCTTAGCACCCTCAGTGAAGCACCGTGTAAACACATCAGAACATGCTTATCTCTTCCTGGTGATTTTAGGATCAACAACAGAGGATACACGGTGTGTCCTCACATATGGACAAGGCTGTGTTCTGGTTCAAAAGGGGTCTCAGATGGCAAAACTCTGTAGCCTCAAAATTGGCTTCTGAGTTTTGATTTAGGTTTTAAATTGGTAGCCTATTGGTCTGATAGCAACCAGTAGCCCTGGTAGCCTTTCTACTCTCTTCTTTTCAATCAACTGCCTACTCCTCTACCAGCGGTTTCGTTCATCTCTTCTCACAACACATGTGAGCACAGCTCAAGAATTCTTACCATCTGCTGGCTGTCTGGTTGTCTTTTTGCCTTTTCTAATTGCTTTTATGTTTAGTCAGAAAGTATATCCAAACTTCTGTTTCACTTTCTTCCTTGCTTCCTTTAGAAATCTCTTTGAGATAAGGTAGTATTGGTCCTTGCAGTTGTACCGTGTATGAGCACGTTCTACAATTTTTCCTATGCAAACACAGAAATCCATGCTAGCCAAATCTGATTTAAGAATTATAATAATTATTTGTTTGCCTAATACCGTGGCACCATACTCATACATAAGGAGCCAGTGTTTAACACATAAAACATACAAATGATAAAATGTAGTTCCATTACGTTCTCTCTCGAGACACGTACATTCTCTCCAATCTAGATGCTGCATCCTTTCCTGTCTTGTCTTTTGTCCTTATCCATTAACTCTCATACTTATTTATCTTCATGCCAACTGAGGTGAGAGATTGGCCTTTCTCCTCCTCATTTACCAAAGTTCAACCAGACATTTTTTTCTGTTGGCTGTAACCCTCGCACAGTTTTAATCCACCTACAGACAGGGAGACTCATCACTACCCCTTCAGCCCAGCTCACAAATGTCAGGGAATCCATCACTAACAACGTAACTGATGACGTCTAACACAACTCCCTGCTGTGTCTGCATCAGCTTGGTATTGCCAGCTCTGTACCATTTCATTAGCACCTGCACAAGTATGTTTGGGTGGGACAGCATGACTACAGCTGGAGACTTCCAATAAGTCTGAAACCATAGAAAAGGGTAGAATTGGAAAAGCATCTCCCCCTTCACACAGTCTCTCTCCTTGTTTCCAAATTCTTCTTAGTTAAGTCTTGAAATAGGTGGCTTGATTTTTTAAAAGGTGCTAGAACCCACAGATCTGCTCTTTGGGACTGTTTCAGTATCTGGCATATATCTGGGGTTTGTGTCTGGCTTTTAAAGTCCTGGGTGTAATTGTAGAACTGCGAATGGTCCAGGGACTTAAGGCAAAAACAGTTGACACCACAGTAAAGGTCTGCATGAAGCTCCAGAGTATGTCAAAGAAAAGACACAAAGAAAACAAATCTCTATCAGACATTTTTCAGGGATTATTTTTCTACTTTCCCTTTCCAAACCACAGAAGCCTTAGAGAGTTTATCCCGAAAGACACTGTTGGTATCACATGTCAGATTCCTGATGTGATTGCCCAGAGAGTTTTGTTCAGAAAACTGACCTTCAGAGAAAGAAATAATAACCTTAGCATAACTGGACTGACAATCTAAACTAAAAATGCCTCAGTCATATTCTAATTGAAGAACTAGCAACATCATATTCTGCAAACCAGACAAATTAATAGCATTCATTCACATGTGTGCCAGTTTAATTTTTGTGTGTCTTTTTCATTTCCTATTTTTTTGAAAATTATTTTCCCATTTGCTTGGCACAATGTTTATGAGCCCATTCCAAAGATGTTTATCACAGGGATTTGACTCAAATCTCTGTAGACAGCTTTTAGCGCAGAGCAGAGTTCAGTTACAAAACTGTTGTTTTAACATCTGCCACCACTCAGCAGGGCAGATGACCTGTTTACATAAGGCTTCTGTAAAAGTCTTACAGTGCCATGAAGTCCTTTAGACTTTGTCATCCAGTTCCATAGATGGTCCTTTCTAAACTCTTTCCTTTTTGCGTGCTTATTCATTTAAGGATTGAAGTTCATATTGGTGAGTCTAGTTTTCCTTCCAGTAGACATGTGTTAATGAAGAATCATTTACTATGAGATGAAGCATACATATGCTAACACAAGGTTCTGATGTACATGTCTTAGTTTCCCATGAAGGACCAGGTAGTGCCTGTCACTACTACAGGCATGTAGAAGGCACAAAACATCTTTCCAATTCTTCTGAGTGATGGGGAAAGGACCACCTGTAGATTAACAGTCATTTCTCCCAGTTCTCCTGCAATTGCAAGGAACACTAGAGAGATAATAAGCTTCTTTCTCCTTCCAAACCAGTCCTTGGACCAGAACTGGCATGTAGGGCTAATTTGCTGAATCCCATACAGATGCAGTAGTAAACATCATTCTCACAGGAACTCAGTAATAGCCAGGGCTTCTACTTATTTGTCTCAGGTGTAGCTGTTTCTTACAGGCATACTTCATCTCAGATGGCTACATAACTCTTCTCTTATTTCAGGTCTGCTTCCTCCACCTACATGCATACAGGATTTTAATCAGACTGTTTATGGTCTACTGACTGTGCACAAGTGAGTGAGTAAAACTGATCTTTCCTTTGGTGGGTTGTTGAAAGTATACATGAGTCAGGAAAACATTAAAACGCAGAACTCTCATGCCATGTAGTTGAAGATGCAATTTGTCCTACCAACATCAGAGGCTGACATTAATTAAATGCAAACCCAAGACAATAAATCAAGCTGGTACATACTGAACAGAAATGAAAGAACAGTTCACTATGGTAAGCCTTATTATACTCTTAGACTTTAATATTAACAAAATCAAATGACAGCTACTTCTGTAATGATCAGTATCAACACAAGACAGTTTTAACATTCTAAACTTCAGAAAAAGAGTGTATTCCTGTCCCTGAGTCTCGGAAAGCATTTCTCACCCAGCACCACCCCAGCATTTACTGGGATCGAACAAAGCAAAGGAGCAACTCACATAGCACTTCTGTGGCTCCCAGAGAGCCGACCAAGAAGTCCCTCAAGGAACATACCAAGAAATAGTTTGGTATAAACTCAGCAAGACCAGCTGGAAGAAGCATGGTACAGAGATAGATACCTTCGGCAGGTATTTATTAATTGCATCCAGCTAGAAATGATAGAAGAGGAATAATGAATGTGGCAAATGTGAAAACAGCAAAGGCACAAGAGAAAAAAAAAATCCACCATTTACTACGTTTTTTCTTAAACATTGTTATTTAAGAAAAAGTCCAGTCATAAGCCAAAAGCAAATGTTACCCACAAAGTAATTTGTGTGTTGTCAAAGAGAAGTAGAACCCTTACCAAAGCTCTGAAATATTACAAAACAGACGTGATTGGGGCTCCTCAAATGCCATACAAGGATCTAAAAAACATGAAAGCAGTGACTCACATCCTCCAGGAGACCACGAAGCTATTCAGTTCAGATCATCTGCTTCCGTTATTTATGGCATTCATCAAATATAGGTATGTTTGCCCATCCTCTGCTGATCAAAGCATGCAAAAATACTTGAGACAACTCACAAAAATGAACTCCAAGCCTGAAGCCACTGCCCTCACCATGACTAAGAGGAGACATACTTTGGGGTGTGCTAGAAAGCTAACAAAACAGGCTGGGGTCGTGTTCCTGTACCAAGGACTTTTCAGAGAGTAACCCTTCCTATAGCACTCTCCAACAGATCACAGATGTGCTGGCGTATCCACTGTCGTCAGCAGAGCTGCACAGACTGAGGGGCACAGGCACCCTGTTCCTTACCCTGCTTTCCAGGCCACAAATGGACTTTGCCACCAGCTCATGCTGCAAGAGGATCGTGATGACCCAGCATTTCTGCAGCTCATCGGGGCTTCCTCCCAAAGGAAACTTATGGATGTGGGTAAATGAAAGCTACTGGCTGTTTCAATAGGTCCTGTGGCTGGGATGGCTGGTAGACCAGGACTAATGAGAGTACAGAAGAGAACACCTGTTCCATGTAGATTGAATCAGTGACAACATGGCACAAGAAGGCAAAATTTCAGGTCCCTGCCCATTAGAGCTCCGCAGATCACTACCTGTTCCTTCAGTTTCACCTGGAAGTCCAGTGTGGGCCAGGGCACCAGCTGCGGCCTCCGTTATACGTACCCATAATAATGCTTCCCATTAAGATGATGCTGGAGTTAGATTAGGAGGACATAAGAAACAGGAAGAAGGGGTAGCTGTTTGAGCATCTCATAAATTTGACTTAAGGCAAAACTGATGTAAATATCAATATGTTCTACTTTCATACTCAAAAGAAATAACGCTTATCCACTGAAGCTAACACTGACTGCTAAAATATGTTGAATCCATTGAAGAAAAGTGAGTTAGGAACATATAATGGAAACCCCATTCCCTTGAATTCCATAAGCTGTTGTAGTTCCTTGTGGAAATGGAAAACAACCACTACAGACACCCTTCCCATGGAGCATCTTCCAACTTCTGTGAGAAGTATGAGGCTCTTGCACACAAGCTACGCTTTAAAGCATATATCTAACAGACTGCAGGCTTTAGACTTTTCTCGGGGCTGGGGGGGGCGGGCAAGAAACAAAAAAAGAGATGTGCTAGCTAGAATGAGCTGAAAAGTGTGTCGTAATGTGTATTAAGAAGAATGAAACAATATGTTGAAGTAATCATGCTTTAAAGGTCCAGTCAAAGGTCCCACTGGTGGGAAAGAGAAATCCTCTGGCAAGCTGATCTAGAAGTTTTAAGGATCAGTGAAGCTTTCATCAAGAAACGATTAGCTGAGTAGCAAAAAACTTGCCCTTCTGCTCTGTGGAAAGAAATAATGTTCCTTATAGATTCATTTTAAATGAAATTAACTTTGACCCATCACTTCTCTGTAGGGTTACTTCTTCCTTCATCTTCTAACAAAACTTCTACCAATTCTGTTACAAAACAAATTATATTAATGAACTTGTCACAGCCTGGACTTTAATACTGGTCATTTCTGTAGTCAGTAGACAGTAATGTCTATGATAAAGGAATATTCTTATATTAACATAGTAAAAGGCTGAAAATGGAAGAATAAGACTATCATATAAGGGAAAAATTTGGGGGGAAAAAAGTGGGAAAAAAGGAATTCCGAAGAAATAGAATTCTTAGAATCAAAAAGGATAAAGAATCTTTATCTTCGTAGTAATCCTCATTGCAGAAATACCTGTGGTAAGTACATATTTAATGTTTAGAGAAATTGTTGAGAATTTTATTTTTCTTCATGTGTGATGCACTCTGGAAGAGGAACATTTTTAGTATTTGGAGCATGCTTTAGGATAAAATAGAATACCATAGTGGAACTGATAAGGTGGACTGGGTGGTGTGTGTGTGTCTGGAAATACCATTTTAGTCCAAAAAAAAGCCCCTCTGAATACTGTCTTTGTAAACACATTTCCACGATGGAAGGTAATTTGAAATTTTCTTTTGTAAGTTAATGGCAGATCCTTCTAGTCTATTCAAAACTAGTCAGTTCACAAGTGAACTTCATTGCATAAAAGGCATCAGTATTATGAAGAAACAAAAAACACTTATATGATACAGAATAAGCAAATAACAAAAACTGAAGAAATTCCAGAAATTCAGGTCAATTGCTTCAAAAGGTTATCAAAATAGTCAAAGCAGTATGCACAGACTTCTTAATTTACCAGAAATACAGAAAAACAGACATGAAGAGCATCATCTCTGAATTTAATAGGATTCTCCCATTTTGTTTCAAGGTCGTTGTCAGGCATAGGTCTATACTTACATAAAATGTAATTTCCTGTGAACAAAACATTCAGCAAATTCTGCTTCTTTTATTTTGCATAGGTTGTACATGCAAATTATAAATTTCCTTGATGGGATAATTATTCAGTAGTCCTTGGTAATTAGCAAACTTGGACTCCTCATATTAATGAGGGTATTTGAACTTTTTTTGGGGGGGGGAACTTATTAACTCAGCTTCAGTTACAAAGTGGGATTTTGAAAGTTAAATGTGTATAAATAGGAATAGAAAATAAACTTCAAATGTACTTAGCTTGCTCGAGAAATAGAAGCACAGAAAGAAAATTCACAACGATGATCAAGTGGCTAGCATGCATAATCACAGGATTTAGTGTGGGATTCTCCAATAATGTCCCAAAAAGTCTACTGATTTGTCTCTGTCAGCAAGCATTTTGGAAATTACTTCCTCACTGTAAGACAAAAAGCTTCATGTGGCCACACGCAGTGGAAAGTGGCAGCTAAAGGAAAGATTATAGGTTCCGCTAATTAAAACATTGATCTAGTCTGGCATCAAAAGCCAAATTTAGATTTCGGCGTCTGTGAAATGTAAGAGTTTTCTTTATTAGATCAGAGAGGTTGCCTACAGCTGACACTACCAGCCATTATAAATTAATGCATTTGTCAGAAAAGAGCATTGATTTCCAAAGGCAGTCACCACCTGCCCTTACCAATTTTTCTGTGGATAGTTGGTACGCTGCTTTTCATTGCTTAAGGAGCTCTGTGAATCCAAATCCCGTGTTAAGTTCGTTATAATAATAATTCTCTGGTTTTGCCAGTGGCTATATTACATACATCTTCCCACTGTATTTCAGATGTTTACAAACCTTCAGAGAGTGGATAAGATAGAGCTCTCTAGCCCAATTCTGCTGAGCATGGCAAAGTTCATGTAGCTACTCGCTCATCAGAAATAGTAACTCCTTTCAAGAAAAGGGCCTCGACCCAGGTCCCCCTGCCTCTAAATTCAGTTAAGGGAACAAAGAAACAGCTTTCTCTGTGGCTTATGGTTGAGTGGCAGCAGACAAAAGCTTTGTTCTAAATCAAGGCTGAATATTCCTCCTGATAGGAAAGTGTAATCAAAAAGAAAAAGTTACAGAAGTACCTGAGAAAACTAGTGTCAAAGTTCAGTAGATCAAATTATACGTTCCTGTGAACATCCCTGAAGCATATATTAGAGCTTGTGAAGCTCTGACAGAGCAATGCATTATTTTAGACTAACAATGTATATGTCAAGAAGCTCAGAAACAATTCTTGTAAGACACTAACACCTTCCTAAATTTGTAATAAATCTTCTGATGTTTCTCCTTTTATTTCTTCTTCCAGATTTTCCCAGGACTGAAATAAGATCTTCCCTTTTTTCTGCAATACTATTTTCCTCTTTCCCAGCATCTCCACTGGCAGTTTTACTTTCAATTTAATTTTATTTTTCTCTTTGTCCTCATACAAATGTTGTATTGCCTTAACCAGCAAACTCTTCTGTAGCCTTTGTTTGCAATCGAATTGTAGAAGCTCTATAAGCCTGTGTGAAAGCCAGGCTGCCTGTTGACCTAACCAAAGCAGTGTTTGTAGACAAATTCAAGAGGCAGGATGCACTGCATTCAGGATTTGTACAGGTTCCATTTTATTCTGATACCTTCAGTGGCTTTACAGCATGCACTCATGAGATTAAGAGAGCCAGGAACACCCCAGTTTTAATAGGAGGTATCTTACTAGTCATAGCCACACAAAACAGCTGCATCAAAGTAAAAATTCATATTAAAGAATATTTGCAAACAGATGAGAAAGCAATGCAAACACTATCTTAGTCCCTACAGTTTCTATTATGCTCCTTTATCGTAATATCAGAGTATATTCTATTAGGGAAAGGTGTCTTCTTTATTAAAGAAATGTGATATACCTTAGACAGAGAAAAAAAGGGAAATCAGCTACTATTCTAAAATCAAATGTCAGATCTCCTATGTAAGCTTGCAGACGGTTATGAAAAGCTAGCTGGAAGCCAGTTCTTACACGAGGATATACACTGAAGCATTCCTACAGATTTATTGCTTGAGCTACACTCTTATTTTTATAGTAGATACCTAAACATCAAAATTCATTGGCCAGAAAGAAATATTATTTGCAAACATCAGCTGAAGAAAATGCTGAATATGTTCTCAAATCACCTGTGCATCTCTATAAGCAAGCAGCTACAAAACTTGATTCCCAACATTTGCTAGAAGCATACTAGCAAAGGAAGCTTTTCTTTCCTTTTTTGTCCCTCAGTTTTCTTCACACTTGGGAATATGACAAGCATCTAAACCAAATTAAAACAGATCTGACTTTTAATAGCTGTTACTCAAAGAGACTCAAAGCTTTCACTATTATTTTCTTCTTCTTTACTAATAAGAACTTAATCACAGTAAAATGTTCTAGATTAATTCTTTGTGAACTCTATTTCTGCCATTCTTCTGCTGAGACATGACAGCATTGCATGGTTAAAAAGATTAATCCTCAGTATTATTCCCTGACATACCTTAAGTAAAAAAGGTAAAATATCATAGAAGTACACACATGCTATTACTAGAACGTTACAGGGTAAAATAATGCATGAATGGGATTTGCTTAAAAATTCTGATGAGTTCTCCACTTCATTAAGAAAAAAAAAAATATCTAGATTATAGATATTATAGGAGAGTGAGCCTTTCAAGATTAGCAAGTAGTGCCATTCTGAAAAATGCAATAAAACCCCCACATTGTCACATTTTAAGATATAAAGTCACTTGATCTATACTAGTTACTGTAGTCAGGTCTGAAATTCAGTTCTTGGGGAATTCAGCCTTTTTTTCTCATCCATTAAAGCATGAAGACAACCCTGTACAATCATGTATGGACCTGAAGTACAGAATGCTCCAGGTTAGACATTCCCCATCCAAATTAATTCCTATGCCTGAGCCACAGCCAAGAGAGACATCTGTCAGCATAAACAGCATTATTTGTTCAGGTTTTTCCATTAGGCTTGGCCCTGAGCAGAGCCCCCAGTACTGCTCTGACAACGCTCAGGCATCTATGTTCCCCTGAGCAGCTTCCATTTCCGTGAGAACACTGGGCACCTGAAATCAGGCACAAGATTAAGTGAATTACCGATCATGGCAGTACCAGTACAAATCAACATAGGTTCCAGCCCTGCAGAGATCTGGCAGATTAAAACTGAAGATCAAGCACAGATCTGCGTTCCAGTTTCAGTTCCGTAAGAAACTTAAGCCCAAATCCAACTGCACTCACAAGCAACCCTGTTGAAGTCAATTTGCACCCTTGATGTTATGCAGTGGCTGGGTGTCTCAGCAAATCTCCCTACATTGTTCTGGTCTTGGGTTGTTAATTTGGCTTATGGGCAAATACCAGAGAGAACTGTGGTAGGTAAGCAATTTTCTGACATCTGTAAGCAATTGGAATGAAATTAGTTACTAATTGGGGTGAGAGACCTCAACATGGGAAATACCAACCACCTGGGCCATAAAGTCATCTGCTGTAGGTTTCTGAAACTCTGGTGCTTCATAATGTTCATAGCTCTCATAATACCTAAAAATGGCCCGTGGTGATATCTTGGTAATGTTTGCAGCTGGGAAGAAACCAAGTTTCAGTCCTTGTTTTGGCTGACAGTGTGGACACAGACTGCTAACCAGGTGATAATTAAATTTTAGATTTCTGACTTTATAAACCCAACACTGCTTTGAGCTGTGTTTTAACTACTGCGTATTCTTTCACTTCTTATGTAAGCAATCCGTTTATAATAGCAGACCGCTGTCTTGCAAGCAAAGCATTGCAATGGAATTATCTAAAACCATCAATATCTGTTTTAACACTTACAGACATGATCCCAAATGTCTGGGGGTGTGTCAAATATGTTTTGCTACAAGCAGCGAGACTTAAATCTTGGACTCATTGCTAGAACTGGTGCTGTAACCATAGTGATTTCCTTTCAGTTGCTAGACTTTGACTTGCTATGAAATGGAGAAGGAAAAGGTTTGGGGAGAGATTAAACAGTTCATGCAATATTGAACTGACACCTACTGCTGAACCTATGTTGCTGCTGTAGAAAATAAGTATATTTATGACAAGCAATCTTTGCATACAGAATTTGAAGAAGGAGTACAGTTAAAAACTGACTAAAACCAAGATTAAAGAATGGGTTTTGTTCCTGTAAATACAAAAGAGGGAGAAATGAAAGCACTGTTCCCACACAGAACACTTATCTTACACCTAACAGACTCCCCATCACAGAAAAGCTTTTCCCAAACATCAAGTTGGTGATATAGGAGAGGGTATATGATAAAAACAAGTGCTGGGCAGGGACTCAGCTTTCTTAGCTGCCACCTGAGATGAAACATAAATCAGAAAAGTATTATCCATGTCACAAAACTGTGGCAGCTACTGTTACAGCAGGCAATGTACAATACTTTACTAAGCCTACTGAATTTCATTTTGCTCATTCATTACCAAGCCTTTCTCTCCTTCTGCCCCCTATACATTCTCAGTAAGATTACATATGCTGAATTAACTATACCCGTGTTTCTTGCAGAAACTACAGAGCTCTCCCATCTGCAGCTATTTCACTGCTCAATACACAGACATTTGTTTGCCTGTTTTGTCATGTCTGTAATTCAGGAGAGCCCCAAGAGCTAACGTTCATCTGGCTGCCTTAGAACAACAGGGCTGTCATGCTGCCTGAGACTTGAGGTCCAGTGATGACCAACACCAACTACTACATAAAAAGTTACAAGAATCCTTCAGCGCACAGAAGTGGAATAATCTCCCCACAGTGTTATTTCCATTGTGACCCATAACAGGGAAGTTATTTTATCCTGAACCATGTTAATTTATATTCCTCCCAAGATTTATTTATAACACATTTTCCAAAGCCTGTTTTAACAAGTGCAAATTAGGTGTCAGATTCACTTCTATCATTAAAAATAGCAAACTGAAAACCATACCAGGAAAGTAATTGATTTTATTCATCTTAAATTGCGAGAAATTATGGGGGATGTCTCCCTGAGAACACTGGTGAGTACTGGAAACCTGTTTCTAGTCTTGCGCTCTAGGTTTCAGAGTAGGTGGGAAAGGAGGCAGGACTATCTGTATCTGATGATTTGCTAACACAAATTGTTAGAGCAAGTTGTTCAAGTCCCAGAGCCACTATCTAATTTTCTATCCTGTTCTGAAGAAAATAGACTGTTGCATCTGGCAAGTTCACTGTCAGAAAGCCAGTCTGGTGAAAGGAATGAAATATTAGGGTAAGAGTTAGCAAACAGAGGGAGAGCTGTCCCTAGTTGTTTCCTAAACACCATTCTCCACTCCATTCATTAGCTTTATGATTATTGTCTGGGAAGAGTCAGTCTGCAGGGAACAGATGTTCATATTATCCTAAGACACCTAGAGATGTTATAATCAGCCGAAAGCAAGCAGGAAGATAAATTATTTGATAGTTAGGTTAATTTATTACCATATTCTAACAGATACAAAAAACATTCCTGCTATAAGTAAATGAAAAACTACACATCCACTCAGATACATCAGATCCATCTGGAAAGTCCTCTGACTAGCCAGAATATTTATCTCTAAGCATTCAGTGTCTACTGATGCAAACCCACTAATTCTGTAACTATTTAAGCAAGTATGCAATTCGGTAAGGCGAATAACAGGCAATACATGGAAAAGGTTCATTGCACTAAAGTTGTACTTGACTACATCTATACCATATAATGAGGAACCTTAACTGAAGCCATTTGCCATATCACTTCAAAGTTTATGGTGCTGCAGCATCACTTAGCTGTTCACCTGTGAGGGTCTTATCTCTGATTAGAAGTCACCAAGCAGAGCCATTTTATCATACTAAAGAATATGAGACTCATTGCCACTACCACAAAGAAAAGCTTCCCCATCATGTGCATCGTTGCTCACATCATGAACGATGGCATGACTTAGTCACCTCTCCCATTGACCAAAACTGCCAAACAGCTGATCTCCTGGCCCAGTTCAGTTTCTTACTATCATCCCCTCCTTGCCACAGACCATCTTTGTAGGTGGCAGGAAGAGAAGACCTACATCTATCCCATAATTTACTCCTCTGCCAGGAGTACTGCTTCACTGGCATTGGTTTCCATTCATGTTCACAAAACACCTCATTTATCAGTATTATTTTTAAAAAAGCCAAGCCTTCTGGACCTCTACACTTCATATGCCTCTGACGCCAGCACCTTTGGCTCTGTTATAAGTTAAACCAGCCATACAAAAAGACGTAGTTGGGCAGCCATTACATTTTAGCTTTAAACAATAGTGGCACGAATCTAGGCTTCACATAGTTTGGCCAGCTGTATATAGAACTTTTCTGGCTGAAGACAAGTGGATTTTAGTGGGAAATAATTCTTTCTACTCAGTGGAGGCATTAAGGAGAGGAAAAAAAAAAACAAACAAACCAAAACCAGAAAGGCAGCCGTATTTGTAGAAGGAGGAATAAATGCACAGGTACAATTTGAAATGCTTGTTTTGCTCCTGAAAACACGCTGAATTTCCATTCCTGTATAGTATGGAAATCGTCTAATTTGCAAAGCAGTGAAAACTTACCAGTAACAAGCAGATGTTTGCTTGTTTTTAAGTGGAAAGAATTCGTGAGAACTTTCAGTTGACATGGCTGAGGCACTGCAATGACTCCAGAAATTAAAGCCCCAGAATAAAACATTGCCTGGCCAAAAACCCATGGACTTGGGATCCCTCAGTCCTCAATGGCCCCTCTATCATGTCAATTGCAATAAATTAAGGACACACCAAATCTATGCCTTCTGTGTCAGTGATCATCACATATGGGTCCATGTGAGATGTTTTAACTTCACCCTTTATAGTGTGATACAGCTGTCCCTAAAAAGCACCAAGAGAATTGAAGCTGTGTGCAAGAGCACTGCTACAGGTACTTCTGTACTTCTGCTGACAGCTCAGGGCAGACCAAGAAAACAAATACTTCAGAAGGCAGGGGGGGATACAAAAAAACCAAAACAAAAAAAACTCAACCAACACTGCCACACTCCTCTCAGCAAGGCTTCCAGTCTGCCTTTGTCAGAGGTCAACATGGACCCTCAGCAAGCTTGCTGATGACACCAAGTTGGGGGGAGCGTTGATCTGCTGGAGGGCAGGAAGGCTCTGCAGAGGGATCTGGACAGGCTGGACCGATGGGCCAAGGCCAGTGTATGAGGTTCAACAGGGCTCAGTGCCGGGTCCTGCACTTGGGTCACAACAGCCCCACACAGCGCTACGGGCTGGGGGAAGAGCGGCTGGGAAGCTGCCTGGAGGAAAAGGGCCTGGGGGTGCTCATCGACAGCTGGCTGAACATAAGCCAGCAGTGTGCCCAGGTGGCCAAGAAGGCCAACAGCATCCTGGCTTGTATCAGAAATAGTGTGGCCAGCAGGACAAGGGCAGCGATTGTCCCCCTGCGCTCGGCACTGGTGAGGCTGCCCCTTGAATACTGTGTTCAGTTTTGGGCCCCTCACAACAAGGAAGACGTTGAGGTGCTGGAGCGTGTCCAGAGAAGGGCAATGAGGCTGGTGAAGGGTCTGGAGCACAAGTCTTATGAGAAGCAGCTGAGGGAACTGGGGTTGTTTAGCCTGGAGAAAAGGCGGCTGAGGGGAGACCTTATCGCTCTCTACAGCTGCCTTTCATAGTGTAGTGGTGGGCTTAGTGGTCCTGGGTTAACAATTGGACTGGATCTTAAAGGTCTTTTCCAACCTAAATGATTCTATGGACAAGCTTCACAACAGTGCCTCAACATTCAGTAGCAGGCTGTAACAAGCAAGGAAAAGCTGAAGGGTCAGACTGGTTTTCCTTGCTTTGTCAAACATTTTGGATGCTTCCTCCTCCCCCCACCCCCCGTTATTAAACAAGAACAAACAAAGGCAAGAGAATACTGAAACTGCTGACTGGCTGCTGAGCTCCTGCGGTATTTTTAATGCAGTGAAAACACTATTAAACTTACATAGCAATGTAGGATAGCAGGTAGGCCACTAGATGCCAACCCATAGACCTAGGGTGCCACAGTCATTTGACAAGAGTTCGTGCAGCCCTGGCAATAGATCTTGAGCTTCTTCTGTCGCTCTGACCTGAAGCTGTAGAACAGTTTTATACAGCTAATAAACCTGGTCTCTGCTGTAGCCCCATGCATGGCACCACACTGCTAACTCCTTCTGGTTCATCCTGGCCTCCTCCAACTAGCAAACATGAAAAACGCAATGGTGTTTGCCTTGGTTGAGAACAGGGGTAGGAGAGCTCTGTGGTCTTTCACAAGTCCTTAAGTTTTTCTTGTCTCGTTTTTGGGTCTCTAAAACCTACTACAGAACTGTAGTTTCAGAGCTGCTCTGAGCTGCCCTGCAGAGGAGCTGCTCTGCCTTCCTCCATCGCTCCTAGCTGTCCTTTCCTGCCCCAGCATTAGTGCTTAGATAGCCGTGGTGGGGACAGGATCAGGGAATTTATCTACATAAAAAAACCACCACACCAATATAGTAATGACAGCATTCATTTCTAACCTGGACCAATTCCCTTGGCTTCCTATAGTAGTGGTTGTCTTGAACTTCACTGAGGCAAAAGCTTTCTGAAACTTCAGCCTCAGAGATTTTATTGCCCATAACCATTAAAGAAAACTGATTTTTGGGTTTGCTGTACTTGTCACTTGCAAGAACACACCTTCCCAGATTTTCAGTATATTGATGCCAATCCCGACTTTCTGCACTAAGCTACTCAGTTCTCCAAATAATTACTATTCCTATGTTCTCCCTAGTTACATATTTTGCAGGAAAAAGAGCCTGCACTTCGTATCCCATTCAGTACTCAGGAGTTTTATTCATATGCCTTCAAACTGACTGATAAGTTATTATTTTCTCTTGCTTGGTTATTTCTCTGCTAAAATGCCTACACATACTATAAAATGTTTTGAAAAGTGGATTCCCATGAAACTGTCAATAGCACTGGATTTGTAGGGGTTTAATCAGATTAATCATATAAAATTGGCCAACTCAATTAGTTATCCAATTGGTTATGCTATTAGTAAGATAAAAATAAAACAAGGCCCTTTTATTATAAACACTCTGAAAATACCCTGGATTCTGCTCTGAGGATTTAGCGTCAATGATAGATGCATCTAAAGGCAAACTGATTCCCTGCAAAAGCCAAAAGCAAATTTTCCACAGAAAATTTGCATCAATGTTGTAAACTCATCAACTATGATGTTAGATTATCATGTAAGCAGCTTAATGTTTAAATTATGCTGCTCATGAAAAATCACATGGGGAAGCTTTTTCTCAAGCTGCCTTTTGTAGAAGCATCCCAGATGCAAAGCAGGTATTTACAGCATGCTTGGTTTGCAGTGACCACAAGATGACAGAGTTCAGGAGCTCAGAAAACCAAGAACAATCCACCACATCATGCAGGAAGGCCAGAATTTCAGCAGAAGGCCTGCCTGGCTAAGACAGGAACTTGTTGAACTAAAACACCGAAGGGAGCCTGCAGAAGGAAACAAGGCAACAGAACTGGCAAGGAGACCCACAGCAAAGAATTACTTTTTGTTGAACAGGCTGGGAAGGTGAGGAGAGAGTGGAGCTGTGCCTTGGGATGGGTCAGGAGTCAGCCAAGAGTTTCTGGATCAAGATTAGCAGCCTGACCAACATGGGTGCTGTTGTAGTGGGTAGCTACCACAGACCTTCTGACCAGGAAGAAAATGTAGATGAGGCCTTCTTCCAACAACTGGAAGAAGCCTCATTTTCACAGGTCCTGGTCCTCATGGGAGACTAACTACCCTGATATCTGCCAGAAGGACAATACAGCAGGGCTCAGGTAATCCAGGAGACTTCTTCAACACACTGATGACCCCTTCCTGGCACAGGTAGCTGAGGACCTAACAAGAAAATGTGTTCTGCTGGACCTCACAGTTACAAGAAGGAAGAACTTGTCAGAAATGCAAAAGTCAGAGGCAGCCTTAGCTGCAGTGACTGCAAGATGGTGGAGTTCAGGATCCTGAGAGGAGGGAAAAGGGCAAAAAGCAGGCCCACAGCCCTGGATTTTAGGGGAGTAGCTAAGGCTGCCTCTGATTTTCATGCCTCAGACAAGCTCTTCCTCAATCTCAAGAAGTCCCTTCCAAGAAGTCCATGGTTCTTTGATTCTGTGAAGCATAAAAGTATTGCTTCAAAGTCCACGTGGACCTGCAAGTAGAAGGAGACAGGGTAACAAGAAGGTTGTAGGTACATTAATTGCAAAAAGGTGAGGGACAATGTGGATCAAAAGATACTTAGGAGTTGACTGGTACAATTTCAAGACTGCTGCCTACCTCTGTAAACAATGTGTGTGATCAGAGAGATCTCTAATGATAGGAAAGGTGACAAACATCATACCCATCTCTAAGAAAGGCAAGAAAGGGGGCCCAGGGAGATAGAAGTCTCCCTTCAGTCCCTAAAAAAATCATGGAGCATGTCCTCTGGAACATTTCAAAGCATATGAAGGGCAAAGTGGTAGGGAGGCAGTCCTGAAGGACAAAGTACTCCAGGAAGGCTGAGCATTCTTCAAGAAGGAAATCTTAAAGGTGCAGGAGGAGACCATCCACATGTACCGAAAGACAAGCTTGCGGGAAAGACAACTGGCCTGGCTGAACAGAGAGTTTGGCTGGAACTCGGGGGGAGAGGGGGGAACAGTTGATGATGTGTGGAAGAAGGGGAGAAGGGGCAGGCAACTCAGTGAGGTTATGCAGGGAGAAAATTAGAAGGTCCAAAGCCCAACTAGAACTTAATTGGGATACTGCCGTAAAAGACAATAAAAAAATGTTTCTACATTAGCAACAAAAAGAGGGCTAACGAGGATCTCCATCCCTTATTGGATGCAGGGGAAAACATAGTGACAAAGGATGAAGGGAGGGCTGAGGTACTTAATGCCTTCTTTATCTCAGCCTTGAATAGTAAGACCAGCTGTTCTGCAGGTACCCAGCCCTCTGAGCTGGAAGACAGGGATGGTGAACAGAATGAAGCCCCCATAATCCAAGGGGAAATGGTCAGTGACCTGCTACACCACTTAGACACACACACAGGTCTATGGGGCTGAATGGGATCCACCCGAGGGTACTGAGGGAACTGGTGGAAGTGCTCACCAAGCCACTTTGAATCATTTATCAGCAGTCCTGGCTAACTAGGGAGGTCCCAGCTGACTGGAGATTAGCAAATATGGGACCCATCTACAGCAAGGGCTGCAAGGAGGATCTGGGGAACTACAGGCCTGTCAGCCTGACCTTGGTGCCAGGGAAGGTTATGGAGTGGATCATCTTAAGGGCCATCACATGTCCTAAATGTCCTAAGGGCCTAAATGTCCTGATGTGTTGTGGACCCATCGAGCTCATAAATAGCTCACTCTTATGTTCCCAGTCCAGATCCACCCAAGCCATTTCAAGCCCAGCAGCCTGGTCCACCTGTTTATTGTTTCAGTGTTCTTCAGTGGCACAACTCTTGGGTATGTGAGCATCTACGTGACATACTTTTATAGCCAGCTTCTCTACCTGAGCAGCAATATTTTGGCATAATTGAGCAGTCCAGATGTGTTTACATCTGTGCTGCCAGTTGGTCTGCTTCCATTGCTGTAGCCAACCCCACAGAGCATTTGCCACCATCCATGAGTCAGTCTAGAGATAAGGTACTGGCCATTTTTCTTGTTCAGCAGTATCAGAAGCCAGCTGGATGGCTTTCACCTCTGCAAACGGATTCAATTCCCCTTGTCCTTCAGCAGTTTCTGTGACTTGTTGCGTAAGACTCCACACAGCAGCTTTCCACCTTCAATTTCTTCCCACATTACATCAGGATCCATCTATAAACAGGGCATACTGCTTTTCATTTGCTGGTAGTTTATTATATAGAGGGGCCTTTTCAGCATGAGTCACCTCCCCTGGTGGCACTCCAAAGTTTCAGCCCTCTGGCCATTCCATGATCACTTCCAGGATTCCCAGGCAGTTGGGGTTTCCCATTCAAGCTCATTTCATTATCAGTGCAACCTACTTATTCCATGTGGCATCAGTTGCATGATGCATAGAGGAGACCTTCCCTTTGAACATCCAGCCAAGCACAGGCCATCGAGGTGCCAAAAGGAGCTGTGTTTCAGTACCAACTACTTCTGAAGCAGCTCAAATTCCTCATATGCGGCTAATATTTCTTTTTCAGTTGGAGTGTCTTTTCCAGCCTCAATGATTCTATGATAATTAGTCAACATATATCTACCACAGGAAAATCATACTTGATCAATCTGACTGCCCTCTGCAACATAGAGGCTGCCTACAAGGATGAGAGGAGAGCAATGGATGTAATGTAACTTGATTTTAGTCAGGCTCTTGACATCTCCCACAGCATTCATATTTGGAAGCTGAGGAATGATGTGCTGGACAAATGGGCTGTTAGATGGGTTGAAAATTAGCTATCTGGAGTGCCAGGGCTCAAAATGTGGTTATTAATGGCTTGAGGTTGACGCAGCAGCCAGCAACAAGCGAAACAGTCAACACTGGAGCAAACACTGTTCAACATCTTCATAAACGGCACAGAGTGCATCTTTAGCAAGTACGTGGATGGCTCTACATTAGGGAGAGTGGCTGGCACAATCAACAGCAGAGCTTTATTTCAATGACCTTAATAAGAGGATTCAACTAACAGGAAACTCAGATATCAGCAAGAACTGGAGCATGTTGGAAACTGACTGGTTAACTAGCGGTTGAATACAAGTTACCAAGTTCACTGTCATATGTAAACTGCAGACTAAGCTACAGGCAGGGGTGTGGTCAGCACAGAGGGAAGTTACTACCCTCCTACATTCTGTAAGGGTAAGGCTGCACTTACAACGGTGTCCCCCATTTCTTTCCTTCCCTGGTTCAAGAGGTTTACTGAGTAACTTAAAATGGTCCAGTGGAGAGCTATCAACATGTCCAGGGCCTAGAGCACATAACCTGTAAGACGGGGAGCTTGCCTCACTTAGTCTGGCAAGGAGAAGAGCCAGGGGAACACCTCATGGCAGCCTACAACTGCCTGAAGGGAAAATGACAGTCAAACCATGCTCAGTAGTGGCAGATGGTATAATGAAGGGCGACAACTACTGACTGTGCCTTGGGAGGTTCAGGGTGGATGTCAGGCAAGACTTTCTCACCAGAAAGGCAGTGCAACACTGGAAGAGGCTGCCCAGAGAAGTTGTGGAATTCCCATCCTTGAGGGTCTTCAAGGTTTGCTGGAGAAAGTGATGCCTGACCTGAGACAGGGTTGGTGACTGTCCTGCTTCAAGCAGGAGATTGGACTAGAAACTCCCAGAGGACCTTCCAACCAGCATGTCAGTAGTTTTTATCATACTATGACAATCACTAATACCCTTAGTATTATCAACTCCAAGTGCAAAATACTTCCACTTTGAGAGACATAAAGCAGAAATGTCATGATGGTCCTCTATCCCCAGTTTCCAGATACAGCACAAAATGTTACAATCCGTCATGTGAAAGTATCAGGGAGACAGCCTGACCTTATGATTTATGGGTTAGCATTCCATAAAACAGCCAGGATGCCAACAACATATGGGAAAAGTCTCTTCAGCCACATAACAGTCTTCATTATCATCACTATTTTATGCAACACAATTCAAGCATAAACATCATGAACGATGAAACAAAGTAGTCCTGAGCAATTTAGGGGAGAAAAAAATGTAAAACAACAAAAACTAAACTAAAACCAAAACACCCACAAGAAAACCCAACCAACAAACCAAAAAAAAAAAAAAAAAAACCACAAAACCCCAAAACAATAGTTATATACAAAGCATAAAAGCAAGCAAGCAGCCAATGAAAACAACAAAAAACCACCCCACAGACAAAAAACGCAGTAAGGTATATGCAAGTGTAAAGGTCTGGCAGCTAAATGATTACTGTTTCTATTCCAGGTAGAGCCACTGACTCGCTGCATATCACTTCTACCTCCATCTACTTCTCTCAAAATGAGAGAAAATTGATACAGTAGAATGACGACTGAGAACCAGGCAGGAGTAATCAAAAAAATTTCAATCACCAGACCCACAGAAAGAGAAATAACTCCTACCTAATCTGTATAGAAATGAATTAGTAAAAAAATATATTACATATATATGTTAAAGCATTAAAAAAAATCAGGAGCTGTTGTTACAAAGTTAGCCCATCCTCTTATAAAGATATATGTAACTTCCCTCCTACATTGTTCAGCATCTGCTGAAGCCATGGTTTGCTGTCCTCACTGCTGATTTCTAACTCATAAGCTTTGCTTAACGTAAGCCTCTGCACAACACAGAATGAAGGGTTGTGGGGCTTTTTGTTTTTACTGTACACTCTCAGCTAGTACACCCTGTGACTCCAATTCATTTTTACATTGCTGACATTCTTGTGCTTGTATTCTCTTCAACTTTCTGTCCAGTGCTTATAAGATTTCTGATACTGTTATTGCTTACACAATAGCGTTCAAGACAAAATTCAGACCTCTCCTATCTGCTCCTAAGCTAGCAATCAGTTCAGCTTCATCTGCAGCACTGTGCACTGACACCACAAGGAATTCTTCTGAGCTCTTAGCACTGTGTTGTCCTCCTTAGACATTCAGTGCACTTTGTAATGGTCTCATAGTTCACCCCTGCTGAGCTAGCTGGAAATTACAAAGAAAAAAAAAATAATCAAGTGCTTCAGAAACAACTATTGTGAAAAAAAGGCCGCTTTCCAATTATCTTGCTTATAGGTAGCAAGGGAAGTGTGGTCTAATTAGTTCTTCACTCTTCCACAATGTTTTGCCTTTACAGGAACTTTAAAGTGCTGCATCCTTCCAATGCATCTTTTTCATAGTTTGCTTTACTCTTCACATCAGATTCCATGTTGTAGACCCTCAGAGCTGATCTATGCCCACCTCATTAGGATTGTCCTCCAGTCATCAATGAGCCATCTCCATGTAGTCCAAAGAAGAACCTGGGAAGTACAGTTTCCTCCCAAATGCCCAGTCCCACTCCCATGTATTGGTGCTTCCAGTCCAAGCTGGCTGAAATGTTTTGGAACATAAGTTAAAGCTTGACATTTCTTTTCCTTGGAGTGCTTGCTCCACCTGCTTTGCAAAGAGGATGAGAGCACTACTCAGGCACAGTATCACAGCCCTCAAATGTCATCCCACCATTCCCTTTCACACCTACATATGAACAGGCAAGTTTTTGCCCAACTCACACAAGAATTATCCTAGAACATCCCCGACTTCAGCACAAAGCAGCATATAACACCTAGAACACCTCTTCACTGTAGTTGCTAATATCTAGACTTGAACAGTAACTGGAGTCCCCAGATACAGACAGACAGGTATGGACCACCTGGACAAGCCGACTTTGGTTGGGTTTTTTGGCAAAAACTTGCTTTCAGCTGCCTCACAGAGAGAAATGTCTAAGAGAAAACATGTTTGTCTCGTTGCTGTCTACATTTGCTCTTAAAAGATATGTCTAGACATGGATCAACATACGGTGGTCCGCAGGCTACTTGCCAGTAAGAAGCTTTTCTGTTCCTTTGTTTTCCTTTCAATTGCTCTTTATTCAACCCCAGGTGTTCTCACTGGAGCCAAAATATAAAGGACACTTATTTGCTGCCTGTGAATATATATGCACACATCAAATACAATTATTCTATATGCCGGTACACTTGTATTTGTTTACTCCAGCATTCATTACAATGCCATCTTGCTTAAGCACACATATCTCCTCTGCCATTTTTTTCCTGTTTTCCACCCCTTCCCTCAAGCATCATTATGGCAGTATTACCAGCTTCAAAAGCAAAATAGAATAGCATGGGAATAGATGTCATTACTTGTTTCCTACAGGTACTAAAAGCAGTTTTCAGGGAATATGAATCATAGTACGGACATGTTCTGATTCTTATGTTAGCAATTAGCATAGCCACTTAAGACAGACATAGTATTAGTTTACACTGTAAGCAATGTTGTACTGGTGTATCTCATTGCTACCCTTCCCCCACCCCCCCACCCCCTGCCCC
>JAVJGI010000001.1:57241835-57255237 GCA_035590275.1 Ibycter americanus
CCACCCAACAGTGAGTTATGTGGCTGGAAGTTTGAAGTGTAGCTGGGAACGCTATAGTGGTTTTCAGGCTTTCTTAAAGGAGATTCCAGCATTCAGTGAGGATAACAGATCTGTAAGCCTACCTTACCTGCTACCTTGCTTTCCTGCTACATTTAGCCAAGTCCACTCCTAATCAAAGCAATCCATATTAGTATTTAGCAACACAATCTCTCTTTCTGTACAAAGAAGTGACACATTCAGGCCTCCAGGTTAGCAAAGCTCAAATAAGAGAAAAAAAAGCAGAGGGCAAGGCAGTGGGATATTGATGCAAAGTACAGAAATCCTTGCTCTCTTCTCCCTGAGAGGCAAAGTAGAACACACAAGACAAAATTGGGATTTTACCCTCCTCTGTTAAATAATGCCAAGCCAATGGAACACAACTATCATAACAACCCATTTAAATGGTAGAAGCAGCAATAAATGCTTCTGCTAAGTATTATTATGAAAACACTGAAGGAAATGCAACAAAATATCTAAGTCTGCTGTTGTAACTGAGAAACGTTTTGCCTTTTGGTTTGCTTTTTCAGTAATGATTGAAGACATTGGATGTAAATCTAATCCCATTGCAGTTACAGGGACTTCTGCCTTGACTGCAAAGAGTAATATTGGATCCCAATACAGTAATGATGAGTGCCTTCATTTCCAACATGCCTCTTATAATGAGTCTAATCTTGTTCCCGGCTGTGTTTTGAGCAATAAAGAGCATTATCATAACAGCTATGCGGACTCCTGCCAGATCTCTGCGTCTTTCTACAAGACACAACTGTGATGCCACGTACTTAATTGTGAAGTTATAAATGCCAACAAGGTTTGTGAAACATTCTCTGGAGGATTGTCAGCAGATTTGAAAAACAAAAATTAAAGGCACTTCACTAGCAACTAGAGCTACCAACTGGATCAAACAAAATAACAATACCTTGCACAACTTTTTCTCCTACAGAAATCTCGCATCTACAAATGATTGGCAATTTTCTGACAGAAAACACTTCTGCAAAACTGAAGCTTGCTGTGGGAAAATCTGATCCTGTTATAAAATGAAACAGCTTCTCTCAGGAAAACAGAAGTCTTTTATTCTATTGTCCTGAAGTCAATGGAGCTTCCCATCGTGCATGTACACTGACAGAGGTGTAATTCACAAGAACCACAGCTTCCTGTGAACGAGGCCAGTGCACTGAACGGTTTGAGTACGTGCTCTTTCCCCCCTGCTCCCACTACTTTGGGCAGAAGAGGGGAACTGCATAACATAGGCTGCATCTGTCTTCATTGAAAACAAAACCAAAAGTAGCACTGAACTATGTCCTTTAGAAAGGAAGGTAAATACAATTGATCACTAGTGTGCACATCCCTAAGTCCCTGGCTTCCTTGCCTGGCTGGACTGCAGACTTAATAAAGATATATAGCTACCCTGACAATTTAAGAGAAGAGCCTGAGTAGAACCAGTATTTTCTTTGTCCATAATTTCAGTCAAAATGTTTCCCCCCAGTTTCTGTGCAGTATCTGGAACTGAGTACCAAGCATATAGGGGAAATTTTACAGGATTTGAAAAAAAAACAACCCAACAAGAAAACCAACAAAAAAACCAAGCAAAAAACACTTAAAACACCACCACCACACACCCACCCAAAAAAACACATCACCATTCGCATTCTCTCATCTTAAAATAGCTCTTTTGTAGGTGAGGGTATAGATCTTCCCTAGGAGTTCCAAGATAGGACAGCTAACTGTTGCTAAACAAATGCTAACAGCTCCTTCTGATGCATTAGCATGCTTATAACATGAATAAGTATGCTTTTTTACTATTTGCAAATCCAACATTTACCATTGTCTCAAAACTCTGCCCTTCCCATTCTTGTATCAGATAAACATAGAAAATAATCTTCTCCAGTTAATAACAGCTTGCAGTCACAGCAGGATTTACATATATTGGTGTTCTGCATTTATGGCCTTATTGCAGTCAATATTAGTATTCTGATCATCACTGCATATTTAATTTTCAATTGCAATTTCAATTATGTTTGTCTTGATGAAGTTATACTATATCTGAATTGCATTGCATCTCATTTTCTGTGATGCTGCCACATATTTGATTATTGGATGGTTCCCAAGGATAGAATTTAAATTTAAGATCATTTGGGTGTACAGTAGGCATCCCACAACTATCAATATACACTGTTATCTATTAGAAGTGTGACATTGATGTGTTTCATGTATTTGTTTTGCTGCACGGTGCCTTCACGTGCAAACTCATCTAGAGATCTAATGATATTGAATTGACCTATAACAGCTAAATAGTCCCAAAATACTCTTCCATTTACTAACTTTTGTTAAGAACTGCATCCATATTGTTAATTTTTAGCTAGTAAGTCTTTTGGAGTGTGCTTTGATATTTGGTCATTACTTAAATATATCTCAGTGTGCTAAGCGGTTTCTCAATACTTGAAACGATAAAAGACCTTAGATTGAGGCCACCATGGAAAGAGGAAAGACACAAAAGGTCTTTTAGATCACAAAGCTTAACATTGCAAGTTAAAAGATTCCCTATTTTTCCCTTAAACATGTATGTCTGGAATTTGTGAAAGACAAAGCAACTGCCAGCACAGCAGACATGTAACTCATCTATTATTCCACCAGAGTCCATAATTCAACTGATAAGAATCGTGAAGTACTAGCTCTGTGTCTCCCAGAAGGTTAGATTATAATAGAACAATGTATTTCACATTATGTTCTGCTGTGCTGAACGGGTAAACCATACTGGAAATTACCAGCAAATCCAAATTATCTAGCTATTTTAATGCATCTCTACTGGTTTCAGGAGCTACAGAGGTTTATCAGGAGAGAAAAATTCCATTATTGTCCTTGCATCATCTATACATATTGCACAAAAAAATTAGGAAACCAAAAAAGTAGAAATATATAGGAAACAGTATTGTATGGAAACTCTCCAGTCTATTACTTACTGGAACTATAAACTGTTCTTTTAACTTCAAGTATAATATGCATCAGTGGTCCGTTCATTTTCTTTACTACAAGAAATTTATATTACCCAAGTGAACTGAGAAGCTTGGTGCCAGTATTTATTTATGAAGCTGCCTAAGTTCAGATTAAGAAATTTTCCATTTTGAGTAAAATAGGCTAGTTCCTCTTGCTCACGTTTTCATAGCATCTATCTTATTTGTCTTAGCAACCTAATGCACCTTACTAAAACACTGTTTGATACACAGATTGACTTATATGTTATAGCACATATCTATACACACTCAGACATTTGAGTTTCATACAAAGAAATAAGAAATTTGTATAATTACTAAGAAAGGGAAAAAAACCATCTCGTTTGACAAATCAGAATTCATCACCAAAAAAAATAATCAATACACATCAGAACAAGTTTATCATTGGTGCTCAGACATTTACTGCTAGGAAGGTTGACTATGCCATGGAAGAGCAGGGAAGCACTTGTGGAAAGCATAGACAACTCAATTAAATCTACTGACATATCATGATTTTTCAGCAACGTTACAGCTTTTTCTTTTATTATAGGAAGTATAGTTAAGCAAAAAAAGTTCAGTCTGCTTCTAAAAAAAGTGAAATATTTTCTAAAACAAATTGTTTAAAAGAACAGTTATCTGCAGAAACAGATTCTCTTTTTTAATTTTACATTGGGCCCTGCTTTTTTAACTCATGATTAGACATTCTTAAATATAAAAGTTAAAATAACCTGATTTATTTTCATAGCTAGACTGACACTTGAGATCTTGGGAAGCTGTCATAAAAAGCTAAAAAAATTCTGCAGCCAGTTACCACTATAGTTATGAAGGATTCAGAAATTATTCATACACTCTAAAGCTTGAAACCACAAAACCCCCAGCAAATTTTACGAGGTAGCAGGCAAGTAGTCATTAAATCCTCACTTCACTTACAGCACTGTGAAATATAAATAAATAATACAAATCCTCTAAGATGTGGCTAGCCATATGGTTTGCCAGCATTTCATTCTTCACTGAGACATGAGAAAGGTAAGGCTGTATTCCTTTTAAAATATTAGAAACTATATAACTATATAATTTGGGTTATTATAGCTCAGATATCATTTGCTTTCCATTAAAATAACCTTTAACTATGCTTTTTAAAATCAGAACTTACAGCAACAGGGACTCTTACAATCATGACATACAATTCTTCATTTTCCTCATTAAAATATTGAATGAATAACACCCCCATGTTCTTGGGGAATGGAAGGAAATGGGTAATTCTTTCTGAGTTAAGAAACACTGAGATTCCTTTAGGATGAACCTCAGATTTTTTCTCCCCATTAGCGCTTGTTGGCTTGCCATGCACTTCTACATAGTATAGTACAATTGCAGGGCAGAGCATCACTCACTCTACCATAGGGTTACCAACAGAGGTATTTTGTATATAGCACAGCTGGATGAAATAAAATTTCTAAAGCAGACTATGATGCTAAAAATAGCAACTAATTTTCTTCCAGTAGCCACAGCAGAGAGACAGAATTTCTTTTTCTTTCACTTCATCATATCCTTTAAGATCTCTTGTAGTTTATCTTGGCTGTTTTTCTCTCTTGGTTGAGCTTTGAGAACCATCACATAGACACCACTCGCAATTGTTAGCTTTTTTCCAGGACAGCATGACAGTTCTACAAAAGCAGCTTTAAGACCTAGTGAAAATAGAAAGGAAAGCAGGAAGGAAAAAAGATAATTATGTATAATTGGAATTTCTATTCCATCTGTGCTGCAGACTGCATGGGCTCTGCTGAGTCAGGCAGAAGATGTAGAGGATACCAAGTGAAGCACTGAGAATTTAACTTGTAACAGTCATGTATGAAGGCTTTTCTACCTAAAGTTACTTGAAATAGGACAGGCTAAAAAACAGCTACAACATATGAAAACTGCAACAGAATAGTGATTTTTTTATTATTATTATTTTTTCTCATCTAATTCCCATCTGGTCTCTGGGTCTGTATATGCGTAAGAGAAACAAAGGGCAGGGACTTAACTTCTCTTTATGTATCTGCTTCTAATCCAGCTCTATTCACATTGTACATGCAAAAAACTTGCCTCCCTGAGGTTCATGCTTCTCCATACCGCTATTTATATTATAAATTACCTATTCAGTAGAGCACAGCATACACCTCACTGCCTTACTTTTAGTTCCAAGCTTGACCAGCGTGGTCTGAAAAGCGAAAGAAGCTGTCCTGATCTCCTCCTAGCTACCTGGGCCAGGAAAACAAACAAACAAACAAACAACTTATGCTTTCAGCACACTGCCTCTTGGCTCTGTTTGTGGGTAACTATCATCTTGCAGGCCTGGAAAAGAGTATATCTATTAAATCCTTGTAAATCGATTCTCAAAATGGATGTAATTGTCCTATTGCATATGACCACTGATCAAGTAATGGAATTTCTTATATACAAAACAACTACTACCGTGCCCTGAGCCTGAAGAACAGCATTTTCATTGACTTCTTTTACTGATAAGTCTATAGTTTACAGGTTTGCTAGATGCAACATTTCAGACAGAAAGTCTTTCTGAAAGGTATCAACTCTGCTTTGATTTCATGGCAATGATACAGTCTTAAGAAGTCACTGAAGATGAAGAGAGCAGATCACATCAGACAGCTTTTATGCTCTCTATTTCTTCAAAAATTAGAGTCCAGGCTAGGATTTGTGGGGCTGACAGAGGTAAGGCTTTCCCTCACATAAAAGAAAATCTTACCTCTGACCAATTTTTTCAACAGTATCTATAATTTTGCTGCATTTCTACCATAAAAATGTGTGACAAAATGGTCTGCCACTTGAAAAGGTGGCTGGGGGAGGAGATGAGGAAAAGAAGACTAATAGTCCACATATTGCTGTTCCAGTCCTCTTTTAAGAACTCCATCAGCTACAAAGCACATGGGCTTTTCCACTTCAAAAAATTGACTACCTTTAAAATCAGGAATTCCCAGAAAGACAGACATGAGAGAGTAAATCAGACCAGAAGCCTTTTAGAACAATTTCTTTTCAGATTAAGTGAAAGCTGAAGGACTGCATAAATGGTATTTCACCTAACCTACAATGTGATAGTCAAGAGAAGATGTTAATTTTCTATGCTGTAATATCTGATTGCCAAGGACAGAAAGCCCTGCATTCCCCAGGCTGAGGTGAGATGTGCCCAGCTAAGGTCATCACGTCTGGCAGCTCCAGCAGATGCAGAACGAGAAGTTGTCAATTTTGCATTCTGAGGTTGTATTTGCTCTTTCTCAAGAGATCTAGGATCTCTGGCCTTTCTGGATTATGGGGTAATCTTTCAGGATGAAGGGAGGGAATATGAAAAAATTGTCCTCAGTGGTATGCAATGCTATTTGGCTGGGGTCAACTAAACGCTACTGTTTTCACGTGAAAGAAAAGAAAAAAATCAATAAACATGCAAGTGTGATCCACAGACTGGAAACCCAAATGTGCCATGTATTCCCTCTGGCTCAAAAGGTTTTGAAAGCCTGTGACGATCACTGCCATTGGTGAGTAGTGTGAAGTTTGACATTAACGTGAACAGGCCAAGACCTATGATCGTGGTTAAGGACAACAACATCTTAACAATCCTTAAACTTCACGTTGCTACTGATCCTCAGTTACTGAGAATTATCTAAAAAATAAATTTCTATTAAGTTATTTGGTATGCAAAATACAAAAAACTCTTCTTATTTCTTCCCTAGGACTACACCCTGACCATGTACTTCCAGCAGTCCTGGAGGGATAAAAGGCTTTCTTATTCTGGAATACCTTTGAACCTAACTCTGGACAACAGAGTGGCTGACCAGCTCTGGGTGCCGGACACATATTTCCAAAATGACAAGAAGTCATTTGTCCATGGGGTGACAGTGAAAAACCGAATGATTCGACTCCATCCAGATGGGACAGTCCTTTATGGCCTGCGGTACGTTGATTTTTTTATTCCACTATATGGCTGTCCTGGCACAATGCAAGTCATGATTGCTAAGGGCAGGTAGTACCAATGCTGCTCTCCTCTCCTTTTTCCTGGTTTCTCAGTGCAGCTTTATAAGTCAGCAAATACTCCATCTAGACCACCTGTATAGGTCCAAGAATTTTGCACGGTGCATCAAAACTATCTTTAACAGCTATAGCCATAACCAACAAAGCCTAATGCCCTAATGCCTCTGTTCAGCTCTTCTGAACATGTTAATGCTACTGACAAGTTCTTTATTATGGTTCTCACCTGGTAAACAATCACAGCTTAGACAAATGCTTCCTTCCTTCTGAAATTTCTCCAGCAGTTCTTTAAAACAATGTAAAATATAACAGTGGGAGTCAGCTGAAGAAATGCGACCAACAGTTGGTAGGGAATAAAAAGAAGATATTTTAAATTTACATGAATTATTTAAAGATTATCTATATGTCTGCGTACAGGTTTACTTTAATCTGCCTTGATTTATCACTGCCTCTTCACACAACAACTGCTTCTTCATCCAATGCAACCTATAGTCACCCCTGTAGATAAAAATACTTTCTAAAACCTGAACAGGCACAATCTAATGATAAGTTACACAAATGTAAAATTAACAAAACAAATAACTTAGCTGAGTTTTGAGATTGCTGCACAGTCAGAGTAGGCTTTGCATTATTTTTAAAATTAAGGTATCTTTGCTTGGAAAAAAACCATTGCCTGCCTGAAACAACCTTTGATCACTGTTATCATTCAACAGTGAAAATAATGTCCGGAGAACATAAACCTGAAAGCACACTTCAGGTAATCAGAAAAAACTCATAAAGCATAAAACCTAGCTGAAATACCTCAAAATTGTAACTAAGATAGAATTGGGAAAAACCCAAACTGCTGCAGCAATTCAAAAGGAAAACAGTATTTGTGGAAAGATAACTTAGAGCTTACTGAAAATAGAAATGACTTCTTAGGCTATAAAAACTATAACCTTTTAAAACAAAACACTATCCATGCACTCAGAGAAAGCCTTCCAACCAATCAATTCAAGATTCACAAGAAACAAAAAAAATAATTTAAAAATTATTTTGGTTCATTGTAAGTTTTCTTTTGAACTTGTCAGATTCACAGGCAGTGCATCAGTTGCTACCAATGACCAAACAGGCACTTTGATACAGCCAGATCTGTTCTGGTACAGAAAAACTACTTCATTTGTGAAAAAGAAAACAAGGAACCCGTGAGGAAATAGCTGATAGACTACAGGCTGTTGTTATCATCTACTAAACAGAGCATTTGAAAAATACATCTTTCCCATTGCCTTCAGACCTCCTACAGTTCCTTTCAATCAAACTGACTCCTGAAAATCAGCTTAGAAGGGCAGTTATCACTAGAGGATGTTTTGGCCTGAGAACTTTTCAAATTTTTATTTTTTAATCTTTTTTAAGGCCAGAAACTAAATTTATTTACATTCCAGGATTTGCACAGTGGCAAGAATGTGCATTAGAGCCAAGTAGTCCCTCACAAACAGTAGTATACAATATAAACTACACCTAGAAATTTATGCCCTGCATGTGCTTTCACACACATGCCATACATCTGGTATGAGTAGCTGTCTTCTGCAGAAATAGCAAAAGAAGCTGTGACACATCTGGTGAACCTGCTGCAGGTCCTCTCACGTGCTTCATCCACAAAGTATGAGCCTGGTCGAGAAGCTGTGACCTTGCTCAAGCATAATGCCTGTGCTGTTCCTCTCAGAGGTGTTCAAGAAAATATCCACTACAACGGCAAAGATGGTCACCTTCACATAACAAGGTTGCTAGTTCATACAATTAAATAACCATTCATATTTCAATGATTAAGCAATAGCTCTGCAACAGCTGCAGCTCTGCAATTTAATACCCCATCCAATACCTCACTGCTCTAGGTAGGAAAACCAAACAAAACCAAAACCCAAATAAACAGAACAAAATCACACTAATATAAAGGGCAACCTATATTCCACACGCAGTCTAGTATGGCATGATTCCCTTCTCCTCACTCACCCCTGCCTCATGCCCTTAACACACACTGGTACAGGGGGAGCCTGGGGCTCTCCTAGGTTTCTGGACTTCCCCATCTTCTCACACCAGAGAAGGCAGCAGGGGCTCAGGGTGCAGGAGGGCCAGGTATTGCCAGACGTGCCCATATCCACCAACAGGATCATCATCACCAACCACAGCAGATGCTCAGCTGTCAGGTCTTTGTCACAGTTCAAGGTGATGTGCCATGTTCTCTCCAAGGACAAGGCAGCTGTTTAGACACATCTTTGGTCTCCACCTGCCAGTGAAAACGCATGTAATGTCCCCATCCCACAAGAAAGATCCGATGAAAGAGACAAAGATAGCAAATGAACAGAAGAATGAAGAAGCATTGAAACAAGTTTCATACAATGGATGGCAATTATTGCACGAAGTTTGCATCTGTTAGTGGTCACTTTCCTCACGGTAATAAATATGCTTCTGTCAACCTATAAATTACCTTTAGATCATACAAATAGCAATTTCTTCATATGTCAGATGATACATATGCCTCGTAAGAAATAAAACATGAGAAAACAATGCAGAAAATGTTCTTAGGTGAAATTCAGCATTGCCTGTTAGAATTGTAAGCACTGCTCCAATCTTAGTCTCACAAGTAGAGAAGAAACTTTGTACCATATTAGCTTACATTTAGTTTCTATGCAGTAGAAACCTCTAACGCAGGAGCTGCGACCTGAGTTGCACTTTCATTACTGAAGACAGAGCGCTGGCCTGGCATGACCACGCTGCAGACCAGGGTCTGAGTTCCCAACAAATTAGGCAGGACGATTTAAATGCTTGCTTTACCCCATGCCTCCTGTCCTCCACACAAATCTTCTACTTTCAGTCCAGAGTTAAATGTTTCTTTTCAGACTCAGATATGAAATTTTACTGGCTCTTTAAACAGGAATTGGAACAATCACAGCAGCTCTAAATAACCTGCTTTGCTTGCATCCATGTACTCGGCAGTTTGGCATTGATGCAATGTTCAGACTCAATAAAGTTGAGGAAATATAAAACAAGGTTTATCATCTGGATTTACAGATCAATAAACAAGGAAAACATGCACTGAATACACAGGACTGGTTTTAGATCGTGTAACAAAGCATTATCACTTCAGTATGTCTCAATTTTAGTATTATTTCTAGGATGGAAAAACCAGTCCCTTTAGCTATATTTTCAAGTAACTTTCAGCTGCTGTATCTCCACAGTTTAAAGAAAAATGTGTGCATATAAACTTGTGCAGACACAGACACTCCTAACCTTCTGCCCTCTAAAATTGTTCATCGCTGTTACGTCTCTTACTACAAATGCTATTTCTGTTATTCACAGTAGTGAATAATGAGTAACATTACCAACCAAATAACTCTTTCATCCTATCACCCAAGCAAGTAAACACACATAAACATATTTAACTGCACATTAATATTTCCCCCGAATTCCATTTCAAATATGCCAAGGAAGTTGAGTGTCACTGTTAAGTATTATGTACCTGAAGCGCGTAATTCTTTAGTTTCTATCAAGTACTCCCACCAGCAGCTATTATTATTTTCTGTGGTGTAGCCACCTGCTTCTTAAAAGAAAGAAAAAATATCCCTTTGAGTCAATGTGCAAACCTGCAGCACTGAGGCCGGTGTCCAAGACAGCTCTAGCCTAGTCCCAGTACAAGCTGATAAAATACTGGATTCTTCTTTATTTTTTCCCCATTTTTAGTAACTCATTAGATCCCATTAGCTATAACACTTTTGGTACTAACAGCATCCCACATTACTTTTCTTGCCTTTTCAGGCAAGATTCTCTAGAAATCTCTCCCAAAGCTCTAGATTCTCAAACCAACACATGCTGTTGTTTCTTTTGCTTGCCCTTTCTCCCCGTTTACTGGGTAAGATGCTAGACATATAATCTGTCTTTAAGATATTTAAGAAAACATTATTAATTTATTGTACTGAATTCCATTTTCAAATTCTTATGTCATGATGTCAAGAATGGAAGCTGTGATGTAAATCATCAGTTCCTAGTATTTTTGTGCCATCTCTTAATTCTTCTCAGTGTTTCACTAGCAGAACGACAACATCTTGTTGCTTCCAAGACATCTGTTCTGTTAAAATCACATTGCCTCAAAATTAATATCAGCAGAATTTCATCTGGTGTGGTGAAAGAAGCATATCCTTCAAAAGTGTAAGTCTTTAAGAAGCACAACATACCTTCGGTGATACCTTCACACAGATTTCCCTCCTTTCAGACACAAACCCATCTTACAATAGAGCAGGTCTTCATTTATTTCAAGGCAGGGGAACTGAGCATGTCATGACAAAGATGTCAAGATCTGGCTTGGAGCACCCAAAACTTTTGGGTTTAGTGTGACCACACATTTTTATACTGCTGCAGCAGAGGATGCCACTTTGCTAGACACTGCTACAACTGCAAGGGGACAGGCTGAAGGATGATTTTTGCCTTTAACGTAAGGACTTTTTTCACCACTTCTTACACAAAGAAGGTATTCTGTGACGGAAACACTGTCAGACACATCCATCTACCTCCAACCAATTCACAAAGGTGGACTAACCCATGCAGTGCTGGATTTACTAACCACTTGTTCACACAGTATCCATGAAAGCCCATCTAACATATCCTAAAGGTGGAATGCAAGAAAAGCTACATTTAAATGCAGGATGCTTTGTTTTTAAACATAATCTTGAAATTAAACTTGAGTGTAAACTTCCCTTCTTGACTGTCTCTATTTTGGTGATATATCTGAGAGTGTTACTAAAGAAATTTGCTAGCTAGGAGTTTACATCTTTTAGTGCCGTGAAATTTCACTGCTTTGTGGATTGGTTTTGTGTTGCCATGATTTGGGGCTATGGAGTTATAGTTTCCCTCCAAAGACCTTAATGGATTTTATTAAAAAGTCAGTTATTGGGTCCTTTTGAGGACATCCCATCATGGCAACAAGCAGCCTGCTTACACTGGTACTCATTAGATTGTCCTCATCTGTGTTACTAAACAGCTCCAGCAAAAAAAAAAAAAATTAATTCAGTCATTCTAAATGATAAAAATTTCTATCATCTAACTGAAATAAAAAGCTACTTCTTGTTTCACTCTACAGAAAAAGAACAACTTTATAAGCATTCTTTTATCAGGTGATAAAGCGGTTTTGAAAATGATACAAAAAGCTATTTCTTCCGTGTATCAATGCCAAAAGATTTAGAAGCAGGCATTTTTAAAAAAACATAAGTGTTATGCTGCAGTAAAGAATCCAAGGAAGAGTCAGACATTAGATCACAGCTGACATAGAAAACTTTATTTTCTCCTACTTGATGTTTTCATATGTGGTTACCTGGTATTAAGGCTTAGAATAACCAGTTTGGGACTTCCTTTATATTTTTGAAACCTGAAGATATACAAGAACTTTGCAAAAGTAAGTCAATCAAATATTTGTCATTTCTTCCACCTCCCAAAACATTTCAGTCTCTGAGGGTCAGTTTTCAGGATTCACTAAGCAAACGAATACACTCCTCAATGTACAGCTAGTAGGAAGGGGTAGGGATGAGGGAGTCGGTTCACATGTGTGTTCTGGATGCCAATTCAGCCTGCCTCAGGTCACATCAGGCCTGCTGCAAGCTTTTTTCAACAGACTACCCCTAAAAAAGCAAACGAGCCTGATGGACAGCCAGCATAGCCCCTAATGACAGGAGATGCACTTCTACAAGCATTTAACTCAGACAGAAAAAAGGAGAGGAAGAAGACAGAGCAAATTGATTCTGAGGCAGACGGATTTTCCTCTATGTCCTTCCTGCTGCTTTGCAGACTGTTAAAATTGTCTGTGCTTCTCTATCAATCCTACTGTCATCTGTCCTTGGGCATGGCACAGCTTGTGCAAGGACATCATGGAATCATAGAATTGTTTAGGTTGGAAAAGACCTTTAAGATCATCCAGTCCACCTGTTCACCTAGCACTGCCAGGTCCACCACTAAACCATGTTCCTAAGTGCCACATCTACATGCAATACCTCCAGGGATGGTGACTCAACCACTTCCCTGGGCAGCCTGTTCCAATGCTTGACCCTTTCCATGAAGCAATTTTTTCCTAATACCTGATCTAAACCTCTTCTGGCACAACCTGAGGCCATTTCGTCTCCTATCACTTGTTACTTGGGAGAAGAGACTGACACCCACCTTGCTACAACCTCCTTTCAGGTAGATGTAGAGAGCAACAAAGTCCCCCCTGACTCTCCTCTTCTCCAGGCTAAACACCCCCAGTTCCCTCAGCCGCTTCTTATAAGACTTGTGCTCCAGACCCTTCACCAGCCTCATTGCCCTTCTCTGGACACGCTCCAGCACCTCAACGTCTTCCT
>JAVJGI010000001.1:57255337-57312658 GCA_035590275.1 Ibycter americanus
GTCCCTTTTTTCACATCCCATAAGCTTCCTTCTTCTGTTTTGAGTTTTGCCAGAAGCTCCTTGCTCATCCATGGAAGCCTTCTGCCCCCTTTGTTTGATTTCTTACTCATAGGGGTGCACCTATCTTGAGCTTGGAGGAAGTGATGCTTGAATATTAGCCACTCTCTTGGACCCCCTACCTTCTAGAGCCCTAACCCATAGGGTTCTTCCAAGTCAGGCAAGCATAAATGTCTCATGTAAATTAGAAACGAGAAGTTTTGTCTTCAGAAATGAATCGCAGAGCACTGTGGAGGGAGAGAAGGGAGAACAGCAAGTCTTGTCTTGACTTCTTTTTCCTGCATCCTAAATGAAGTTGTGTAGGTAGATGCTGTGTTTAGGTCCTGCTGCTGTGATGGGGTTTACACCTGTCCCTGAAGAAGGCTTCATCACTTCCACAGTGTATTATAACAATCATGGTTAGGTTGCTCAGAGGTGTGACCTACAATAAAAAATAAAAGCTTATGGGGACCAAGCAACTTGCAGAAATGGACTTAGGAGTAGACCAGCTGAGGTCAGAACTATCTGGATGTGTGCCTGATGTCCTCAGCTCGCTTGTCTCTTAAGGTGCCTCATGCTGTCACGAGGTAGCTGGTGTGTGATGTTAGACCTGCTCCTCAGCCTCGCAGATGAGGTCATGCTGCCCTTTGGTGACGAGGTGTGCTCCCTCAGGTGACACCAAGGCTGGCTTCATGTCTGAGGAAATGCTGCGTGAGAGTCGCTAAGAACAGGCAATGTGACAGGGAATGTCCCCCCAAAATACTGACTGTGAGATGTGAACTTCTTTAACTCTATGGATTTTTTTAACTGAAAACTTTGGTCGTGAGTTGCATGTTAGTAATGATCGTGTTGCCAGAGGAGGCCTGTTGTCGCCACCATTTGGGCAAATGGCACCTTTTAGATTTTACTGCTGTGAGGTGATGACTGACTGCTGGCCCATGTTACGAGGGCATAAAAATTTAGTAGTATTTCAGTGAAACTTGCACTAGGGATACCTGGCCTTTGGGGCGTGTGAGTGTCCACCTTGTTTGCTTCTGTGGCTCTCTGGTGCCCCTTCTGAATCAAGAGGGTTGTCATCCCAAAATGACTTAAAAAGAAAGGTGAGAAATGGGGTGTTTCCAGTTGTTGATTTCCCCTGCCTCCAAAAAAAACCAGCCAACTACTAGAAAAACCCAAACCAAACCCAAAAAACAACAAACCCAAAACACCAACAAGAGTGGCTTTTAAAATGAGGAATAATTACTGTTTTCATTTTCTGAGTAGGGCCATTGGTGATACAAAAGCCACAAGTCAATTTTTTCATTATTATTATTTTCATTGTAAGATAAAAATAGAAGCTAGGAGTGATAATAGCGTACCAGACTCTTCTAGGTTGCTTTTCTCAAAAGGGATCTGTTTGCCTGAATACTCGCTGGTAAGCGTTACCATTTGGGTCCTTCTGTCTTTTTCCCTAGATGAGAGAAATCTTACTTTTAGCCTGTGGCTTGGTTTTGTGTAAGTCACTAATTGTCCTTCTGTTTCATCAGGCTGTGGCCAGCCACCAAATTTGGGATCATAATATTATTATTAAGAAACTCTGTTGGTGTTTTAATTACACATGCTGCACTCCTGAGCAGTATGAAAGGGATATTACATGCTGCCTGGGCATCCCAGCAGGTGTAGTGAGAATAATACTTGGGATTTTTTTTCTGTGAATTTTTGAGTGACTGCTATTAAGACTGGCATGTATATGGAAGTCTTCAGCACACAGAGCATTAATTGCTGCTCCAAATAAACTTGGCATATATAACCAGTAGAGCTTTACTCCACTGTATTCGTTCTCATGCTCTTAGATATCAAAACTGGCTTAAATTTGGTGGCTTAATTTCGTGGCAGTGGCCCCTTTTTACAAACAAACACTTGTGTGACTTGGGACGGCTGTGTGGGATTGCTCAGGAAGAGCTCAGTGTGCCAGCAACTGAGCTGATAGGTCTCACGTGTCCCTTCCCCAGCATGGAGTGGCTTAACACCTCCTTCCAAGGCTTGTGGCAGCTTGTGGGCACAATCTTGCTTCTCTGCAATTAATAGCTTGGCTAATTCCCAGTGTTGGTGGGTGCGGGTGTTGGTTGCAGATAGAAATGCCATTGCTCTTGATTAGGTATTGTATAAAGAAGAGAAATTAATGGGTACATTTTGTTAAGGAAAATGTGGGTTTCCTTGGGGTTGCGTGTCCTACTGGGAGGGAATTTTTCTTCCCCCACCTCATTTTTCCCCCACATATTGTTTATTCTACATATATACATCAGCTCTGTTTGGAGTGGAAGAGAACTTCATGGGTTTTGGATGAGGGTTTTTTTTGTTTGTTTTTTGTTAAACAGATTTTAAACTTCTGCCCTGAGCAGTGAAGTATTGTGTTTTCATTCTTTGCATGTTTCTTGGGTTTGGTTCTAATAGAATATGAACATGTGCAAAAGCTATTTATTTTCGTAAATGATAACAGCCCTGGTGTGTTTGAAGCACAGTGTTTTGTATTTACAGAAGTAACAGTCAGTCTTTTGATATGCAAAGTTTTAAAACAGATATTAAAGGAAAGAGTAATTAAAACCATGAATGGAAAATGGGGCAAAATGCAGTGTACGTTTATCCGCAGGTAGACTGTGCCAGAGTAAATGATACCCTCCCCCCCTCACCCGCCCCATGCGAGTTAGGCTAAATATATTGATTTTTATCTGGTCTTTAATAAAACATTTATTACGGCATGAAGTGGGAAACTAAACTAGAGGAGTGGGTCATTAGAGTTACAGAGTAGTTAAGGCTCTGGCTAAAGGGGAAATAATAGAAGAGCAAAGGAAACCCCTAGGCTGGGGAAGACTAGCGATGGGATACTGCCACAAAAACTTTGGCAACCAGAAGTTAGGGATGTGCAGAAGACACGTTAATCTTGCCAGTATTAAATGAGATGTTGTAGGCATGTGGATGTATCGGGCTGTTTTATAGTGTGCCATAGTAATCTTGTCTAGGAAGAATGAATCATTTTGATAATGAAAAGTGAGAAAGATAATTTTAAACCCAACTTGGTATAAGAAGTCTCCTTGTTCTAAACACGCATATTGGCTTTACCCCAAGTAGTACCCAGAATTTTGCAGGGAAATGCTCTGGGATTTCTTGTCTCTCGTTTTCTCTGGTCTTTCCCAGTTTCCTTTCCAGCTTCACCTCAGTTTGCCTTTTTTTAATCCCACTTTTTACTTCTGAAGTCATGCAGTACTCTGTGCCCATGGATCTGGAAAAGCTAATTGAAATGAGACTTGGCTAATTGTCTTTGGACGTGGCAGAAGAGATGACTGGACTGGCTTACTCAGCCTGGGAAGGGGAAAGTGTGTTTGGTAGTTCCAGGGCTTCGGACTGCTTGTGGCTATGTAGTTTACCAGGCCATGGATGCAGCTTCCTATTTGGCCTTTTGGATCTTACCAGGTGGTGAATCCAAAAAGCATCAGCAGAGTTTTGATTTTTCTCTGCTTGCTGCAAAGGCTTTGGCAAGGACTTTACTGCATACGTAATTATAATAACAGTACATTAAATACAGAAGGTTGCATAATACATCTCTGTTTGTTAAATGCATCATTACCTGAATTTATTTTAGTCAGATTGTGTGTAACCTGAAGGCCCCCAGATTTGGGTCTTAGTTTGTGTTCTGCGGTTGTCTTGCTTAAATACCAAACACCATCTCTGGTCCCCGTTATTTTTAGATGTCAGTGTAGCCCTACTGTGGGTGAGTGATTGCATCGTGAACATAGTGCTGGGGAAGGGTGAGCTGTCCTAGGAGCAGTGTTAGGAGTATTCTGCTGCCAGCCTTCCCCAGTTTGTGGTAGGTAAGTTAGGAGCTGTCTGTTCCATCTCCATCCCATAAAGATAGGAAGTGATGATCCAAGTCATTTCTGCTCTTGTTCCTTGCAGACCTGTGTAGCAAATGAAGGTGGCTCTGTAAGGTAGACAGGGAAGATATTAAAGCAAGAATGAGGGATGGCCTCCCTAAGTACTAGGTTTATGGCAGCAATTTGAGATTTCATATATATAGCCATTGGTGAACCTTTTATTCAAGTGGTAAGCTCTGTCCTGTGTTAGACTGAAAGAACAGTGTAGGAAATACGTTTTTCTTCTCTAAAGGAAGGTGTTTGCCACCCTTGTGAATGATGTATGGTATGCTACTTCTAAGTAATGTGTTGGAATCGGGGTAAGATAAGACTGACTGCGAGGAGTGCTAACGTTGAGTCGTGCATGGTTGGGACTTAAATATGGCATTGTGCATGTTTAATTACGTAAAAGATGTTTCCAATGTCCTCAAAGACCTTTGGATCTGAATGCTTTGTGGTGCTGCTATTAAATTATGACAGGGATTTTGATGTTCTGTGAAAACATTTTTACCTGCCAGAAAAATATTTTGTTCCTTTTGCTTAGCAATGTCTGATTCTTGGGCTTTGCCTTTGTATTTTAAGCAGTCCTTTAATGCCTGCAGAACTTTGATTTTGGCTTGATGATGCTAATGGGATAGATGGGCTGAAGTACTTCCCTCTGATGTAAGTGCGGCCTGAATCTTGTTTGAAAAGCATGTCACTTTGTTCATATGAATTCATGCCTTCTCCTTCACCAAATACTACGACATCTTTACATTGGGTCATTTGCATCCTGAAGAGCACAAGCCAGACAGCTTCGCTTTTGTTTGAAGCATCAGGCTCTCAACTGGTTTGGCTTTAGGCTGACTGTCTAAGGACCAGCCAAGTTGGAGTGCAGTTCTGATGCTCTTTCCTGGCAGACAGTGTGACCTTTGTGGTTTCAGGATATTGTTTTTCAGATGTGCACATTTAGTTGTAATGGTTCAGCTGGTTCTTCTTTAAAATTGATATATATCCAAGAATGAAGAGAAACAACTTGTCTGACGAGGGGAAACTGGAGACTGAATTAGACTCATGAAATACTGAGGTTCAAGATATTCTTTAGTTGAAAACATTAGCTCTTCACGAGTAGTGTGTCATTATAGCAAGAATCATTGTAGCAAGAATTACATTCTTGCTATAAAGAGGCTGCAAAACACAAAGCACAATTAGTCAAAGCTAAAGATTTATTGACTTTGCTATTCATTATTTTTCTTCCCAAAACAGGCTGCAGTGTATTGTGAAGGAGGGTAGCTGTGTTTGGACTCAGAAGTGTTTAGCAATTGCTTGCTGACTTCAGTGGGTTTGATACAGAGCAGTGTTCAGAAAATGCATAGTTTTGTGCTGAAGGCAAGAGCACAGCGATGGAGATGACTAATGGTTTTTGTACATGATTAAGCGGGGGTAGAAGCAGGGAAGCTGTGGCACAGAGCAGAGGAGGCATAAGCACATGTGGCGTTTGGCCCTATTTCAGTCTGCCTTGGCAGGTTGGGCCATAAACGTCTCTCCTCCATCTCCCTTTTTTTTGTGCTTTGCTCCTGCCAAGGAGAATGTAAATTTGGGGTGTTTTTTGTTTTTCTGTACAGACATACCCTTTAACAGCAGTCAGGACAGAACACCTCCCTCTGTGGTGGGTAACCTGTAGTAGCATTGCCCATGTCCCCGTGTGACCAGAAACACAGAGAACGATTAATAAAACCTTTCCTGCTCTACAACTTGGACCTCCAAGTTCAAATGGATGGGAAAGTTCAATGTTGCTGATGAGTTAAGTTTGTTGTTTTTTTTTTTACTTTGGCAAAACAAATAGTTAAAGGTTGCTGTTAAATTCTCTTCATTTTGTTTTTAAATCCTCTAATAATATCAAACTACCTAACATAAGTAGTAGTGTTCTTAGCATTGTTTGGGGAAAGCATTAGATTTAGAAAAACTTTATTGTGGAACAGTTTTAACATTATACAGAAAAATAATATTTAATGACGAATAAAATGATTTATTTTGCTAAGGCAACTTTGTTGCAAGACATCCGAACAAAGTATGGGTGTTGCAGCTCTGTGTGTCTGCGGATTCATCATCCTCTTCTCCCAACAGGGATCTCTTTGGCAAGTGAGGAGAGGGGAAAGCTCACCAGCATGTTTGCAGCATGAGAGTCTGTGCTGTGCTGGAGAAGTGTTCCCTAATGCTGAGTGGGGGCTCTTTAAATTGAAATGAGGAGACTTTCTTGAATATTTAACTTTCTGGGTGTTCTTGAGTAAAAAGAGACTATTTCTTTACTAAACTTACCTGATGCCCTGAAATATGTGCAGTTACAAGTTTGGTCAAAGTTGTGATATGTCAGTACGATTAAGTGAAAACCACCAAATGTTCATGGCTAAGGATTGCTTTTCATGATTTTCCTGTTCAGCTCTCTGAAAGCATTAATATTGAGATATCCTGTTCCAACCCCTTTCTTTTCCTTAATGTAAAAGTTCTTTCTTTTTTTATGCTGTGTTTTTTTTGTGCCTTGAAAGCTGCACTCCTAGTTTTAAATGCACTTACGGTAAGACAGGTGAAAACAAAAAGCTAAAAATTTCCTTTCAATTTTTTTTTTTCTTTCTTCTTTCTGTTCCATGTCTTTCCAGACTTCCCCCCCATGCATGCTTCTGAAGATTTAAGGCAGAGAAGCTGGGGGAGGTTATAAAGTGAAGGTTTGGGGATCAGCTGTAGGCATGATCATCCCATCTGCAAGCATACAAGAAAAGTGCTGCTGTTAGCTCTTCCAAGAGCTAGCTGTCAGACTTGGAAACTTTCAAAGATCCCATTCAGGCTAAATGTGGTATATAGTTTTAGATTTATGCTGTTTTTCAAGAGCTTCAAGCCCACATCACTGAGTGCAAGCAGTAAGAATACATGGAGAAGTCAAATGAAGGATAATGGTGCATCTCACTGTAGCCAGTTGCACTGTAACTTGGTGCTATCTCTTACCATTACAAAAGCAGTGTGTGACATCCTTGGTTGCAAAAGCAGGTTGTGGAGGAGGACTCTGTTCTGCTTGGTGTTTCTAACTGAGGACATGCATATTTGGTGGTTGAAAGAGCAATTTGGGAAAGATGTTGCTTATGTGCTACGGATTTATCTGTCTGTGATGTGAAGATGGTAAGAGCCGCCTTAGCTCAAGTAGAAGTTGTATAAATCAGTACTTCAGAAATTCTTATAAATTGCTAAGATAAAAGATACACTGGTTAATGTGAATTACTGTTGAAGGAATAATCATGAGATGAAAAATGGAATATCAGACACCATTTTAACTTAACAGCTGTGGTTTCTATGACAAAGACAGAAATCTGCTCACATGAAACAAACTGCAGTTTAGGAATTCTTTTAAATATTTTAGCCTGTTTTCAATATATATTTATATTTTTAAATACTTTAAATTCCGAGAGGAAGTTTTCTGTCTCCCTGATGCTTGTGAAATCCTTTGAGGGAGAAGGGGGGAGTGCTTAGAAAGCTATTTCTCATGTTAAATGGTTTCTGAAAAGCAAAGCTGACAAAACCCTGAATTTGGGTTTTGGGAGTTAGTGCTCACAGGGTGGGAATAACTTTATTGAAAAGCAACTGATTCCACAGGGCCAGAGGTCAGCTGCCCTGGGGTGCCCTTTGGGCTGTGACATCAGTCCCTGGCCCCACTCTTCTGCTGAAGATGGGGCTGGTGGGATGCCGCCACCATGGCTGGGGACCAACCGCTCCACAGCCACTGACACTGCCGGAGCCCCTCTTCGGTGTTTCCCTCCTAGCTGGTGTACCGTGAAGCTGAACAAATTCCAGTGCTAACCAGGCTTGTAATCAATTAGGCACAAGGTGAAAAGGATAAGGAAGAAAAACAGAAAGTGATAGTTGGGTGTGAAACATATCCAATGCAGATGTTTACCTCCCCCTTGCCCCAAAGAGCATCTGTTCTAAACAGTCAGACTAAACCTGATTTATTCAGGTCTTTTAACTTTGTTCTTACCTGGTTTGTATCAGCAATTTTATACAGCTTTCTCAGAAGCTGTGAACTCCTCTCACAGTTTGTACTCAGCATGCCTTTTTTTTATTTTTTTAAAGAAGGTAAATGCAAAGAGCATGAATTAGACTTCCAAAACTCTCCTCTAGTCCCTGCTGTGGCTCAGTGTGAGGGGAGGAAACCAAAATCTGGAGGGAGAAACTGTTGTTGAGGCAGTACAAATAATTTCTGATTGAGACTTGCTATTCAGATGCTGCTTTCATGTTTCCTATTTCAGTCTTGAAAGAAGTCTGTGCATTATATGATGAATTAAATAGCTTTTTAATAAACACATAACTAGTATCTCCCAAACTCTGTAATTTAGCCACTTATGTGAATAATAGCACATGATGTATAATAGCATGTTGCCTTCAGTTTTCCAAACTCTAATAGAGAGGACAGTGATGCACAAATGTATAACTTCATTAAGTCTTAATTTTTAGTACTTTGCACCCTACTTTATGCAGATATCTTTATTTGTATTGCGGTGCAATTGAATCACTGGAATAATCTTCTGAGCAGTTAGGCTGCCCAATTATGATTGCAGTGAGTTTACGGAGATTACTAAATAGAACAACTCATCTAGATTTTAGTTTTCTTTCCATTGAGCAAAGTGTGCAGGAAGGCACAGATGGGAAAAATCATCTGGTTTTAACTTACTGGGTTAGTATACAAATGTATGCTGACACCTAACACAGTCTCTGCCTATTAATCTTCTCCGATGGAGCCCTGCCTGCACAGTGGCTCATGTCTGAAGGGGAGCATTGACTTTTAGCATCTGTAGAAGACAGCTGCCTCATGGCTGGGGCTTTCATCCAAGAGGTCGGGCTCTGAGCATCTTCATGCAAGGGAGCAAGCGGTCCCAGTTCCCTTTGCTTTCTGTGCAAGTGCTGCTGCTGCAGAGTTGCTGCGTAAGAAACTTCACCCTATTGTAACAGAGAGCAAACTTTCACAGTGTTTCTGGAAAGGACTAACAAGGCTCCTCTGTAGGGGGTGTTTGGCCTGGGGTCAGTGAGCATCTGTGGTCCTTGCAATGAGTGGGATTTCAGGCAAGTCCAAATGTTCTAATTTTCAGTACTTTTTTCCCCCCCCATTCCACAGCTTCCCCCATCCCCCCTATCCCCTCTCTAGGGTGCTGTCCACAGTGAAGTGTTGAATGTGGTGATGTACAATTTGCCACAGAACTCAGGTACCTGTTTCCTGTTGGTGTTCTGCTTGGTTTTGCATTGCCATGCTTCTTGCAGGAACACCCTTTCATTACAGCTGAAGCACAGATTTTGTGCTCAGACTGTCCAGCACACTTTCCTATCCTTCGTTTGCAAGTGCCTGTTCTTTCGTTTGGGCTGTGTAAGAGTCCACAGACACCTGCATGACATCCTGAAAATAGGAACAGGCCTTTGGCTGTTCTGGAAGAATGGAAATTTAATTGAAAGAGTTACTATTTTCATCAGGAGACCACTAATCTTAGGCTTATGTGACAAGCAACTCCATTGTATGAGTACAGATAGCTGTTTTGGGGCAACTGATCTCTTTATACACACACTTCTCCCTTCAAGTCTTCATTTTGCTCTGATCTTTTAAGTCTTAAGTGATCACCTTCAATATACCTGTGAAACTCTTAAATCTGGTCAATCCATCTTTTTCTGCAAACCGTTAGCCAAAGTGATTTGTCTGCTAGAGAGTAAAATGGTAGAATTGTAGACTCATAGAATTGTTTGGGTTGGAAAAGACCTTTAAGATCATTGAGTCCAACCATTAACCTAACACTGCCAAGTCCACCACTGAACCATGTCCTTAAGCACCACATCTACATGTCTTTTAAACACCTCCAGTGGTGACTCAACCACTTCCCAGGGCAGCCTGTTCCAATGCTTCACAGCCCAGAGGTGAATGTAGAGGGGAGAAGCAAGCAGTGAAATGTGCTTTCTATGACTGGAGTAGATGAGTTTCTAGGGGAAACAGCGGAAGACTTTTGGTTGCATCTCCTTCACTGAGGACAATCATATCTTCCAGTCAGGCAGACTTGTTAAGTGTTGGTAATTCACTGGTCTCTGCGAACAGGTAGGAATGAAGGAAGGAAATTACAAGCTACATCTCTGTCAGTGTTTTGCAATGATTATGCCTGTAGGCAGCTTTGTCATTGGTGTGGCACTCCTGTAGCATCTTTACTGAAATAAATGTTGCTGAGTTATTTTAATTACTGATATTCCATCCCTCACTGGGGATTATCAGAACACAGTTTGCTGGATAATTGGAAGGTAACCATTGAGCTTTTTCCCAAGTATGGAGAGGCTTTCATCACATTTAAGGACTTAATCTCAATGATACTGGTATCAGGAGAGTGAGAGAACCTGGTGCTCGTCTTTCATTTGGGTAGAGATGATGACTGGGCAGTCAGTAGGGAGAGAAAGTGAATGGGCCCATGCAGACTAGAATGGGTTGCTTTTCCTGGGCCTGTGTTTTGGGCCAAAGGGGCTTTTACATGGAGATGCCATGGAGAAGATGGTATTTGAATGAGCTGGAAGAGGTTACCCACTAGAGGAGCTAACATCCTGCAAAAGCAATGACTTGAACAACAATACTGGTTGCTTTCCTAGCATAGAAGGGCAGACAACATGACAAGTCTTGATGGTCTTCAAAGACCACTTAGTTAACTCTGAACACAAAGAAATTAATTGCATTTGCTTGGCTTATGAAATAGCAGAAGAAGGCATAAAACTTATTTTTCTTCAGTCTGAAAGAAATTCTTCTCGACTTGTCTTGAGGGCAGCAAGATGCTTTAATCTAAGGGCTATTGATTTATGTAAGCTTCAAGCTAGGACATTAGTTCTCTGAGAAAATAGATCTTTGTTGACACATTACTCTAAATATATGCTTCCTGAGGTGAAGGAGTTGAAAAGTCTTCAGCAGCACATGCAGTACTGAGAAAATCATTAAGGAATGGGTGTGTTCCCAGATGCTGAGTGTGCAATTTCTGAAACAATTTGAACTTTATGCGATTTATGTAGTGGGTTCTGTTGTCTCAGTTGTGTGGAGTGACAAGAGGAGGACGAGAGATCTGTGGCTGGGATAGATGGCTTCCAAAAATGTCTGACAAATCTCCAGATGGAAAATGCACCAAAGTGTCATTGAAGTCAATATTCTAGAGCTATGTAAGAAGTGGATCTGAGGTCAGAGACCATTCAAAGGAGAACTTCTGTCCCTTCCTGAGTGAGAGCCAGCTCTGCAAAAGTTAAGCCTTTTTCCGAGTGGCCCATATGTACTGCATGTGTGGGGCTGTCATTCCAGCAGAGGCTCCAGTGTGCTGGGCCTTATGGGTGTCTGTATGGTCAACTTTGTCTCGTATCTTTTTAGCTCTTGGCACTGCATGGTTGCTGCTTCCTTGTTTTCCCAACCAGGCTGCCTTTGTGTGGGTGATAGCCAGGAAAGGCAGAGATGAGATTATAGGGCAGGTAGAGTCATGGAATCATAGGGTGGTTTGGATTGGATTGGAAGGGACCTTCAAAGATTATCTGGTCTACCCCCAGCAGGGACATCTTTCAGTCTTTCACTAGATCAGGTTGATCAAAGCTCCATCCAACCAGACCTTTAACACTTCCAATGATGAGGCATCCACAGCTTCTCTGGGCAACCTGTTCCAGTGTTTCACCACCCTCATCATAAAAATGTCTTCCTTATATCTAGTCTGAATCTACTTTCTTTCAGTTTAAAACCTGGTCCAGTTTCAGCAGGTGCTGCTGCTCCTCTGCAGAGCTCCTTTTGCCTTGTACCAGAGCCAGACCCACTGTGGAGCAAGCTTTATCTGTGCCAGGTAGGTGGTGTGCTGCATGCTGTTTGAGACTGTGGGGATTGTCAGGGTGGATCAGACCCTGGGTCCCTCTTTATTCAATGTCTTGTGTACAAGGTGTCAGTGCTGTATGTTTCCAGAGGAAAAAGTAGAAGGGTCTCTGGGTTTTATGGGGTAATCTCTCCCACTCTTGTTTTATCATTGTCTGTAATGGTTAGAAGTAGACCCATACCTTCAAGGTTGTCGATAAGTGAATCTTAGTAATAAACCTTGCGCAAATAGAACAACTGTGCCTGGTCTTGGTCCTCACATAAAATGTGCCATGTTTGACTTCCATGACTTCCTGCAGAAATTAGGTTTAGTTTGTAAAAACACACACGCACTGTCTTCTATATGCAAACAGAAATCACCAGACTTCCTTTTCCAAATAATTTTCTGTTTTATCATACTTTGGTGTATTTCAGCAGATTGGGATTGTTCAGGAAGATAGTCTGTTTTGAGGGGGTTTCCATTCCCAGAGCCAGACATGTTACCTCTTACTGAACATGTAACGGTGGCTGGTTTAACAGCATCTTTTGGGATGATTAGCACAGCATGTCATTATAGAGGAGTCATCACTATTGCCTTCTAGAAGACATTAATTAAGCTAATGTCATTCATCATCTCAATTCTGTTCATGCAAGTCTATGGAATTTGTGGTTGTTTTCCTGCTTTTTAAACTGTGGCTGTATCTTAAGCAGACTTTTGCTGAGCTGTTCCAAGTCCCTTTCTAGAGCCTTTAATTAATGGTTTAATTAAAAATTCTGTTATATTTTATAACTAGCATAAAAGCTTGCATTCAGTGTGCATTTGTTAATACAGAATTCCATTGGCGTTATATTTCTTGTCCATCCGTGTCACTTCTCTCTGCAGACTTCTTATGGTCCTGTCAGATAATGCTTTACATCAGAAATTGTCATCTGCTGATGTTTGTACTTTTCATCTCTCCCTTTCATTTTGTTGGACTAGGAAATACTTTAAAACACAAGACAATGGGAGACAGGCTGCTGCTCAGCTTTGCTGTTACCCACACTGAGCCCTTATTCTCACTCTTGTTGGTCTCCCAACCAAGGTCTGATACATTTGCATCCCTCCACCTGCCTCTCTTGGCAAGCCCCTGCTGCCTGGGGAGATGCACGTGGCACTCCTTGTTTCCCTCCTCCTTGGCTGGGTAGGTAACACAGTGTGCCTTGTTCGAATGCTCCAGGAACTACTGAATGTCAAAGGTGCCCTTAGACACCGGTGTGCATGTCACGGTTGGCCAGGGTTACTTTGCATGGTGATGAGAGAAGTTCGGGCTTGTGTGGCAGTTACTGGTGCCCTTCACAAGCAGTCCAGTATGGGTTCTTTTTTGCATTGAATTAATTTTGTAAAATACAGGCACGTTGATAGTCTTGTGTAACGCACACGAATGAAGGGTAGTTCAGGTAAATAAGACAGAATCTTGCCTTAGTATCTACAGCTATTTAAGAATTATGAGAACAAAAATGTTTTGGCTGAAATGATCTAAAGTGTTTTCTTCTGTGGCTAGTAAATGTCAGTTGCTTTAGAAGCATTAAAAACTTGGATGTGTTCCAGCCTCATCTTCCAGCCTTTCTTGTTCCTTTCCCCTCCTTATTTAGCTTTATGTCAAGAAATACAGCAACTCTAATTACTCAGACATGAGAATTCTTATTTCCTTTCATTTTTTAGCCCACCTTTGATATACACGTTCATATCCTATTAACTTTTAAAAAGCCATTGTTTGGAATTAACACTAAGCAGTAACGGTGAAAGTGTGTGTTTGATCCCACTGTGTAAAAACTTATAGTAGTTAAAACTTATGGAGAGGGTGGCCCTTGTGCAGTGAGATGTGGGTGCGCAGCTGGCAGATGCTTTTGGGTGCTCAGAACTACACTTAGCTCAGGTTTTTCAGCTGATTTCTACCCCCCCCCAATCCAATATGATTTAAGTATCTCTAGGTACATGACTGAAAAGCATAAACTTTGAAATACAGCTTTCCAAGTATTTCTGTGTAGTAGTCAAACTTTTCATGAGAGCTAAGGGGATAGTTCAGAACTAATGTTTAATGGCCCACAATGGCTGTATTAACTCAAAATGTGTAGTCCTATCCTGAGGAACTAAGGCTTTATCGCTTTATTAAATAAAACATCATGCCAGTGTCCATGTGTACGGTGAACTTGATTTAATGATGGTTAAAGTTCAGTTTGATAACAGCAGCCATTCATTGGTTTTGCTGCATATGAACCTTGATTTTTAGAGATTCATATCTATACTTTATTCAAATGTTAAAAGGAATGTTGGAGTAGCTTCCGGCAATAAAACTAAACTGACCAGCTTTCCTGTGACACATCCGGTACTTCCTGCTTCTGTTCTGGCTTAAAATTAATGGTGTTAAAAAAAACACCCTTTCTTCTGTCATTTCCACTTCTGATTTGGGCCAGAATGTGAAAGAAAGGAAGTTTTGTAACAGTAATAAATAAAAATTCATCATGATTACTTTGTTTTCAAGTGACAATGGTCAGAGCTTCAAGTTTCAGGTTTCTGTCATTGGTTTTATATAAAAGGTGCTTCTATGCCTGCCTATACTTCCATGTATTTAGTTCTCAGGACATAGATGTGTAGATGTGTACAGAGAGACAAAGGAAGAGATGAGTTTGTAGGAAAAAACAAGCAACTGAATAAAGACGAATTTTCTGTAAAAAATACATGATTTGAACAGTTGGAAGATTAGACCAGATAATGGTGTGTATTTACTGGGAGAATTTATCAAGCAGTGTGAATCCTGCCTTGCTCCTCTTAATGCAAGCCCAGCTGCTGAGATCAAATTGTGATTGTTAGTCAATAATTCTATACGTGTGGGTCAAATATTTTCCGCTCTTAATTGGTTTCTTTATATCAGTGTGCTGATGATGCCCATTATCATGGAATCATAGAATTGTTTAGATTGGAAAAGACCTTTAAGATCCAGTCCAACCATTAACTTAGCACTGCCAAGTCCATCACGAAACCATGTCCCTAGGCAACATATCTACACGTCTTTTAAATACCTCCAGGGATGGCGACTCAGCTGCTTCCCCGGGCAGCCTGTTCCAATGCTTGACAGTCCCTTTGGTGAAGAAAATTTTCCTAATATCCAATCTAGATGTCCCCTGTCTCAACTTGAGACCGTTTCCTCTTGTCCTGTCACTTGTTACCTGGGAGAAGAGACCTTCCCCCACCTCGCTACAGTCTCCTTTCCGGGAGTTGTAGAGAGCAGTAAGAACCCTCGATTCTCCTCCTCACTGGATTAAACAGCCCCAGTTCCCTCAGCTGCTCCTCATAAGACTTGTGCTCCAGACCCTTCGCCAGCTTCGTCGCCCTTCTCTGGACACGCTCCAGCACCTCTACGTCCCTCTTGAAGTGAGGGGCCCAAAACTGAACACAGGATTTGAGGTGCGGCCTCACCAGTGCCGAGCACAGGAGGACAATCACTGCCCTAGTCCTGCTGGCCACAGTGTTTTGGATACAAGGCAGGATGCTGTTGGCCTTCTTGGTCCCCTGGGCACACTGGTGGCTCATGCTCAGCCAGCCATCAGCCAGCACCCCCAGGCCCTTTCCCACCAGGCAGGTTTTCATCTGCTTTTCCCCCAGCCCGTAGCGCTGTGTGGGGCTGTTGTGACCCAAGTGCAGGACCCGGCACTGAGCCTTGTTGAACCTCATACACTGGCCTTGGCCCATCAATCCAGCCTGTCCAGATCCCTCTGCAGAGCCTTCCTGCCCTCCAGCAGATCAACACTCCTGCCCAGCTTGCTGTCATCTGCAAACTTACTGAGAGTGCACTTGACCCCCTCATCCAGATTGTTGACAATGATATTAAACAGAGCTGGCCACGGTACTGAGCCCTGGGGAACACCACTTGTGACTGGCCACCAGGTGGGTGTAACTCCATCCACCACCGCTCTCTGGGCCTGACCATCCAGCCAGTTTTTTATGCAGCTAAGAGTACACCTGGCCAAGCCATGAGCAGCCAGTTTCTCCAGGAGAATGCTGTGGGAGATGGTGCCAGCATCTTTACTAAAGTCCAGGTAGACAACATCCACAGCCTTTCCCTCATCCACTAAGCAGGTCACCTTGTCATAGGAGGAGATCAGGTTTGTCAAGCAGGACCTGCCTTTCATAGACCCATGCTGGCTGGGCCTGATCACCTGGTTGTCCTGCGTGTGCCATGTGATGGCCCTTGAGATGATCCGCTCCATAACCCGCCCTGGCGCCAAGGTCAGACCGACAGGCCTGTAGTTCCCCAGATCCTCCTTCCAGCCCTTCTGACGGAAGGGTGAGCAGCAACCGGTATATAAACCCATGGGGAGAAATCAGTCGGCACCAACGGTCTACGCACAGAAGACAGCAGGCGTGGCCAAATTACAGCTGCATTCATTAACCAGGCTTTAGTCGGTATAGGAGAAAGAGCTACTCCTTACCCTTGGCAGTTACCAGAGGGAAAAAAGCACCAAAGTTCACTTATGCTCTCTCATGCTTGAGCAAGGACTCCTCCAGCCTGCATGTTTATAAAGTCAAAACAGAGAACCTCTGTATTTGCCCGAAAGATGCAGCACCATCAATATATCATGTTGTCATAAGCTAAAATGCATTTTCAGGACTGTTCTTACCATGTGCAAAACTGGTTTATTTGACACAGTCTGTCCCAAGTCAGTTACCACACTCTGCAGTTAATTTGGTGGAAATTGCAAACTGGTTTGTATAATACATTCTGAGAAAAAAAAAAAATATATATATATATTATCATCTCAATACAGCTACAGTCTGCAATTTACTGCATGAAGCACAGTAGCACTCAAGCAGGCACTGGCATACCAAGACACAGCTTATTTTTCACATAGAACCTGGGAGGTGTGCTTCTCTAAATACTGCAGAAAGCACAAGGAGGCAGTACAGGTGTATCCTGCCTCATAGCTCTATGCAGGAACAGTGAAGGAACACCGGGAATGGGATGCTCTCAGCATCACTCATTTTTAGTGAACGAGTGATCAGATATAGCTGAAGAACAGTTATATATTCTAGGTGAGGGGGGAAAAATGTGGAATAGAATAAACAAGTCCTGCAGAAATTGTATTTGCTCACTTTGTTTTTCAGATGCAAAAAGAGATGCAATTATATTCAGACAACAAACAAAAAATAGCAAGAATAAGGGAACTGTAACTTAGCCTAGCCAGTCCTAAGCTCATGACAAACCACCACTGCATTACTTTAGTTATTTGTTACTATTATTGATTTTTTTTTTTTTTTTTTTTTTACGGTTGTCTCCTTTTCTCAGTCTGGGTGTCCCCTGCAGTCATCTAACTTGCTAGGAGTAGGCAACACGGCAGTGGCAGCACAAAACGCTCCTTCCCCACTGGGCCTATTGCACGTCAGATACATGGGTTTTTTTCAGGTCCAGCCAGACTTTTCTCCAGCTTAGATGTTGAAACCCACGTTTACACACCCACCAGCTTAGCTGCCCTCTCCTCTCCAGGTGTGAACACTTCTCCCCAAACTGCCTCCTCCAGCTCCTCCCAGGACTCTTCATGCCCAACCTGCTGTTTTTTATTCCCCTACTTAATGTACAAAGATTGAAAAAGACAGAGTACTACAGGATAAGGATGATAAATCAGTGGCGGACTAGCACATTTAGTGCATTCGCTGCATGAAGCTCAATTTATCATAGTTTTACTTCTCCAGTATTTAGCCAGGCAGCAGTGGGAAACTCTGTACCACCTTGCCTTGCTCTATACCCATTCCCAAAGGTTGCTGTGTACTTTACTGCTTGACAACATGGCTGGAAATTGAAGAAACAACCTCAGTTCAGACACCTCCTCACTCTGGAGTGGTTGGATTTGTAACCTTTATGCTATGTCCATGTAATGCTGTATATACAGTGAAATGCAATCTCACTACTACTTTACCCACACATTTATCATACATAATGTAACATACCAGTCAACACAGGGTTTTATCATTTCTTTAACATCATTTGATAAACAATACCTGAGACCAAGATCATTGTAGTAATTTATAACTGAGAGCACACAGCCAGAACTGAGGAAATTTAAGACAAAAGTGAGTACAACCCTTAAAACTTACGGGGCGTCATTTATATGGACCTTTACTACTGCAGGTACCCCAGAAAACCTGCAACTGCTTATGGATTTCTAATATGCAAACCAAAAACACTGCTTCCAAAACACTGAGGTTTTATTCAGTGTCAAGCACAAAATGGAGCCCACAGGCTTGCTAAGATGAAGTGGTAAGTTGGTAGTTAATAAATCGCACAAATGGAAAAGGAGACTGAAAACTATAAGAAAAAGGAAGAAAGCTATGGTCCTCTCTAGCTACCAGGGCAGGGTAAGAAGTCCCAGGGGTAACTCAGAGACAGCCTCGCTGCCTTCCTTCAGCACAAACGGCCTTACACACAGCCAGGGGCAGCCCGGCTGCCCATCCCAAGAAGAGGTGCTCTCATCACTGACAGCACACAAACTGAAATGCCTCCAGTGAAATGCACAGCACATCTCCCCCTGCTTTCTTACCCCCAGTAAAGAGCAGACGTGGCAGAAACACGCAGCTCTGTGGGGAGCAACAATTCATAAACTCCTGCTGAATTGTCAAATAATAGCGTATAAAAAAAACCCCGAAGCAACAAAACCACACAAGTACTTAACATGGACTCAGCTTTAAATACGTGAGCGGTGGCTCATGTAATCAGTAGTTGAGTACATAAGCAGTCTGGTGGAGTCACAACAACTGGCTTCACGAGCTTGAATTTAAACGCAAGGTTTAGATGCTGTAATTGATTGTGGCTATCAAGTACAGCACTTTGAAGAACTGAATTTAAGCATTTTGTAGAGAAAAGGCCACTAGGTTTTATTCAAAGACCACTTAATTCAAGCAGATTCTAGATCACACTCAGATTACTGAGATTATATGTCACTTATTTAAATATAACATTGTTACTGTACTATTTAACCACATTAATACTATCCAAAGAACAATAAAAAATAATTAGACAACATTTAACAAATGTTTACTTTTAAAGCTGAAGGACAATGCAAAGTATAAATTACATATTTTCTATGCAGCACATCATCTCTTAGTGTCTTGGTATAAACTGGTTTTGGATGATTGTCTTTGTATTTGGTACATACATAGTATGTGTGTTTTCCACTCATTCATTAACAGTGCATTAAAGTTCATTTAAAAGAAGTTCATTAAGAAGACATTTAATAAAAAGCAAATCCATTTCCCACCAATAATAAAAATTTAAAAGGGACAGTAATTAAAGTTGTACTTTGCTGCAGATTTCCAATTTGCGTGCTATTAATTTCGAGCACACTGAGAACAATTATTGTTGAGGGAGAAAATGTAAGTTCTTACCTGCTCAAAACCAACCTCACTCTCATTTCACTTATGCTGATGTTGATCTGTGATATCAATGAAGTACCTGTTCAACCAAAATCAGAGGGGCAGGGGGCAAGGGGCAAATCTGAACCTTTTCTATGCATTAGAAGTATCAGACAGGTAAATTAAGGTTCTAGGGAAGGCAGCAAATATTTCACCAAACCTGCAACCAAACTGATGAATGCACTTAGATCCACAAGATGGAGGGGTCTTAATTCAGGTATTCTCTCTAAGAGACAAGAACTGTCATAACAGTACCCTAAAGCTGCTGAAATCCTGAACAAGTGCTGGGACAGCCCATTCACTAACACCACAAAAAACGATAAAGGAAAACTAGTAGAAGGTGCCTGGTTGTGGGGGCTGCTGCTTCTCAGACATTCCCTTTGCTCACAAAGCTCACAGCAGTCAGGCCATACCTGCTCCGTGCCACACCACGCAGAAAGTTGGATTGTACCATACCAAGTGTTTAAGGGTATTAGCATCAAGAGCAACCCTGCTTTGATTAATTCACTACAGCAATCAAACACAGTGTTTTTAAGTAATTTTAAGACAAAGAGCTGTTTTTTTGAGTACAATGCTAAGATGCAAATAATCGTGCATTAAAAAAAATGTTTTCAGGCAACGTATTTTCTCCTTAACCCTCACTCTTCTACAAATATCTCCACGTAAAAGAAAAAGAGGATAAGCCTTTCTTCTGAAATATCATTGACCTAGTTTAGAAGTAGCTGCAAGAAAATTTACAATCTAGAAAATAGCCAAGCCCTTGAGTACAATAAAATGTAAAATTAATTACTCCATAAAATAAACCAGTACATTCCTCAGTTCGGCACTTTTGCTCTAGTATCAACATACATGGTCTTATAACTGCCAGACCAAAATTACCTCATTTAAAGAGGCAAAATGTGTGACAACTAGAATGTTTTAATTTATAAAGTCATTAATAAGGTGCAATTACCAAGTATATCTATAGCATTGGTAATACAATCCCACCTTGTCTGACCTCTTTTTGTTAGACTGAGCGGTCAACCTGAGCAGACATGAGGAGGTAAGTACTTCAAATACCATTTGTGTAGTTTTGGTTGACGTATTTGATTGGATTACAAATATAATTAGATATCATCTTCCGGGGAAGACTCTAGAGGTATCAGAAGTACTGGAGCTTCTTGGAGCCTAAAGCAAGAGTCAAAAGCGTGAACAAAGCAACTTGAAACTCACTCAGCAGTTAAACTCACAGTAGGTAGGTTTACATGAGAGTGACATGGGAGTCTGAGCTGACTGCAGACTATTTCTTATCTCTGGATAAATCATCAGGCAGCAACATCAGCCTCAGGTCCCCCAGCCCCACTACAGTGTTGTCTACACCCAGCATGGCTGGTTTCGTCTTAGCTGAAGTACTTGCTCACAAGTCAGGGTAACACAGCAGTTACAGCCTCTCACTCCAGTACCAACAACAACATGTACCACTGATGGAGGCATTGGCTCCAATTCTTGAAATTCCATTTAAAAAACAAACAAACGAAAAAAAACCCAACCCAGCCAAACAATAACAATCAACAAAAATTCCCAAACAGAACACCAACAACAAAAAACCACACAAGCCCCCCACACACACAAAGAAACCCCCAAATAAAACACATACAACACAAACAAAAAACCCACACACAGGTCCTTCCTACAGTCGGGTCAGTAAGAGTATACACTTTGCTTCTCTTTGGAAAGAGCAGCTAAAAACAAATCACAAAAAGTACAAATTATTTGTCCTTACTTTTTGCAGAACTGCATATTTTCCATGCCTGAAAAGTGTCTGGTTCTTCACATTAATGAAAAAATGCCAGAGACCAATTTTTCGAAGCCACGTGCATACCAATACACTTGGTCCAACAAGACACTGATCATCTTCCAAAAAGATATATATGTGCCCTCTTATATTACCATCATTTCTATAGATCAGACAGAAAAGTTTATTGTCTGAGAGAATAAACTACATACAAAGGGTAAGCTGACATCTCCATGCATCATGGCACAGGCAGAAGAAATTTGGGGGAGTTTAAACCCCTCGACACTTGTCAGGCCTGGGAAATTAACTTTCTGATGCACACTGCTGAGGTGTCTTTTAACAGAGCCACTCGCCACCTCTTGAGACCATGGTCACAAGAGAATGCAAATGCAGCATTTTTCATAATTTTTAGATAGACAGATTTGTAAACTATGTAAGACAGTGTCATCAAGCAGTTATAGTGGAAGCATAAATCTACTTCCAGTCCTTCATTTCCACAAATACGTTAGGGACAGAACCTGGAAAGTAAATCTTGTGTGGAAATCTTAATATTTTTAGTTTTATTAGCTGATGTGGGATGTTTCAAACTTGTTCTCGGGTTTGATGATAAATCTTTTTACAAAGGAAAGACCGCGTTTCTTAAGGCTGTCTGTGTTATGGTAAAATAGGAGATAATATTTAAGAGTTTTTAAAAAGGCCTAACAGTTATCCAAGTAAATCACCTATAAGCCCCCAGTGCTGTATTTATTAGTTTTAGTGTGTCTGATCAAGGGACAGAAAGAAAAACGTTGCACAGATTTATTTTATTGCTAAGGATTTAGTTCAAATAATGTCTTAACCCATTTACCATTATTTTCTTCTGTCAGAAAAATCTGTGGAACACACCTTTGAAATCCAATTAAAAAAAAAAAAAACCAAACCAAAACAACTCAATTTCTATTTTATTAGCTTATAAACTATTCTACAAGAGGTATTTCAGTACCTGAAGAAATACATTTAATGAATCTCTAGTCAGACATTTTGCAAATGGGGGGAGGGGAGAGAATTAAAAAATCCTGATTTTTTTCCTAAGAAATAATCCATTGACCTCAGCTGACATCAGTTTAAACACAATTGGCTACTGGCCTACTTGTCTTGTTACAAGGTCTCCAACCATTGAGTCTTCCACTCAAAGAAATAAATGAAACAGCTATTAAATTAGCACTTTTATGGGTTTGGGTAGAATTCTAGGTTGGTATATCAATTTTTCATTTTTTTAATTATTTCTTTATGTAAGACTGATAATTCTGCTCTTAATACAATTAATGCTGCGTCTTCTTGATACAGGGTATACAGTTAATCTGTTTGCAGAAGATTACTAAAACATATAAGAATTCCAAGCTCTCTCTGGGGTGTTGAATGGTGTTAAGCCTAAATTGGCACAAGACCTATATCAGCTAGATTTTTAAAAGATCCAAGGCAAAAATTTCAACTTTTCATCATCTACCTTTGTATCCAAGGAACAACAATTTCCACTGAAACACTTTAAGATGAGCCAAGAGAATTTAGCAACTAAAATTTTCCTTAAGTAAAATGCTTTAGAAAAATAACAAAGACTCTAAATATTAATTTAGCTCAAGTTCTAGGAAGTTTTAAAATACCCAGCTATCATCCAAGTGTGGGCAACTAGTGTGCATTAAGACTACTAAAGATTTCTTAGTGTTACCTGGGAGCCCCCTGCTGGGACTCTGCCTTTAGAAAACAAGCAAAGAGAAGAGTTTTGTTTTGCAGGTGTGTCACTGTTTCAGTAATATTTAATTACTCTACAAATGGTATATTATCAGCTTTAGAGTCACTGAATGCTTGATTTCTCATAAACAAATCACTACACAGGAGAAAAATAATTTTTTTCTACATAACAAATGCATTTGCTTGGTATTAGTTAAATACTTGAAACATTTCGAAATATTCCTGATTCTGGGAAATGCAAGAAGATTCAAATGGACAGCCTGTGTGCTAGATAGAAAGGATCTAGACTGGCAGATGATCTGTGTGGCTATCATTAAATATCATTAAAAATGCCATAAACATAATTAGGTTTATTAAGTTTGAGTCAGGAAACAAAAAAACAAAAAAAAAAAAACCAAGAAACAACTGCCCAGACAGAACAAAAGAAACTACTAAAACACTTTCAGGGCTGCAAGAAAAGAAAAATGCAAAAATTTGTCTTTGTCTTTTCTGGAAGTATAGTATTTTTATTGCACCACCAGCAAAAAAAATAGGGACTTAACTGCAAAAAAATAGACCGCAAAAAAAAAAAAAGTTTTCAGGCACAAAAGCTTCTCTTTAGGTCAAACAAAAGCAACAAATTTCAGGTTAAGTACAGATTAGAATAATTGCTCTGAACTCAGACATATTCAGTATTTTCTTTCCTGACAAAACTCATAAAATATTTGAGCCCATACTGCAGTTGCTACCTCCTCCATTCCACCAAGTACGGCCATTCAGAGCAGTGTACAATTAAACTACACAGGGCTGTAAGCAGCAGCTTTTTCCACAAGTATTTTGTACCCATATCATTTCAGTCTTCTGGTTATGAAGGGTACAGCCATAAAGCTCAGTATCCAGGTTTAACTGTGAGGATGGTTTGTAGGTCTCCCTATAAGCTCAAGATGGAGACATCAATGGTGGAGTGCCTGCTTCATTGGAAATGTTTTCTCAATGGCAGTGGGTGTTTCTGCCTTTTATGAGCATTGAGCTGATGGTTGTTTGATGTATATATATGAGCTTTCATTTTCTTGAAAACGAAAATCACTAAAAGATTAGTGATCTTTTATTCCATTTCTAATTCCTTTTTTCTATTATTTCTTAGTGGCAAAATGTCGGGCTGATTTTTTAAGATGACAGGGAAAATATCAAAGCATCTCTTGAAAAAATTCAAAGGCCTGCATGCCCACAAGATTGTAAGTAAAGCTGCCTGAATACTGCATAGTGCTGTCCATGAATTTTCACTCACATGGGGAATAAGTCAATCTTCTGCCATACTCAGTCACCGGTAGGAAATTTTATCAGTATAAGCGAGGTATCATTTGCCAAATTTAAGAGCTATTAACATACTTGAAGAGATAACCCTGGCCGTAGCAAGTGGAGTTAAAAGATCAAAGGAAAAAACTTATCATAGTTCTTTCCACTATGCCAGGCATGCACTTAATTTGTGTAAATGTAACAAGAAGTAAAATTTATATGTAAATATTCCTCCTTCCAAAGGAGCTTAAATTAGACCCAGGAAGAATGTATTAAACTAGCAGAAACTGCAATATATAAAGTTTAAAATACAACATTTCTAAACCCATTTTTAGATCACTCTCCTGGAAAGGTCGCAACAACTTTCTTCAATACAAAAATAAGGTGTCCATTCAAGGAAAAGAAATCGTGCTGTGGAGCCACTGGGTAACCAGTATGGAATTTGAACACAGTGCGATAGCTTCTTATAGTGAACTGTTTGCAGCCCGTAAGAGAAGGCAAAAAATGAGAAGCAACATTAAGCCTGTTCGCCCAAGGAACTCATGATCTCAGATGATTTTGAAACAGCAAAAGAGGGTCTACACCCAGAGAGTAAATCATTCCCTATAAATTACATATTCCTTTTGCGTCTTGATCTGCTGGGGTAAGAGAGGAATTGTCTGTTTCCTTATCTCTGAAGTAAGCCATCTTGCTCTTTGGAAATCTAGAATTCATGGTAATCCACTGAGCAATCATCAAGGCTGTAGATTATTAGAGCACCTTTTCTTTAGGCTTACCTGAACACTGAGCCTTAGGAATAACGTGTTATTTAGCTACTAAATATGAGAATAAATAGCAAAAAATTTATACAGGATGGAAGGTGGAAGGATGAGAGTTTTGAAACCATACAGGTTGGTATGATGTCTTTCATACTTTCCTACATTTTCATTAGTTATCTTGATGAAAGAATACCCGTGTAATTTATTGTGGCTTCTATCATTAAAACATTTCAGGGAAGAACTTCTGAACTATGAAACCCAGAAGAAAATACAATACAGTAGTCAAGCAGCAGTGTCTCGCTGTATTTCTCTCTTGTCTCAGAACTAAAAACAGGCAAAATTACCCAACCACTTCTTTGGGCTCCAAGAGGCCACGCAACACAGCAAGGTTGTGACAAAACAACACAAAGTGAGAGTTAAACACCATAAACAACCTGATTTTATCTGAAAATTCTCCTTAATGTGGCAGACAACTTGAGTGGAAAAATAAATTCATCTGTTTGTATAAGCTTCAATCTTAATGGAGTATTTTAATGTCATGGTAAAGAGCATCTCTATCATCTAAGGAGATTTTTGCTTATTCTGTCATCGTGAACATTGCATGAATAAAGGCACAGTAGCATTAAACAGAGTCTATCATACTGTGCTCTTAAAGCTAAAGACGGAAGAAACAGACACAATTACAGGTACTGACTGTGAGGAATTATTTATCAACTATTTGTAAAGATCAAATACAGATGTGTTGTTACGAGAGAGCAAAAACCCAGAGTCCAAGCTTGCAGCATATTAAAGTTTACTTGAGGCAGGAGGTAAAAGGTGACAAGAAGGTCTGATGTAGGTCAACACCACAGCCTGAGCCAGGAAACTCTCTAAAGTACGTAAATATTATCTGTCTTGACATTTAAGGAGCTGAGGAAGACAAGTCTTGCCCTCATCCAGCTCATGGCTTTGGTTTGTAAAATGTTCTCCTTTTGTTTCTTTCATCAAGGCTTTGATTCTCTCTGCTGTAAGAGCCGATAGCTAATACATCCCCACATTCACATAGCATCCAGCTTCCTCACGGTCCATAAGCGCGTGCAATCTGGCCGAATGTATTCACATGACCATTCAGAACATAGCTAACCTCCATGATTTTAGTGAAAAATCAAGCGTTCTCTAGCTGACCTTTCTATGTGAGTACCCAAAATGCAGGTCTACGGTCAAAATGTAAAAAGGTATCATGAGATTCCGTTCTCACCTCTTCTTGGATTTCACATACAGATTGGCACAGTTTTAATTACAACCTGCTGGCCCTTTAAAGTGCTAAGTATCAAAAAGTGTGCCTATACTGCATAATGGTGCATGGAGTGGACAACCTGAACTTTAAGTACTTAGCTGGGCATTTTACTCTCCTACTTGAACAGATCCACCTCTCTGGCTGTCCTGTATTCCATCCATTTGAAAAATACTCTGCGCCAAGGAGAATTTAGAATAGCTAGTGGATTTTGAGTACCTAACTTGGATGACCAGGCAATCTTTTTATGAAACTTTTAAAAGCAATTTGTATGTTCTGGAATATCATGGGGAAAGCATTTCTACAAGTATATGATTTATAGGACATACTTCTTTAAATTATGAAATATATATTTAATTCCTGAAATAAAACACAAGCCTGTGTGCTCTGTTTATGAGGGATGTTCAGTTTACAGAGGAGCAAAAACAGATGTTGTGCATTCAAGATGCTATACCACTACGTATCAGTCTGCTGGATTGCTGGTGCACACAGCATCCAGTGAATACAAGAGAGCACTAAGTATCATTGTTCAAAAGTAAAAAGAAATTACATTTCTAATATAAAGGAAGTCTAAAACCAAATAAAACACGACAAAGCTTCGAACATAGGAGCAAGTTGTTCTCACCTCTATTAAAACATGAAAGTTAAACAAAGAAATATATATATTCTGCTCCAGAACTTCTTACACTTTTTGTAAATTTTCTTCTCCGTAAGACATTCTTGGTACACACAACTGCTACCCACTTTGTAAAACAATTACCTACCACTACTGAAAGACAAAACCAGTGGAAATATTGCCCCCTGCCCAACACATTCAAATACAAAATACCTACCCCCTACCAGTTCAAAGTTATCAATATTGGGTTTAGCTAGCAGATCTTTTTGGATAAAAATATCTCATTGGCACAAACCCAATTTTCTTTTCAAAGATGTGACCCACTCAGATGAAATCTGCATATGACTCATCAGTGTTGGCAGTCAGGAGAAACTAAATGCTGTAAGTATAATTAAGCTACTCACTCTCCTGGGCTTGCTAACCTGCTCCATCTTATGCAAGCCCAGCTGAAGAACTGGGTGAAAAGGACAAGCTCAGATAAAACATTCATATATGTACACATATATTCTGTCCTAATCCACACTGTGCTGGATTAAGAAGGTCTCCCCCAGTCTACTCCAAGTTACCCATCACCATTCCTCTGGTAGAGATTGCAGCTTTCTTACAGGTGCTAACTAAGGTTACTTTGGTGAACACTTTCTGCTTCAATCACTATGAACTAGTTACCACCTTGCCCAATTTAACTACCAGTCAACAAAAACAGATTCACAAAGACTATTCAAGGTGTTTTCACATCAGTAGCTCTGCTGGTAGATAATAATGGATTTCAACTTCCAGGAAAGGGGGGATAAATTAGGAGATGGTAACCTATTTATCTAGTGCTGCTGCAGCTGGGAAAGGACATACATCTGCTTAACAAGGACAGAGAAATTTTTTTCACCCAGCAAAAGAAGTCTTGACAGAAGATGTGCTTGTTGTCCAGAAAGGGTAAAAACAACTTTAGGGAAAAGTGCTGTGTAAGCCACAGGACAATACTGTCCCAAAGGCAAAGGAGGACACACCAGCCATAAATCAATTCAGGCTGCAAGTTAGAGGGCTAACTATCAGGAAAAACGTGGTTCCCCAAAAACTTCTGATTTAATAGTTTGCCCTACTACACCCGAGCATTTTAAGAGACATGTTGATCAGCTTATGAAAGAAATATCATGAGGTAGCACTTGCAGTAGTACGAACAATGACCCAAAAATCCTTCCCTTCCCACTGTGTCCCAAAACTTGTTTTCTAATTAAAATGAATGGCAGGGTACAATTTTTATTGTTATGTTTGTTTTAACTGACTCAACAATTCACAAAGAAAAATAAGGCATAAGAACTGCAAAAAAAGCTATTCTGAAATGACAGAAACACTGTACTGTCCCAAGTTTATTTCAGTGTTGTAATGAATTTATGCTCATTCAAAAAGTTATGAGAGTTAATAAGCTGTTGTAACTAGAAATCTCTTTGAAGTAATAGATGCCTTAAAATGATTCACTGTCACAGAATCAGTCCTAGGCCACATGCAATGAAAACATTCATTTCTTCTCTGATTTATCTTGTTTTCCAGTTAAGATCCATTGACAGAGCATGATCATCAATCAGTTTTCTACACAAAAATCACATCAGTGTTTCTCCCAAGTCAGGGGAGTGCAAAAAGGCAATCTAATTTCTTCATTCATGCTTGACACTGCCAGTGGGGTCAATATTTGGCAAAAGCAAAGATCCTCTCATTAAGGTCCTAGTGCAAGACTTTCATTTTACTTTCAGTTCTCCAATGAAATTAGTCACCACACATGGTAGATTAACTACAGGAGCTCAGCTTCTTCAGATGCACTCCAGTTTCCTCACAAGATATGTATCAAGACATAATTACGCTGCCAGCTTTGCTGACTGGGATTATTAGTTTTCACATTCAATTACCTATCTGGAAGAAATGAGGTGTGCTTACTGTCTGGTCAGGATGGGTGAACACAGGAAAACAGTGAATACTAAAGACCTGAGAAAAACCTTCAGAAATCAATCACACTTTATATTAAGAACTGCATAAGTGGTCTGTAAAGGCTTGATAATTTAAGGTCTTTTCTATAAGTGGTAAAAGCATATTTTAATGAATATTAGATCTTACAGTCAGTTACAAACATAAAGCAGTACAATGCCCTACTGCAAGATGCCATTTACTGTTGCTATTGCAACCTTTCCTAGGTGATACACGTCATTAATAGATTTCATAGGTGAGCTCATTATGAGATAATGGGGCCATAAAACTAACCACAGATTCAAGAGGAAGCATCTTCTCCTTTGCATCAGGGTTCCTCCTGTCTCTTACCTTTCCTTCTTTTCTCCACCCAACCCCTATAGAAAATGCTGGCTTCCCTCTCTGTTGCACTCTCCTAGGAGCAGGGACTGTAGTTTCAGACAATATAGGACCTGGAAGTCCTAAAAATTTCAAGGCAAATTTCTCTGCAATTGTTTACACTACTAATTTCCTCTTCTTTATAGCTAAAAAAGAACCAGGGCTCATCTACCATCAGCAAAAGCCTAGTATTTCACATCTTAAACAAACTCTTACCCTGGTCAGGCACCCGTTTCCACAAAAAATGCAGAAGTTTAGCACTTACTTGTATTTTCTACCTTTTTTTCCAAGGCATCTCCCCACTCAGTTCATGGTTCCAGAAGCAGCTAGACATTGAGCCAAACAGAACCAACACAAAGAAGCCGGTACCTCCCCAGGTGCCCCCAGTTACTCTGTCAGAGCCCTGCTCTTTCTGCTGGCCCTTACAGGTGTTGTGAACCAGCAGTAAGGGCTGACAGCTTGTGCTTTTAATAATAGGAACTGCATAACAGAGAGTCCATGGGCACGCTATATTCAAAATCATTCTGTTTCTCACACATGATTCACAAAATCAAGAAGGGATCAAGCTTCTCCACTATGAAAGAGTTTCCATGCCACTCATGAAAGCTTATCACACCTAATTTCTCTTAACTTAAAACCAGTAGATCTCTGCATCTTTCAGCCAAGTTTGGTACTGAAGCCAGTGTTTTGTCCCATTTTTCCACTGTATAGGTAAAGCTACAAGCACTGAAAAAGTAGCAGACTCCCCCATCTTGGAAAAGCCAGCAGGCCAGGCACCAGAATAAGGAAAGAAAAAAGAAACATGAAAGCAAGAAATTGTTTTGATCCTTGCTTCTGCAGCTTTCCTCCCCTGACTGCAGGTTTCTGTTTGAGATGCACTGATATGGGTAATGTTGACCTGTAGAAGCTACATGAGAGGTCACAGTTCCTGAAGAGTCACACCACACCTACAGCGAAATGACAGCACTCTCTTCCAGCCTCACCCCTGCTTCCAAAATCCAGGTAGATCCTCCTTGGTCACAAGGCAGTTAGATAGTGATGGGTCAATACGAAGTGTGTCTGATGCCAGAAACAATCTGGGTTTTACCAGTCATTTTGACCAAGCGCATCCTGAAGCCTTCCAATTACAAACCAGGTTGGGTGTGGAAGATGTTGCCTAGATTCCTCTTCTGCCAAAGAAGGGGAGACATCTGAACATGTGCATGTCTTTCTTTCATGCACACACAATACATATCTCAGTGTCTGGTTTGGTTTTATTTTGGAATAAACAACAAAACAAACAACCCAAAAGATGAAGATACCAAATGACACTAACATCACTGCTGCCATCTAGCAAACCTCTATTCCCTCCTGATATTTCTGTCTGTGGGTATTATCCATGTCTAGGAATTTCAATAATAACACCACTCTTCTTGCATTTAGTCACTTTTAGAAGGTTTGTATAGAGGTACTGAAAAAGTTACAGATTTAGCACTTCTCTTTTTTTTTAAACCAGATTGAAACCCAGTTATCTGACTTTACTTCCCACTCGGACCTTCCTTTATGCTAAGCACTTCCCATCTGGCTCACTCTTTTTTTCTTTTTGGCTTGCAACATACTTGCACTGTCAAACTAAATTATTTTTTGTAGTAAATTTCAGCTCCAACTCTCAGGCACTTTTTATTGAACTATCTTGTTTGCCCTGGTATAGTTATAGTTCTCTTGGGATTTATATTATAAAATTTATTTTCATGGGTTTATAGCTGTGCTATAAAAATTCTCATTGCACTGAAATTTGGCTTACAAGCATCAAAGAAAGAGTGCTTTTTGCTAAAAGTTACATTGTCATATTTCAGTGATTTTTTTTGTATATTTCTAGATCTTTACAAGCAAGTCATTAATCTTCACTCTGAATTATTTCTGATACACTGTATCGAACAGAAAACGATCTTGCACTATAAAAAGTACATATCTGGCTTAAGGTTTTGACTTTAGAAGTTTCTAATGCAGTCAAAGCAAAATATTTTCTTATAGACCTTTTCTCCCACGACCTCTCTCCCCCCACTCCACATCACAGCTCTCCCTTTCCCCACTGCCTCCTGCTCCCACTGCTGCCCTGGAGCTTCAGGCTATCTTCCTGGGAAAGGCAGAAGCCAGCAAGCTTAATTGTCCCCATTTTCGGGAATCTCCTCAACCCATGCCTGCTCTGTGATAGTACTACCTAACCATTCTCTGAAGCAGAGTTCCAGCAGCTAAAAATCAGGCTAAAGAGCAAGGGTTTGTTTCTTTAAGCTAAATAACAATGATTAAGTTATCGACGATTACTTTGAATGCCAAGGTAAATCTCCCAAGACAACTAAAATGTCATATCCCCTTCCTCAAAATATTTTAATGCCTGCAGCACCCAAGTCAAAGATTATCTAACTTTTCAAACACTTCTACTTGGCATTGACTGTAGAAGTCAATGTTCTATGTGAACAACTTAAAAAAGAATTGGCCAGAATGCATACATAGTATAGCATAAGAAATTCTGACTTCTTCCCAAGAATCAGACACCTTGAAAGGGTTGGAAACCTCCTCATGTGGATGTTATTATGCTGAGTTATGCTTTATAATGCCAGGCATTTTGCAGGTCTCTACATTCAAAGGTCTGGTTCATTGTGAGAATGAGTTCAGGGGTGAATACCCGTCAGGCTAGTGTCTATAATATACATGGCTTTCTTTTATTGACTCCAAAACTTACTTTCAAATCAACCAGCTGCTAGCTCAAATCAGATTTTAAAATATGCTAAGCATGACAGCATAGTGCTAGATTTCAGTGAGGATCACAGAGTAAACCCAAAGAGAACGCGATGCAGACAGTGAAGGAGTGTAAGGAATCCTTAACGTCAGGTTCTCACCTCAGCCCCTGACATGCCATAGTCTGACCCACCTGCATACTGGTTACTAACAAGCAGCTTTCAGGATTTTAGAGCTTAATGAGAGATCTGTTTTTAAGAAGGAATGGTAGTTGAGATTAGGTTCACGAGCTGAGGAGGAGGTGGTCAGCAGCAGGGCCGGCTGAAGGAGACCCTGCTCTGCGGAAGGCAGCTGCCGGCTGGCCCCACTCCCTGCAGCACAACAGCTCACGGGGATGTGCTGTGAACAGAAGGCTTCTTTTGGACTAGAAATAACATTTCCTTGTGGAAAAGTGGATATTTAGCCCTGAATATCCCGGTGTTTCAGGTAACGCTGCTGTCCCACAGATACCTCTACCAACACAGTGGAGGGGCCAGCATGCAGCCAGTGCCCAAGGTGGCCATCTGCTTGTTCTCAGGCAGCGCACAGTGCTGTCCTATGGGTCACAGCACCATGATCACACCGCACTACAGCTGCGCACCCTCATCAGAAAATGTGTAAGCTTCAAAGTGCTTCAAGAAATCTCTGAACCTGGGATCCTTAAAGTAAGACCATCAGTGACCTTTTCCAGCAAACAACCCTTCACGATTTAAAACAATAAAAGGGAAAAAAAAAAAAGGCGGCGGAGGGGATGGGGAGCGCAAAGAAAGTAAATGTAACTTGTAAGGTGGGGAGGTAGGGGGGAAGAACAAACAGCAGCGGGATAACAGGTTTCAAATTCACAGTTAGTTCAGTCTGCAAAAGAGCATTTACACTTGAATAGATGGTAGCACAAAGCTGATTCTCATACTGGAGTCTGTAATAGTTTGCTCACCCTGAATAGCTGGAATTGCCAGAGGTAGAGATACGCGCCTGCAGCTCCTCTGCTTTGTAGTATGTATTAGTTATTTACACCTGCTTCAACTCAGCACAAAATGCCAGTGATTCAGTCTGACTCCATCGTAGGCTTGCTTACAAAGGCGTAAATGAATCTACAGTGTGCAAATCCAAGAGCTCCTTTTTAATTTTGCACATCTTGCCACTGTGTATATCTAAAAAAAGAATGAAGGAGTTATGAATTTTTTTCAGATATTTTGTGACAATATCCACATCTCATCTCTCTGTCTACATGATCTCGTGAGTCAGGCTTTTAAAAATATATATTACCACGCACACTAAAGATGTTACAATGCACTGCACCCACTTGTACACGCCTTAGTCTATGGATCCCACAATCTCTACTGGTAAAATTTCAGGTCACATGAGTAACTCAGCAGGACCACTCATAATTAGAGCTCTAAAGACCAAGCAGTGCCATCACTTGGGCACAGGTGCAAGTGACTAGATTAAATATTTGTGAATAGAAAACATTTCCTGGGCATACAGGACTGAAATATCGTGCATACGTGTTCCTCTTTTTTTTTTAATCAAACTTGCTTTGTACTGCTGTAATTCTTGTAGAAGACTGGAGTATTTCCACCTGTCTTCTAGAGTGTATTAGACCCTGTGAAGGAAGTTAGACCTTGCTTCCCTGAGCACTACCCCAAACTCATTTATTGCACTTGCAGGCTATCCCTATAAACATGCTGGGTGAGCTGGACTCAGAAAGGAAGGATCTGAGGAATGAAAGATGGACTACAAAGTGGTGAGGGATAGGCCTCCACTTCAGTTGTTAACTTTGTCAAAGTTCAGAACATCAAAAATTATGACAAAAGGCCAGACCACACGTCCATCTAGCCCATTATATTGTCCCCAGCAATTACTAAAGACAAATGTCTTGGGAAGGGCTTAAGATGATTTCTGATTTGTTTTTTTACCTTTCCATCACCACCAAGCTACCAGGTATTCTCAGAGAGAATTTATGATTTTTCTTAAGTGAAGAAGACACCATTCACTGCATAGCTTTGTAGGCACAAAATCAATGTAAGAAACCAGTGCCTGCCTGGGTTATGTTAAAGAATATTACTTGCAGTAAACTGAAATGACCACAACAGCAATACTAAGCACAGGCTTACTGCTAACCAACATCTCCTGCATCAGACCTGGTGACTGGGCATACAAAGATACATTTACAAATCATTCTTTCTCTCTTAGAAATATGTCACACTGTGTGTTAAATCAGTGGTTTGCCCCTGCCTAAGACATACGGAATTAGGCTCTGCTGCTGAGATGGACAGGAAACGTTAGTTAAGAATAGCATTTTGACTTTTCCAGGCCTTCCATCTGAGGCAGAGCTCAAGCAGCTTACCAGCAACGGCTGACCTTGGCAATTCACTGGTGCATAACACTGATGATGAAATGTTGACAAAATCCATTGTGTGCAAGCTCTGCCTTCGTCAGTTCTTCATCATCAACACCATCTTCAGAGATGGTGCCATTTAGCCACCTTTGGGGCCCAGCAGTGAGCCCAGCCAATGAACTGAGCCACCTTAAACGAACCTAACAAGAACAATAATCAACCCAAAGAAATTCTGCCTTATTTGAGTGGGCAGCTGTTATATTGATATGAGTGAGGGGAAAAAGGAATGGGATAAGGAGTGTCTCAGGCGAGCTACCAAACAGCATGGCAGCACAAGCAGGCAGCTCAGTAGCTTGTGAGGAGAACATACATGAATTGGAAGAGCAGTAGGGAATTTTTTTTTTTTTTTAACATTCTTATTTCGAGCCAATGCTGTTGATTGATTTGACATCCTGTAGATTAACTTTTCATGCCTGTCATCTGCTGGGAAACAGACATTTGTATTTACACCTCAGAGAAAACCAAATATTCCTCCTCTACATTTGACAAGTGTATTCACTCCCAGGAATGTTACTAGGTACACAGGGACAGACAATAAACTCGTAACAACTTCTCCGGGTCTCAGCATGAATCCCAGTCCATTACAGCACTAGCCAGTAGTACTATTATAATTAACTCTTCTGATTTTTTCAGTAGTATCTTTTTTGACCTGCCCATAGCAGCTTTTTTCGTCTTAAAAACAATGCTTCAGCCTTTGAAAAGCATTGCAGAATTTGACTTGTGCTTTTCTTGTGGCAGCTATACTAGCTTAAGATGTTATTGCCCTTGCTGCTCATCACCTTGATGGTTACCAACCTTACTGCTTAGCTGTTTGCATTTCAGTCAGGGTTCAATGTCAGCAAGTAAAGGGGCAGACTGGAAGGGGTGGAGCAGGGTGGAAGGGGAGGAGGAAGCAATAGCATTGCAGGCCAGCAGGAGCCATAGCCAGAAGGCTGTCCCTGAGATGCCTTTCCATACCACCACTGTCTACAAGCCCGTGGACGAGGTGGCTTCTGGGGGCACGCTTGGTCATTGCATGGGAAACAGGGCAGCTCCTGCACAGCCAGAAGCTGGCTGCACTGTGGGTTACGGTGACCCATCGCTGTAGCACTGCAGGCTGGCTGGGCATTTCTGCCTAAAATAATTACAACACAGTTCTAATAAACTCTTGGGAGAAAAAATTGACCTAACATTTATTTAACTGCAGTTTATTAAATCCACATCCCTCTGCTTAATCCAAAATATAAATAACATCTTTATTTACACATATACATGTACATACACATCCATGCATATATAAATATACACCTTTTTCAGAAAGGCAAACCACAGGGTTTCCACATTTAAAAACTATTTTCACTTCTTTGTGAATTTTAATCCGTATTTTAATTTTTTTCTCAATGAAAAATGAAGATGAAGGAGAGGCAAATCAAGAAAACACTTATCAGTTCAGGGTACCAATAAAACACAGGAAAAAGCGCCTAGTGTGACACATTTTTCCTAGCCTCATCTTTGTGTGACTTAAGTAGAACAGGTCACTTTACCTGATACAATAAAGGTTGTTGGGCCCTTCTCATGCCAGACCCAGTTCTCAGCTGCTTACAGCCTTAACTCTTTGAGCTGTATATTTCTCTGTAGGTGTCTTCCTCAAGATGCTTTTTATTTTTTCATGTTTATGCAACTCTACTGTTTCTCTGAGCAACGTTAAAAGGAAATGTGTATTGCACTCACTAACCTAAATCCATACTAAAGCTTTCTTTATAGACTTGAGTCTTATCTCTAGGTATGTAGTCTACAGCAGTCACCTAGCAGTTGGCAAATTGTCTCCAAGACAGAGTCAAAGATATATTTCCTACTGATTTTATGGAGAAAAAAACGAAAAAGGAGAAAAAAATTAGTCAAATTATAATCATTTTCCAGTCTAAAAAAAATGGTTTCCACATGCTAATGTACTCATATCTAGAACTAAGTATCTAAATCTTTTACTGCAGTTGGCTCAGGACCCAATACTCCAATTTTCTTTCAACTTCTAATGAGATTTGTGAAAGCGTTATTATCTAATCACCTATTGGCCCTTCCTAATTTTACTAACACCTGTAACTTCTTTTTTAATAGAATTTGACCAGACAAACAATACACAGACTGTTGAACACAAATTTCCCAAGTACACACTACATTATATAAAATACACGATATCAACACAAATAATGCTAATGCTTAAATATACGTCTTGTAAATAGGCTCTTCCAAGCACTGTAAGTTGGGCATGTTTGCAGGTTCAGAGTTGACATTTTCTCCCAGGGTCAAACATTCACGCTTTTCTTGGAAATTTACAGTGTCAGCAGGCATGACAACTGTAAATCCTGTACATGGGTTGGACAGAGAAAAAAACTTGCAGATTAAGTGTACCTTTTTTTTGCCTTCCTCTATTCCTTCAGTAACTCTCCTACAAGACATCCTATTAGATCTTAAGCATCAGGATTCTTCCAAGTTCCAGAAAAATTTGCTAATTACACTGAAAATATGGGACTGGGTTCTGATGTCAAACAGTGGATATGGGATTAAGTTCATTGATACCACTGAAGTTAAATTAATGCTAATTTAATAAAAACAATGTTTTACCTGGGGTATGAAAGTCTACTTCCAGTGTGTACTAGATCCCCAGCTCTGCAGTGGTGAAGAGAAGCATAGTTATTATTTGATTTGAAGATTTTATTGTGCTTTTAAGCAAAAAAAGTGGGTCCACCCCAGTTCATATCTTCATATACATTTATAATTCATGCTATGTTGATTGAGAGAAAAAGAACCAACATATTAAAATTTGATATCTGTCCTCCAAACAGAGGAAACAATTCACTGCAGACCTTGCATTGTTTAGCTCTGATCACCTCCACATTTAGTTGTCATTGCGGTCTTAAATATTTCTTATCTTTCTTCTTCAAGAATTGAAGAACAGATTTTTGACAGCATTTTGATGAAATGCTCGAAGTACTGAACCATAACTCCACTTCCCGCTCTCATTCTGAACTTGTTTTAACTGCTTACTGATGACTTAACCCAAAACATTAAGCTTTACCATTTGTTCCTGCAAGACCTTCTACCCTGCAAGGAAACCTCTGACAGCATTACTTAAAGAATTCAGTTTTGCAAATACTGGACATCGATGTTTTCTTTTATATAATTTTATTTTTGGCAAAAGATAACTTGATTATACAGTAAAAATATGGTATTCAGGGAGTCAGACAGCAAAATAATAGCTAAGCCATTGATCAGATAACTTGAAACACAAGCAACAATTAAAAAAAATAACCATTTTGCTTTTTTGCAGATGTTATTTGTCTTGCCTGTTAGCAATTCAGAGTTCACTCAAGCCCAGAATGTCTGAGTACTGACATGAATGAAATTAAGTAGCACAATGATATATCTCCACCTAACTGCTTGTCCTCTTTGCAAAATTCCATTTTTATCGTTTGTATTCAAAAGAATCTAAAGACTGTAAGGATAGTAGGGTAAAAGACACTGTACAAACAAAATATATTAGCCCCAAAACTGGAACTTAAAAAATATTATGAGAATGGAAAGTCTGGAAGAAACATATCTTACTCTGGGATATAAATAGCTCTGCTTCAAGTGTAAGATTAGTCTTGCACTTAAACTTTTACAAAGTCCCATCATATTCCACCATTCCCAGAAACTGCTTGTGCCCAGGGACTTTCAGCACTAATCCTCTTGAACACAGATTTATTGCAGTTTTGCCCTATCTTCAGGCTATTGCATTCCCCTTCCTGCCATTACACCCTTGTATGCTGCATTTGAATGTCATTTTTAAGCTTCTGGTGCTTGTGCAAGCCATCAGTTAACTCTCCACTGTGAGCACTAGCTCGCACACACACTCAGAGTGCAGACAGTAACAGGTTTGGGATTTTACTCTATTTATAATACAAGATTTGATTTTTTTAATCGAGACAGCAATTACTATGATTGCGTCTGGGTTTAATTTATCTCCTTAAACAAATTTGTGGTTATCCAGAGCATAATGCCATTAAAAATTTTCCACAGCTGAGATCTATCATGAGAGAGAAAGAAATACTTGAAAGGCAGATTTATGAACTACAGGTAATGCATGTTGCCGGATCCTGAAGCACTCCTACTGCAGTCACTGGTAGCTATTTTCAAGGAAGCCTAAGACTCCCAATAAAGTTTAAGGAGTTAAGGACACTGTACCACTTCCAAAGCTGTGGGTCTACAACTGAAGCAGGATCCTTTCTCCTGCTGCTGGAAGCTACAAGTTTCGAGCTTCTTGACAGCCACCCTCCACCGCCTGCTTGACGATAGTCTGTAGTTGTCCTTCCCATCTCATGTTTTGTGGCTCCTGTCTCTGCAGACTTCAGCAAAAACCCTGTCACTCCCCTTTTCCTTGGGAGCAACTGCTCGCCATTGCACCGGAGAGCCACAGCAGCATTCAGCACTGCTGCTAAGGGGTTAAAGGACTCACGCCGGGGAGAGCTGCTCCCCACCACCACCTCTGACTTCCCCCAAAATATGGAGACTGACCCCAAAGTACAGAGGCCCTATAGGACATGCAAAACAGAGCTGAGGGAAGCAGAGAACATAAATTAAATGCTTCTGGTCTACCTTTCCTCGTAGGACAGAGACAAGGAGTGATTTAACAAGGGTAAAGGATGAGAAATTACCAATAGACAGGCTAGGCAGATTTGGATCACTTACTGCTGCTAGAAACTGATACTAAGGGTTTCTTATCTTTCTTCTGCATAACCCAAGTATTTACTTCCAGACCCCACCTGAAATTAGCAGTGCAGTGTCTTAGCCACACGTACATTCATTTTTGTTCTTGGATTGTAGTAGGGATCAGACACACCAAAGCAACCAACGCACCGAAAACGGCACAAATAGTGAGAAGACAGTACAGCTGACAGAGTTACAATGTCAGGAGAAAATAATTATGTGGAATATTTAAATCACGGGTATACAACAGTTGCATTATTTACTACTGCACAATTAATTTGCGTTGATATCGTAAAGAATAACGAATTGTATTGCTTACTTATGTAGGATATGCAGAACCGCATATGGCAGCAGTACAGAGACACTGGCCATTAGGCAACAGCGGGCCACCTCAGCTCTGTGGTCTGGGAAACACTACGTCATCCTCCACTTCCGTACACGCTTAAATAAATCTGGTTGATATAAGTGAACTAAATTGCCATAAAGGCTGATTCATTAATTGGAAACAAAACATTACCCTATGAAACCTTCATTAAAAAGCATTTAACTGTGACTAATGTTAGCATAGCGTTATGTATGATCTTAAGCATTATTAAGTAGGCGCCTGACAAATGATTACTGCGTGTCTCCTCAGCGCCTCTCAGTAAGATACATTTGGTACATGGCTAAACGAAACAAGGTCCTACCTCTACTGAAGCCTTCAACATTTCCCACCACAAATGCAAAACCCATTAAGACATATGCAATTCACTTTAATGTAACAAAAATCAGCCCGAGGAAAAGCATAAATACATCATTTCCATGGTGCTTGACACAGTATTCGAGAGTAGTTTCATGGACTGGTTCCCATAACAGCACTAGATAGATGGACCTTATACACAGGTAGACAGATTTTGTAGACTTAGGATAATTTGAAGCATGTCATGGTAATGAAGCATGTGGCATTTTTCTTCTTTTAATTCTGTCAGTTCTGTGACAGCAAGGATTATCACCCCCATACAGCATGTAAGTGTGCTTGACTTTCAGCACATCAAAAGTAAAATCTCTAGATGTGTTCCTGTGGCATTAATTAGCATGGAACTGGAACAAATCCAGATCAAGACAAGAGGTTATCTGCCTTTCTCAGGTAGGAATTGTTGGAGAGGGAGAGAGACACACCAAAAAAATTAGAAGCTAAGTTTTCCCATTCACAACTTCAGAAGTGCTATAAGCATTTAAGAAGCCATGTATCACAAAAAAAGGCAAATGCGGGTAATAACTCACTTTTGTGAGCTTGAAAGCACCACTATGAGTGTCCTTCTTAAAGGGATCTTCAAAAGAAGCTATAATTTGACCCCTATCCTAATGCAGTCACTTAACCTCCCTCCCAGGTGTCACAGGCCTATCAGCAAGCATCTGCTTAGATATTCTGTGATTTTCAGTCCAACAAAAGGAGGACTGCCTTGCAAAAAGTCTTGGGCTATGGTGAATACCTTCAGGGACTGAATATCAACTCACATGCTCCTCCAGAAGGAGCAAGGATGTGGAAGATCCAGCCTACATCGTAGCTACTCTCAATGTTCATTAAGTAACCACCATACAATATTGTATTTCACAAGTGTTTGATTGCATCATGTCATTTTTAAGAGGTGATGTTCGGTTATCATAGTTGATGATAAACTGATTATGAAACCATAAAAATAACGAATCAAATATAACCAACATTTCCACAGCATGGATTAAAATGCACATACCTATCAGACAAAATTAGAAGAGCAGCAGGTGACAACAAAATGAAAAAAGAAAGCTATCAGCAGTACAAGTTATAAATAAAACAATTTGCAAAACAATTTGAAGATGTCTGAATGAATAACATTAAAAATCAGATGTCCAAGTAGAAATCTCTCTAATTGTTCTTCAAAACACTGTACACTTTTGCATGTAAAGTTTTCAGTCAAAATCCTGCTTTGCAGTACTCACCATATGCTCTGATGCTTTATACTTTAACCAATATATTATGCTGTATAAATTATTTAATCATATAAATGCAAGCTATGTAAAGCCTGTATGCCAGGAAGCCCTGTGCACAACCATTCTGTATTTAAACAGAGAAGCCACTATAGAAAATCTTGCCTTCTCAAACAAGTAAAATGTGGTTTCAAATCTTTTCTTTTTTTTACCCTCCTCTTGCAGGATCACAACAACAGCTGCTTGCATGATGGATCTACGCAGATACCCTCTGGATGAACAAAATTGCACACTAGAAATTGAAAGTTGTAAGTTACTGGAGGGAGAGGGTTGGCCAAATGACAACTGTGGATTGAAAGATGTTCACAGGTTAGGTACAACAGGAGCAAGTTATTGAAATACTCGGTGTCCAGTGGGCTTGCACACTGAACATACTCAACATATTTCTGTAATACATAAGCCAAACCATGTTTAATTCACAATATTGGTTGATCCAAGCTTGTAAGATGTCTTTTAAAATCTCTCATCAAAGAAGAGAGAAGAGTATTTCTTGGTGATCAGAGGACAGCAACCAAGCACTGTCCCTCTTCAGTGCCTAATCAACCACAGAACCTGAACTAATTACTTCACCACAATGCATTCATCTCTAACATCAAGATTAACATCTGCCCTACATGGTGGTGGGAGGATTGATCAATTGCTTTTACCAAAACACTTGGAGGTTATAAAAGGAAACAACTTGATCCTTCAGCACTAAGGTTAATGAGAGCTTTGCCATTGTCTTCCATGAGCACAGGATCAAGGCACACACTGGCAAATTTTTACCATTAACATAGTCTTTCTATCTTTTATAAACTTAGCCTTTAGAGAAATGCCTATCAAGGTTTTTGAAAAGAATTTTTATTCTGTCGATGGCCAAACCAGCTGCTGCCACTGACCACAGAGCAGTCTGTCTAAACAAACTGTTTAAGACTACATAGAGTCCAAGGCAAAATAATGCAGCAGTTTTCTAAGAATGTCCATTTTTCACATTACAACTGCTGCACTGTTAGAGTTAAGCAATCTTTTTTTTGTAATAATACTTCTCTCTGAAGTATGAGGTTCTAGAAAGGATTAACAGATTTCCCCAAATACAGTATTTTGGTTCAGTTTACTAAAGAGAAAGAATTATTTTAGCATTTGAACCTCTGTTTTGATGGATAGATTGAAGTGTTAAATAAACAGAGAAACAAGCTGATCCAGAATTAACCAAAATAATTTCCTAATACCAATGCCATCAACAAAAGCGATGATTTCATTGTTTGTAGCACATCCCATTCAAGAAACTACAGTTTCTCAGAAGTCCAGTAAGTACAGTTTTCATTCTGCAGAAACTCGTGATGTAAGATTTTGCTGTGGACTGAAAAGAGGTTAAATTCCCCAAAACCTCACAGCATCAGTTTTCAAAAGGATTCCATTAGTCTTCCATTGCTTAGATTTGACAAATAAAAACATTTTCACAGTGTCAAAACAATGGAATATTCACATATAAAATGTTTAATAGTATAGTAACAGAAATATAAAATAAGTCTAAACCAAAGAAGTCAAAGTCCCTTTGAACCTTAGAAAATGTTGCTGGGAAAGTTTTCAGTTTATTCTGAACTGCAGAGGTTTTCATCAGTTGTGTATACATAAATGTAATATATCTCAACATACCTGTGAGGTGGGGATTGCCAGGCACTGAAAAAAGCATAGTCAGTCTAGAGCACCGATGAGAGACAAGATGGGCTCTCAGCCCAATGTTTATACTTGTTTATTATTTCTACTTGATGGCACCAGAAAGATGCCTTATTTAAAGCACTGAAATGGGCACATACCTTCAAAATTACTCTCCCTAATGAATTACTTTGTTTCTTTATAAGCACATAATCAATATCAGCCTTAATATAAGTCAGTGGAGGTGCAGATTTTCACTCAGATTTTAAATTGCTTGGCAAGAAACTTGAAATGTTTTCCCACAAATTATTTGCTTTTGCTCCTTTTCACAGAATGTCATGTTATAGCGATTTTAGAAATTCTCTGCCATAAATTATTTTTACTAGAGAGCATTGTCTGAACAGAACCTGGTCATTTATTTCATTAGAGATTCAAAAATGGTGGGTTTTATTTTTAAGATCCTAGTGTTTTGGCACTGCAGGCAGACATCTCAGAAGGAAAAGCAGGGAGACCGTGTTGTCAAGGTTCCCCGTGAAGCACCTCAGTAGCTGCAGTCCTGAGTCACCACAACAGCTTATTGTCTGTTACCGTTCAACATGCACAAGGAAGTCTCTGGAAGGACATACTGGTGATGCACCATATTAAACCCCCTCAACAGATGCAGTAGCGTGGCAAGCTGGGCCAAGTCAATGTGCATGTAATGAATACTTGTGTCAGACCAACACGTATTACCTTTCCCTGTACATCTGCTTTCAGTTAGCCTGTCCGTATCTACATTGCTCTGAGTTTACTGAAGCACCACAAACCCACAGCCCTGCGTATGAACACATACACAGCCATTCTCTTCTCATTCCCGAGCAGCAGAGGCAGTAGGCAATTGTAACTTCCCTTTTCAGTGCTGCCCATCACCCTACTGATCTCCCCAGTTGCTTTCTGCTAGTGCAAAACTCTGTCCGAGTATCATCATCCACCGCTTTATGGGACATACAGAGGCACTCGTTAAGCTGCATGGCTGCCTCCTGCATCCTTGTGCTTTTCAGCTCCTTGCCTCTTTTTGTCACAAAACAGTTTTCTTGATGTTGCTTGCTGCTGCTTGGCTCATCTTCTGGCTTAAACTTACTAAGGCATGCAATGGATGCGTTTGGAGAACGAGTCTTATCTTGATTTTCAAAATAAAGCACATAACACATCTCTTCAGTAACTCTTCTTCCTGGCCAGCAGAGGAAATGGGTATCTATACAGGACCACAGCAGTCAAAACGGGCGACTTCATACTGAAGTTGCCTTCATACTGAATTCATACCTGAATTTATTTGCTGGGAGATAGTCGATTTGAAGACTCCAGCCCAATCATGACTGAAGCTGATCAAAGCACATGAGCATTTATAAGCTGGCAGCCCAGATAATGAAACCAGACTGACACTTGGCTGGCTCATGTGTCTTTATTCACAAGCTTTCACATAAATGAAGCTTTGTAGGGATGAATGCTTGGTGAAATGGACTTAGTACCACTACCAAGACCTCATCAAGAATCAAAATTAGCATCAGATGAAATAAGCAATTAAAATGCAAACACAATCAGGAATGAAAGAATACCATGTCACCCATGTGACCAGTCACACATCCCCAAAAGAAAATTGCTTTTCAGACCTTTTGAACACTTGCTATAAATAATTCATGTCCCCAAAGATATATATGTTGGTACGTTAATGCTTGTTGAGATGATCCAAAGAAATCAACAAAATCTTTATTCTAAATTTGCCAACAGGTCAAAATTGGCAGAGTACATTACTTCTCATGAGTATTTAGATCAGTTCTACTAACAACTGAATAATTTTCCAAAAGCACAAACGTGCTTACCTGCTACCAAAAGCCCACAGGTAGTAGATGTGTCAGGAGCACTGACATCTTTGACAATTCTCCACCTAAAATATGCCTTCTAATACACCACAGCTTTACTCCTCTGCACCTTGAAAACTCTTGATAATTATTGATCATACCTGGAAGAAGAACAGAGTTCTGCAGAGCAGGCTGCCTACTTCTTTCTTAGGCATTTGAGTTTGAGTAAGCCAGTTGTCCTGAGTACCCCGCACTTAGTAGTACCCATTAATCCCCTTGAAAGCTACCAGGGGCAGAGTGGAGAGTGTGAATAAAGACGTGATAACCATGTCCACTGCCTCCCTGTTCGTGCCACATACATCAGGCATGTGATGTTTTCTTCCATGTTTGTGAGATTTCCACCCTCAACCTCTCCTTCCAGCTCCTGCATCACACTTCCACTGTTCAGCTTTCTATTTCTTCACAGAGCTAGGATGAAAATCAAAATGTTAATATTTTCTTAGTTTAAAAATATCCGTTTGAAAGAAAGGATTATCTGCCTTAATTTTGGGAGAAACAGGAATTAAATAAGCCCCAGAGTGGAACTGTTCCTTAATAAAAGGGCCGGGGAAGGCGGTGCGGTGATCACTAAACAATCCTGGCACTGCCTGTTGAAGAGCAAGAAGCATCCCTCACCGCTAGACAGATGCTGAGCACGATGTGCACTGCCAGGCCATTTTCAAAGCACTGGAAAGTGGTTTTGTTCATTTTTATACTGTGCATGGTTATATGGTTTAAGCCATGTGGCACCAGCTTCCAGAGCAGTACTGTTCATGGAAACCATCACTGAACGATAATCCCTGCTTTGAGGAGATGCGTTAAGTTGCCATTGCCACTGACTTTCTTCTTCTGCTACCTACAGCCTTCTTGGCTTCAGAAGGAATATGATAACAGTAACACTGACCTTCTTTAATCCTAACTTTGTTTCTTAATGGCATTTTTATCCTTGGTGCTGCCAATAACCATGCAAGCTTGAGACTTCTAGAAAGAAAACAATAAATGGATCTGGACACATCAACAGCAAAAAGACCTGTATGGACCTGTAAATCTATGCAATACTAAAAGTCCTAAATCTGGTAGCTCTCAGCAGCATGTAATCTGACATAGAAGTAACATTTTCCAACCTAAATGATTGTATGATTCTATGTCTGATCTTTAGCCGGTAAAAACTGGCATGGCTCCATTTTTGCCAATTAAATCACCACAACTCACACTGAGAATCTTCTCTATCTGCTTTTTTATTAGTTGTTCCAAATGGATGGCACTTTCCTCAACTTCACCGTTTAAATTAGATCTGATCAGCAGAAACACTGTAAATTGACTCAGAAATTAAGATACATGTTTATGAGGAGTTTTCACTGCCTGTAGAAAATGCACACGACAATTTGGAATTTAAGTAAAAAGATAAAGGGTGAATAATACACCAAGTCAAAGGTCCGTATGGGCATGTAAAATACCTGTCCTGCATTTAAACCATGTAGTTATTAAACTGATCTCCGCTATTCTGCAGATGTAAATGCATGGCTGGTAGGGAGGTGGATACCTGCAGGTGCAATCACAAGCAGTATGACTGTGCAGAAACAGCAAGCAAAAGCCTGACAGTTAAACCAGTGCTGAGACACAAGACCATGACCAAGAATGGATCACGTGCTTCACACCCTTGTTAAACTCTCCCCAAAAACCTGAACTTTATGAGGTTTGTGTTCTTCTAATCCCATGTACAAGGACACTAGGACTGCAAGTGGTTCCCTGAACAGCAACATTTGGAAAGCATGCCGGTTAACAGATTCACAAGTATTATGTTCTGCACATCCTGTCTCCTTGTGTTTGAAGCACTGTCTGCTTCCTCAGTTCAGTCTCGCTTATTTACCCAGGGTCAGCCTGTGGCTGGACTGTGCTTGGGTGTGAGATCAGAAAGTTGCTGACAACACTGTCCCCTCTCCCAGCCTGGCGACCCCTCAACAGGAGGGCTGCAGCATCTCCTTTGTCTCTAAAGGGTGGCAAGAAGGTGGCATCTGAGCGAGCCCTCTCCCTGTCCCAGGGTGCTTCCCCACGTCTAAGCCATGCAAGCTGGAGGCACGTTTTCCCCTCCAAGAGCTCAGTGCTCCCCAGTGCATCCACAATAGGTGCGCAGCTCTGTAGCAGCGCCGGAGCACACCAATACTGTAGCACACACAACCTGGCCCTTCCCTGAGTTCCCCTTTGTTTTTAAGGGAAACTTACTCCTACGGCAGCAGCACACTCCAGAGGAACCAGGCAGTCCCACGGATGAATTGCTCTTAACCTGCTCAAAGAACAGATTAACATAGCACTATTTGTGAACAGAAAGGCAGTGAATCATTACACCTCACAGGGATGACATGGAAATTAGCCAAAGACAATCCCTGAAAATCTAAAATGCTGGAGTTTTTCCTTAATAATACTTACCAGCAAGTAATATAAGGCACTGCAAATAGCACAAAACAACTGTACTACACAGGGATGGGAAAAGAGCACAAAGAATCAAACGCTGCCCTATTATCAAACCTCTCCAGCAGAGCAGCTGATGCAGAGATAACACGTGCCTATATTGAGCCAGCAGATTATTTCATTTAAAAATTACCTTTCCAGCTTTCCCGAAGCTATCTTACAGGACTGCAAAAGCTATGTATGCACAGGTGACAACCAGAGAAATGTATACATTTAGGAGGAGGAGAGCATTTTGGCTGCACGTGTTCCTTCACACAGATTTTCACAGCTATGCTCAAGCAGTTCACCCTATTCCAAATTCTGCAGCAGCAGATGGGAGACCGTACCAGAGGCTTTACACCTGTTTCAGTGTCTAAAACTGTGATGGCCACTGGAAACTTCTACATATAAAATCAAGGGATTTTACAACTGGAACTGCTTCATCAGCGGAGCTGGGATCTGTAACAATCCATTTCTCACAGATTAGCATATACTGGGACAGAGGAGACTTAATACTTGGCTGGAGGTTACCCAGACTGCTTGGCACTCTTACATGAGCTCTGATGGATGTCAGCTTGGCAATTTAAGATGTTAAATCCCCCAGCTGTTAGTTCTGCTGTACCAGGTAGCCTCTGGCAAAGACTACAACTGCTATGGCAGTTCACAACCCACCACCTTGGCACAAACCCACTGTCCCTGGCAGCAGCTGCAGCAGGCTCTGGACCAGCAGGGGTGAGATGCAGAGACACATCTCAGCTAATAAAGCAGCAGACAGAAGGAGAGGGCAAACAACCAGGGACAGTAGCATCAAACTGCTGCAGCTAAATCACCCAGTGCTTGTCTGTTAGAGGCTTCTGACTGCACACAGCTGCCCCACTCTAGCATCCTTCATTACAAATACAAGTGCTGACCTCACCACACCACCTAGAAAATAGGACGGGATGCTGTTATTACTCTGATAAGTCTTTGTCCCTTTGAAGTCACCAGTATCACAGTCACGGCATGACCTTGTGGACTAAGCTTGCACCTGGCTTTCACTCAGCAGAAAAAAAGTGTTGTGCCAACAGCACCAGTCTGACACTAAATTAAATCCCTGTTTGGGGTTTTTCTTCCAGCATCCCCCAAGCTTAAGTGAAACGTGTTTCACTGTCACAGGAGAGGGAGGGCCAGGCTGCACTCCGACTTGGCAAAGTTATTTACTTCTTGGCAAGCGACTATGTGTTTTACAACAGGTCTGAGCAGATTATCAGAACTGTCCCTTTGGTCTCAAAAATCTGTGTCTCTATGACAACTGTAATGCTGCAGCATGATTCAGGGATCAAGACTGCAACACTGAACCATGCATTAGCCTTGTCAGCAGCACTCTTAGAAACCACTTCACCTGTGTGGGTGAGCTGAACAAGCCCACAGAAACCTGAACAGAGCGAGCTGGGGAAAAGAGGAAGATTTATTTAGTCAGCTGCAGTATAGAAAATGGTGATTCTGCCTTGACTCCATTGTTTTTATGGCTGTCCCAGCTTACTATAGAAATAGACCTAACACTAGATATCTGTAATGCTTTGATGAAAGTGCAACCAACCTGAAGTGATATTCCAGTGAATCGGTAAAATACTCCACTTGAACCTCTACATAGTTTGTTGCCAGAAAAAACAACTGTGTTCATACCTAAACATTCATTATCACCTCTGTTGGCACAGAGTGGTCTGACAGAATGAGATTTGAACAGATTTATCACAGCTCCCTGCTTGAGACGAGATTGCATTGATCCAGGGTATGATTGCATTTGGACTACCAAGGATATAAGAACCTACACCTCAAATAAAAAAAGAACTATTTTTATTAGAGATGACAAGCCTGTCTTAAATCCAAGCTTTCCCAGACAGTTTTTCCTTTGCCTGTCTGCAGGCACCAGATATCTAGTAATTTATTCATGCCTGGCAATAAAAATTCACTAATGAATACAACTGTGCTGGTACCTGAGGCAGCAGGAGCTTTGAGCTGGATCCACTCATGCCTTTTCCCTACAGTATCCAAAACCACTAAAAGGGCATCTGGTCTCATCCTGCTTCTTCTCACCAAGCATAACAAATTGCTTCCACAGAAGGCATAATTTCTGCCCTCCCAAAGGAACTCATTGCTCAGAGTATTCTAAAAACCAGTTGCAAGGCCCCTTCCCAGTTAAAAAAAAGGATGGAAGGATGCTCAAATATATGCCCTTTTTAAGAGATTCCACCTTTCTGATGTTCCTAATGAGGGCAGCTCCCACTCCTCACAGTTGCTTAGGTTCTGCCACATCTGTAAAGGAAGAACTTCTTTCACTCACCCGCCTGTCAGACTCCACCTGCTCCCCCATGAGACCTGTCAGCCGTAAACCTGTGTCCCAGCATGCGTTGCTTCCCCCAGGCCCTGCAAACCCAGAGGGAAAACCCCCTTGTTTTCTCTGCTTTGACTTGTCTCTGGTTGTCACAGTGTAGCACTGGGAATAAAAGCTCTCTTCTGCCTTCTGGCCAGTTCCTGTAACCGCTCTAAAATACATACTCAGCCTTAAATTTATTTCAAACTTGGTGGACTACAAAGAGAGAAAGAAAAGTATCTGTTCCAAAACTCAGATCACTCAAACAGTGGGATCTTTCTGAGATAATTAACTATCTGAATGCAAAAGGCAGAAGAGTTCCTGCCTGGCCATCTTGACTTAATCTGCCAGCTATAAGTGATCAGAGGTTCTTAGCATTTCGTCTCATTCACAGTATTCACAGTTCATCAGCGTGCAGGTGGGTCTCCATCCATGCCACCTTCTGTACTCCCACTGCTGCCGGCTCTCTGACATGCATAAAATGCCTTAGTTCACAAGGACACTGCCATGGATCAAATGCCATATTCAAGCAGCTAGCTGCCACAAACCCTAGCAAAAGAACAGTTAACACCAGTAAAACAGAAAAGCACACTTTATCACAGCACACTCATAAAACAAGCAAGACACTACCATAGGAAACATCCCAGCAAGAGCAGGAACGGAGATCAGCACACGAAGGCTGCTGGTGTGATCCCATATACTACCCATTGGGACATCAAAGCGACTACTCTCTGGGCAACATATTCTGCAATTTGAAACACACTTTGATAATTTCTAAAGACATTCAGATAACACACCCCAGGTCACTCCATATAGCTTATGCAGAATACACACACTGAGCTTGTATCACTGCAAATTCACTCTCAGAAGGATTGCCCATGCAGACTCTGCACGCACACAGCAATCTGTAGATCCACATTAACTTCTGACACAGCTGAAATGCCATCCTTCTGAGCTGCAGAGAACATGCTGGCAGCAAAACAGGAGTGGTTTTAAAGTTACGGCATGAGCATCCACAGCAGCAGATTTAAACATCACAGGGACAGAAAGACTAGCACAAAGCTCTGGAGCTGAGCAAGTTGTTTTTCAGATACTCCGAGAGGCAGATTCACAAATAGCTTGTTGATATTGAAACTGAGAAATTAGCCAATTAGGACTGTGATTCATTTTTTCACATGAAAAATTGAAATGCATTTTTGGCTCTGTTTAAGTCATTCCTTACCACTCATCTTTTAAGTCAGTCACTAAGCTAAAATAATTCATTCTTCACAGTACACTAGTGTTAAGCCACAGCAACTGCTCTGTTTCCACACTTCGGAAAGATTTCTTTTCCCAGAGGACTATAAACCAGTTATTTTACTTTCACAATGTATTTTTACACTGCATACAAATTTGGAAGTCACTCAGATGCTGATAGTATAGTCTATATGACTTTCCCTTTTTATTTTCAAAAAGATGGATAGCTTGTCTCTATAGGGATGCATATATTTTGATAGCAATTACTTGACACTTGATGATTTCAGTGCACGGCACATGAAGTTAGCCAAGTCACCTATCTGGGACATCTTAAGCACTTTTGTGTTGCACACAGAGGAATGCAGAGTTATTCTCACCGACTGCCCTTCTCATTGTAATGCCATCCCGGTAGCCTCTGAGGTACCAATACATAGCCCAGGCTGTCCCCTGGTGACCACAGCGGACAGGAAAGCTGGGATCAAGTCACTTCGCAGCACAGCCTCGCCAGGTCTCAGTCTTCAGCCTCTGACCGCCCCCAGGCCACGGGAGCAGCAAAAGGAAAAGCTGGGCTGCCTTTTCAAAAATAAGGGTTTGTTTAGAGGAGAGGCTGATTTCTCTGGAAACAGCTGTGCTCTTAAATGAGTCTGTATTGCTGCAGTCAGAGCAGCAGGAAAAATAATCTCTGCACCTGGTCATATCACATTTTTTGGAAGAGCTGGCATATTTTCCTTTGCGATAATGCAGTTGTCCTAGGACGTAACAGCCATAAGTACAGTTTGTGTATTTACTTGTCTTCTGCCAAGGTGTGAATTGCCGTACAAAACAAGCAAAATCCAGAACAAATTGGAAGATAGTGGTACTCACAGATTCACTTCAATTTGTGAGAATGAAGCCTTGCCCCAAAGGCACCCGAGTTTACAGATATTATAAAACTTGAGAAATTCTCTGTCCATTACCTATCCACTCTGTGTCTTGATCTGTACCTATGGCTCCTTGACACCACAATAATACAAATAAACAAAACACAGTGCCTCAAGTCTCAATGTAGAAAGACTGCTTACCTGACCTGGGACAACATTAACGTGAAGTGATGTTATTAAGTGGGCAGTGCGGTCACATACAAGTCTTCCAGCCCTCAGGAATCTACCCTGCAGAACTGAGAATAGAATTGAGTCCTTCAGATAGACTGTAAACTATATATTCTTTCCATACTTCCCCCTTATGCACTTCTGGCGTCCCTACAAAATGGAGATAGATTGATTTTGTACAGTATTAAAGTCCATGGATGAAAAATAATGTATATTTTCCTGGAAGTAAGAGAATTCTGTTTTTTTCTTCTGCAGTTTTGCTATTTTGCTCCTAATCATTGCTAGCACAAATTCAGTCTCGGCAACACAGGCAGCCCAAAAAATGCTGGTAGCTTGCACTGCTTAGCCCAGCTGTGAACCGCAGGATGTGTCACGGTGTTTAAAATGATGCTGGCTTATCTTAGTGGCCCTAGCAGAGATCAATTTTCTCAGGAGAAGCCAATGCCATCCCAGCTTCCTAAGCAATAGGAATCATTTCTATAGAACCAAGACCAGAATTCAGTCTGAAGCTCCTTTTTTTTTCTTTCCTGTTACATTATAAATCTGTTACCAAGTACAGATCTGGATGTACTCTCCCCTATGTTTTGATTCTTTGTAAGACTTTCTTGTTCCTATTTTGTGGCAGTACAGAATTAGTATTTACCTATGGTTACAGCTGTAAAGAGGATCAGTGACAAAGTTTTAAAACGACAGTCAAACCTGCATTTCCTTTCATGGTCTTGTAACAATGTAATAAAGAACAACACGGTATATTTCAGGCAAGGCTTTTTCCCCAGTGAGGTATATCAATTCAGTAATGTGTAACTATTTTGGCAAAATATGTATGCAGAAAAAGTGTAATACACATGCACAATACATGTGCATTGTAAAACAGTTTTTCTAAAAAGAGTCAATATTACATTTTCAAACATCAAAATACCTGGTATTTTTATTTGAAATTAATTTTGTTTAGAAAAGTACCTTTTTCCTCTCAATTATTCTGAGTTTTGCCTGAATGAAAAATTTCATGTAGCTCAGTATAACTTTAAATCTTTCTACAATTGTTCATGAATGGAAAACTCAGCTACTTACACAGCCAGAACATTGAGTAAGTCCACCATGAAAACTTCATTCTCATCGTTGATCTAAAAAGCCCAAGTACAGTGGCACACCTGAATGAAGTAATAAAAATTTTAAAGGGATTTTCACCATGTCAGACAGGGGAACACAATAATGCATAGAAATATCAGGTGTACTTGCACACGCCATGCTGGTATAAGAAAGAAACACAACATGTCCTGATTCACCTGCAGTCTGAGTCCTGTTGAAAACAGAGACCCTACTGCCGTAAACAAGAGCAGCTTTTGGCCTGACACGCTGGAGCACAAACCAGATGGACCTGGATTTCAAATGCCTTTTTCACCAAGTACAGCAGCTGTATCTAAAATGGGGGGAGTCTGCCTTGCAACAAAATGAGAGCCCTTAGAAGTAGATCTTAATTAGGCAAACGAAATAAGTGCTCAAGGGCAAGATGTGTTTACAATATGAGCAGACAAAACTATGTACCATGCAATATTGACTGAACTAAATTAATTGAATGCTAAGCAGCTGGACCTCTGTTGCTAATGTTTACATAATGTGCTTATAAAATAGTGTTCTCTTTTTAACTTTGTAAAGCAACTCAAGTCAGAAAAAAATTCCAGGAGTATGGCTCAGACTGGGATAGCCATCTATTGTACAGCAGCTCCAGGTGAGAAAGGAAGAGGAGGAAACTGAAGGGTGAAAATTGTGATATGCAACAGGCTTATGAACTTTACATAAAATGTGCTCCTGACAGCACTACAGTCAAGTTGCCTTAGTCTGGTTCAGGTGGAGGTGTGGAAGTCCTTTGAGTTAGCAAAAGAGGTGACGGGCTGCGACACTGGGCTTCCAGTAGAGGTCATGTCTCTCTCAGCATGCCGAGCGCTCTCATCCGCGTCAGGCACTCCCAGGCTATGCTGCCAGGACTGGAGCAGAAACAATTTGCGGTCTGCATTTTGCTGTTCCTCAAAATGTTTTTTTTTCCCCTTCTTGACACACCAGAGGGGAATGAAAGACAGAAGATAAAAAGAAATAGCGCGGGGGGGGAAAGGCAAGCAAACGTCACCAGAAGAGGTCGGGAGCTTTGGCTCAGCTCTCTGCAGACTGAGATACAGCTAGTACCCAGACTAATTGTCCACTGAAAAGGAGAAGAAAGGGAAAAGCAGAAAGCTCAGAACAGATTTAGGAAAAAGGCATCTTGGAACAAAAGAGAAGACAATGGAGATTTCTGACCCTTGCTACTGGAAAGAAACAACTGCTCTCTTCCCAGCTCCAAACTCTCAAGGACAGTCTGGTACCAGCAGCAAGTGAACCTGAATGTGAGGAAACGAAACTGTTGGGGTTAATGTCCTCATGTATAGCCTCTGCCCTGGTTGCTGTTCGCTGGCCTTTAGACAAGAACGTGACAGCATGACTTCAGAACTTTGCTGGTTTCAGCCCCACAAGAGAAGAGGATTCAGGCAAAGGCAGCTGTGCTTATCCGGACCGATCCGTTAATAGCAGCTGTGCACCTGTAGTGTTACATGTACAATTACGCAACTATCTAAGTATTCTACAAGAAGACACTGGTCAGGAGCACACACTGCACACCTGCTTTGCTAAAAAAGTTGAAAAAGTAATATCATTGCTGCTAATTCTGAGACAAGAGGTCATCAAAATATCTCAAGTTCCAAGTTAAATCACTGGCACTGCTTGGTAAACATTTGCACATAAGAGACTTCTGAGTTTTCAGATACATTTTAGCCAGAGTTACTATGGGCAGGTTGCTTATTACTACACAAAATGACCATGGGCATGCACAAAGTTTTCTAATTGCAATTTAATTGACATGAATTACACAAAGATGTATGGAGTTAGAGGCTCTCAACATCAGGCTAAAAGTCATCACTCCAGTGTTGAAGTAAAAATGTGAGTTGTAAAGGTGAAAGACATGAGAGGGGCAAATCAGCAGCAGTGGAACGTCAGACCCCTACCTGCTGTACTCTCTCAGATCAAATGTCTGTCTCACCCATCCTCTTGTCTCTAACAGTCGCCAGCAGCACATATGTATGAAGCTGGAACAGAGCATAGGATATACATGTTGATATTTCCCCAGTACACACCTCCAGTAAGTGTTCTGCACTTTGCTACCTCAAGTCATAAATAGTATCATTGTGTTTAATAACCTGGATAGATTTTTATTCTGTGAATATTTGATAGCTTCCAAACAAGTGTAAACTTCTGACACGTCACCTTGTGCAATGACTTCTGCAGTTTATCTGGACATTGTATTTCCCTTTATTTCTTTCAACTATCCACTAGACATATGATTTGTTGCTTTCTAGGAGTGTGAGGGATTGTGAATAATCACGTCCTGTTCAGGCTCACCATGATAACTTAGGATCTTATAGATGTTTGTCATAACATTCCCTCAGCCACCTTACCTCCAGACTGAAGAATCATGACTCAGTCAGTCTGTCCTTCAGTGGAAGCGTCATCTCTGTGGCCCTTCTTTTTGGCCAACTTAGTACAGCTATTTTGGGGAAAGAAAGAAAACTGCATATAATAGCCAAGAAATAGCACAACATGAACTGGAAAGCATATGAAAATGCAAACAAAGAATTTTGCATTTGCTCTCCTTTCCTTTCCTAATAATTCCTTGAGTTGTTTGTTTTTATAGCTAATGAGAATAAAACTCTTACTAGTGAACAGAAAAAAAAAAAAAATACCAGCATGCCTTATGAGAGGTACTCTTGCACATGAAAGCCACACTAGATAAAACATATTAATGTGTATTTCTGATTGTGCACTGCAATATACTTATTTTAGAGTCAGTAGGTCCTTTGACATCACTGGCATAATCCAGTAGAAGGAGACAAATAAACCTGTAAGGCATTTTCAGCACAAGCCTGACTACTTATCCAGAAATCTTCAGTGTTTCCATCTATTGAGACTGCAGTGATACTAAGTCCTGCTGTGTTAGTCATTAAAGAGATATTAAGCAAAACCAAACAATTCCTCTCCCAAAGGACTTTCAACCTTGTATCAAGTCTCGCTTGAAAATGAGGTTTAAAAAGTTAGAGGGGCAAAAAATGATAACAAGTAACAATGAACCAATATTAAAGGTGTTTGCGCTGTAAGGCAAGGTTATAACTCACTCTCTGAACTAGATTAGGATGTTGCAAGAGTGACTTTATGCTGTAATAACATTTATTTTCTGCTTCTAATGGATAGGAACTGATGTCTCCAACTGGGATGAAACAGATTGCTCCATATGTTAAATTTATTTTTATGTGAGAAACCTTCTGAAATAACTGACAATTTGTAGTACTCCAGCAGTCTAACCAAGTTTTTGTATGGGTCAGTATTGCTTAGACTAAATTCTGACTCATATCCCCAGTTACAATCTGCCATCTACCTATAGAAAGCATTTCTCAGTGAAAAGAATAAACAACTTATAGATACAAACACCCAGTTGAACACAGGTGGCAGGGAGCCTTTTCAAGCAATTCTATCACTTCAGTGTTAACTAGTGACATTTCTTTCCAAAACCCATCGTCAGATCCACAGTGCCCCGTTCACGCGTTGGGTTTAAAGTTGAAATAGTACAACAAATTTACCAGTGGATGGATGATCTCGGTGGTGTGCAGAACAAATTATTTATCTTCCTGTTTGAATACAGTCATAGGAATAATAACTGTGTGAAACAAGAAAAATGATATTGTAAGAGCACATTCAGCAGCAAAGACTAAGTTGTTAGGAAAGGGATGATCCAGTAGTGATGGAAGAGGCTTGCGTTCCAGCCCCATGTCCTTACGTGAGGCCAAGTGGTTTGGGGCACACAGGGTGGAAATATTCTTTTGAAATGCCCTGTTTAGACTCAGATCCCTAAGGCAGAGACCCTGTTGCTCAGTGTTTCAGAGCTGCCTGCCCTGGAGAATCAGAAGGAAAATGAGGCTCCAATTGGACATCTCTGTGGAATCGGTAATAACAGTAGAACCGTGACTTTATTCGTTAACTTAATGTAATATAGATCTTTATTTATCCCAGAGGTATCTCAGATGGAAAGTACTGCAGTGGAAAATAAAAGAGCCTGGTGACATTAACATCTAATACACTGTTAACCTCAGCTATATCAAAATGTCAGCAACATTTATAATTAATTTTTTTTTCCTGTGAACAGCAAATTTGTACATAACCTATTTCTTGCCGTGCTTGAATCGAGTTGCTTTTTACATCGGTGGTGCTTCTGCCCAAGTGTTCTCACTTAACTCTCAGCTGCTGGTCTAGAAGAAAAACAAACAAACAAAACAACAACAACAAAAAAAGCCACAAAAAAAAAAAAATAGGGTTTCTATTTCTATCTATGTGACAGACACATCAAGGACTCTATTATCACTTCTAAACATTATTTTCTAGGAAGCAGAAGTTCACTATCTCGAGCTGGGCAGTTAAACGTATTTTGATGGTTTTGAAGATGAAAAAGAATTGACCAAGCAAGCAAAGGCTTAAATGGATCAAATAATTTTCATGGGACCTTTATTAAGTTAAAAATTAAAAAAAAAAATCTTAGCAATCATTTATTATTTAGGTCAACAAAACCACAGGCAGAAATCCTGGGGAAATTGTTTGATGAAGTGGGCTCGGCTGCTAGGGAGGGCAGCCCAGAAACAGGGCCGTGTTTGCTCCAGAAACACTCAGCAAACGCGTTTCAGCCCCGGCGCCCCCGCACGAGGCCCCGCCGTTAAACGCGGCCGCTCACACGCAGCGCCCGGCGCGCCCGGC
>JAVJGI010000001.1:57312757-57344929 GCA_035590275.1 Ibycter americanus
CCGACGGGCCGCGGCGCAGGGCCCGGGGACAGGCGGGACAGGCGCCCCCCGGTGCCGGGTGGGTGCCTTCAGAGCGGCGCTGGAGCTCTGCCACAGGCGACTCCCGCGCGGAGAAGCCGATCCTGATTTTCAGGGAACGGGCACCACTGGATGAGAGCAACCCCTGGTGTTACGGCAGCTACACGTGACTAAGGCCATGGTCTTACCCATTTGGGGAAACGGTTCTAGACCGCCGCAGTTGCAACCGCTCCTGACAGCTGTTATGAACGTAACTGAACTATTTCAGGTTCCCAGTATTCGACTCCCGTGAAACTGGCGTTTGGACATCACTGCCCAGCTGTAGCACTGCGCTGGCTGCCGCAGAAGCAGAGGCATCCCCTGTTAAAGCAGTGACACAGGTATGCACGCCGAGGGAAAAGCATCACATGCGGAAAAGAGCTGCCAAGGGAATACCTGGGCAGAACAGATAAGTCCAGTGAACAAATCAGCATGTCAGAACGGGCCACTGCACAGGCTAGAGCCACTTTTTCTGTCGTTGAAACAGCCTTTCTTCCATTGCAAATGTGCAGGTATATGCTGCCAAAAATGAGGGTTTATCATTGCCTGCTGGCCAGAAGCTAGCGCTGCTCCACACTGAACGTTTGCTCATTTACAGCACTACAGCTCCTCATCTGAAGGCACCGTACACTTCAAAAAGGAGAAGGAGTGATCTGTCCTCTACTAACTCTGTTCGGAGCCGAGATCAGTTCCAGTCTTTAAACTGCAGCCACTGCCTTCCTCTCAAGTTTGCTAGTTTGGAAAGCAAAAAGCGGTGTCAACACCTATGGAACATGAGGGGCTCCAAGCCCTGCACCTGTCAGTCATCACCGGCTGTGAAAGCGATGCCTCTCACACACCTACAACGTGCAAAGCACATAATGAAAGGCATCGCACAACAAAAATCATGTCACACCAAAGAACGGACTGCCTGAGGAGAGTTTACAACTTGTTAGCGTCTGGCAGAGTTATCACAGTGACTGTCAAGGAAATCACGATTGTACCAAGGTTCTCTCTATATGAAACCACGGGAAGATGTTCCTGCTCGATTGCTCTTCTAAAAAAAGAGCTAACAAATGTGAACGCTCCTACCTGAAACATCATTATCCCTCTCACAACTTCGCCCAGCTTTAACCCGCAAAAATTCAAGGCACAAATCAGCATATTAGAAACAGCAACGGCTCACACTAGATCATTTTTTGTTGTATTCTCAAGCTTTTTTTAAGTTTGTAAAGGTTAAAGCCATGGCCTGCTAGCAGTGATGGCTTGTCATCCTCTGAAATCTTCCATGCAAGGTTCTTGATCTTGATCAGTTGACTTTATAACCTCGTAGTTCTAGTTTTCATTTTGTAGTCAAAGTCATAGAAATCTTTCCAAGACTAGTGCAAAGCCCATCTGCCTACCTTACACAACTCCCATAATCTGTTTTTTCAAGGGTCCAGCACCACCACACACTGTACCGATAACATGATGCAATCCTTTGGTAGGAATTGTGCCCATCTTCTTTTTGAAATCTGCCCTGGGATACCCCAGGTGTTTATTTGTTACCATTGTGGTTTTAACAAGTAAATCTACCGTAATTCACCTTTGTGGAATGGAATTTTATCTGCAGTTAGGTGCCCAAATTATTCCCTCTTTTGTCAAGCAGGCAGAGGAACTGCAGAGAGGCTGGCAGAGGCTGCCTAAGGAGACAGCAAATAAAGTCAGAACTTGCTGGGAACGGGAGATGCTCCTTTCTCTGCCCTGGGTCCCAGCACGCACCGGCCGAGAAAGCAGCACAACTGCAGCAAAATCAGAGGGAGGGGTGTGAAAAGGGCCCCAGGTGACAATGGCACAGAACAGAAGAGTCAGATTCACTCTTTTCTTTCAAACCCTGAAGCAGAATCCAGGATTCTGACATCTAAACCTTTACCTGTGACTTTGCAGCAAGTACTGGTGCAACAGCTTAGGTAGTGCTGCGCCTTTCCTTTTTATGCTAGCCCCTAAAGACAAAGAAATAGCTGTGAGTGTTACCTCGTGTAGAGGATATCTGTGTGGTACCAAGTCTATACACAATCACTACCCTTTCCCTATGAGATGACAGCTTACCATTTCCTCTGTTTTGCTTCATCTTTTTTAAAAAGGGAAAACATTCAACAGAGGGTTTTTTATAATACAGATTTGCAAGAAAACGAGGTTAACACGTCCCTGACAATCTTAGTCTTGGGTGTTTAAACAGACTTAGAAGTCTTCACTCCCTCCTTCAATCCTTCTGTATTACACCCTGAATGTGGCTCACGCTGGCCGCATGGCTTGTGTGCTTTGCCTTTAAAGCAGCTACTGAAGTCCCGCTACCGAGCAGCTACCTCGACCTTTTTCAGTGAAAAGCTTTTGGCTTCTACCTGGAAGGAATGAAAACCAGCCATACAGAGAGCCCTGTGTGGGAGCCCTGGGATGGTTCATTTTAAAAAAAATTAGCATAAGTAATGGGCAGCACAGTTTTAAGCAAACAGCAGCGATCCATATTACACAGGTTAGTATGGTTTCGGGAGCAATTCGGATAGTCAGCAAACCATGGCACTGAGCAGCTCACAAAGAAGATATGTGAACACTTAACCTTGTTCAGCCCGTCACTGTGTGTTTGCAGCAAAAGATTGCTGTTCAGTAACTGCAGACTTCCCAAGCAGTCCCCGGAGCCTGGCAGCAAGTTGCGAGAGCTTCTCTGACTGTCACCAGGGAAACCACAGACCCGTTCTGCAAGTGGTCACCGTGCCAGAGACGAGGCTGTTACCAGGCGCTGTCACAGGGCATCTCTAGACTGATCTCCCTAGCTAGAAACTGCGTTACTGCTGCATATGAAAGGATAACTTCCTAATTCTGTAGAGGCTTCCGATGCTATGGTTGGTTCAGCTGGCGAAACTACTGCCAAGTTTTCTAAAGCTTTGAGTTCAAACACATGTTTTTATTTGATCTGTGTCATACGGTTTAAACCTGATTAAATCTAACACCTGAAGGAAAAATCTAAAAATAGATGAGTGTTGTTCTCTCCTTTGGTAGATATCTGGAGAAAGTAGCAAAATGCAATAAATTGGAACCAGTTTAAATATTAGTTCAAAAAAGTCATCAATTGTGAAATATTTTTTCTTTTAAACTCAGTCAGTTTTGAGTTTAATCAAAATGTTTTTGAAAATGGTAACAATAATGTTAACATTTCCAGTGGTAGAATGGCAAATTAATTTTTAATTAAATGATAAATAATCAACATCGCTGTTAAAAGGAAAGAGAAGAAAGGTGCTAGTTTTGAAGTGGATAGGAAATAGTCCTGTGATAACAGAAGATCAAAGATGGCATGGTCTAATTAAAATATAAAATGCTGCATGAATATCAAAGGAATACCTACAGCTCTGACAGACATTGTACAGGCACCTGAATTCTTCTAGAATCATCTTTGCCTCCACTGGCTCCAAACTCGGTATTTTGTCACAGCCTGCATAGGAAATCAAGGCAAAGCTGGGAACTGAGCCTGGTTTTACTGTCAGAGCTCCTCTTAGAGAGTTTAAAAGTTTCACTGATGTTGTATCATGTCAGTAAACTGAGTAACTCGAGCCTGAATGAAAAGTAGTAATATTAGAGCTAGCCAAAAATCAAACTTTAACTTTAAATTCTGTCCTTGTTTTCTGTCTTCTCCCTTTCCACACCTAGAAGCTTCCCCGGGGTACGGAGGAGGCTACGGGGCTACTGTATAACAGAAATGTCACATAAGAGAAGGCTGAACTCCTGACTGACGGCAGCTCCCTCCGCTTTAACTGCAACTATTTAAGCCAACTAATAAAACAAAATGAAAAATCAATAATCAAATTGTGCCTCCGTTTCAGATGGATACACTACTGATGATATTGAATTTTACTGGAATGGAGGAGAGTCGGCAGTAACGGGAGTTAGTAACATCGAGCTCCCACAATTTTCTATCGTTGATTACAAGATGGTATCAAAGAGAGTCGAATTTACAACAGGTAAGTACTGGCTAGTTAAAAAAAGCTCCCCCCTCTTCCCCAACCCAGAAATATCAGTGTCTAACTTTCGTTAGACATTAATCACTATACAACTTCTTTCTTTCAGGAGCATATCCTCGATTATCCCTTAGCTTCCGGCTTAAAAGAAATATCGGATACTTCATTTTGCAAACCTATATGCCTTCCACACTGATCACAATTCTGTCGTGGGTATCTTTTTGGATCAGTTATGATGCTTCTGCAGCCAGAGTTGCTCTAGGTAACTTCTTTTCAAAATCAATGAACTACATAGATACTTGTTGCCTTTGAATACAGTAGCACCGAATCCATACAGGTGATTGCAGCAGCATTAATTGGGATCTTACATATGCAGCATAGGGTCTTCATTGCCAGGAAGGCAGGCAGGTGTCCCCTTGCCTACATCTGATGTTCTTGCTCTGCAGTTAGGTTGGGAACCTAACTGACTTCCAGTTGCCATAATTGGTTTTTGGATCAGGTCAAAAGTATCTTGCTTCCAAATGGAAGCATAAAGGTCTAATTCAGGTGGCCGAGGGTACCTATACTGTGCTGCATCAACATTTCTTTGATGTTAAAAAGCATCCTCTCAGGCCAGATGTGTGGCTGGAATGAATACTCAAGATCCTACTGACAGAAGTGGAGTTGTACCAGGTTACACCAAGTGAGCCTGCTGGTTCTTGCCCATACCATGTTCCTTCCTACAACTTTCCATAAGAACCAAGATCTTCTGCCACCATCTGAGCTTTAAGGCACATGTGCTTTTCAACTGCTAGAGCCAGAAAGCATTTTGTTCCACCTTTACTTTGTCTCACCTCTCTGTAAATTTAGCTCATTACACCTGTGCCTAGAGCTATCATCTAGATGCATTAAAAAGAAAGAAAGAAAAATCACGCAGTGATGGATAACACAGTGAGATGGAAATGCTTTACTTGCAAGCACCCCTTTAACAGGAAAAGCTGTTTTGGTACAAGCATATATATCACTTTCTCTTCATCAAAGACCATCACGTTATCATAAAGCTTCCCTTTTTCCTTTCAATCCTCTGTTTTCAGACAAAAGCTAGATACTTAATCCAGTTCCCCAGAGCAATGCAAGCCACCCTATGGGGTCCAGCAGAGCTGCTGCTGTAAATACAGTGATCAGCTCTCTGCTATCTAGGTCAGCTATGGAACACCATGTTCCCTAGCAGAGTTATTGTAAAAATTAAGGCAAGAGGTACCAAGGTAGCCTGGGCTTTTGAAGGCTATTTTGTTCACCCTCTGTTGCACAGAAAGCCAAGAAAGGTGCTGTCAGCAGGCTTACAAGGATTATCTTCCTTTCCAGTCCTGCAAAACACATTCCCTTGCTGTTAAGAATCTGTTCTTGTAATTAAGCCATCTGCATGAGAAGTGCATGGTAGCCGGCAATGCTGCCGTTAGGCCTTTCATGCTCAGATGTCCTTCTCTGTCTGCTTACTCCATGTCTTTTGCTTCCTTTGACAGGAATCACAACTGTGCTGACCATGACCACCATCAGCACCCACCTCAGGGAGACCTTGCCAAAGATCCCTTACGTCAAGGCAATAGATATTTACCTGATGGGATGCTTTGTGTTTGTGTTCCTTGCCTTGCTGGAATACGCCTTTGTAAACTACATATTCTTTGGGAAAGGACCCCAACGTCAAAAAAAGGCAGCAGGCAGGGCAGGACATGCTACAGGCGAGAAGAGCAGACTGGAAACAAATACAGTGCAGGTAAAAGGTTCAAGCCAACTTTTCAATTATTTCTGCTGTGACAGTGTTGATGTATATGATGATAGAGATAAATGCAGTTTGAAGACATATGCAAAAGTGTTTAAGATTGTCTGGAGAAAAATTGTATTTTAAGGAGATTACAGCAATATATATGGTTTGTTCTGTCTTCAACTGAAAACAGAGTAAGAAACTACATAAAATGGAAAAGAATATTCAGAACAAGCATTTCTTGGCAGCACAGAAGAAATGCAAGGGGTACAAGGAAGTTAAATATTTACCATTTCAACTGTATTTCTTTGCCACAGAAGGTGATATAGAAAAAATGCTTATTATATAGTTCCTCTTTACAGATAGAAACTTCACCAAAACTAAAAAGCAAAGACAGACACGTTTGTTTCAGTGAGTCTTGGACGAAGCCCACACCACTGAGCTTCCAGGAATGCAAGGATGCTGCTGCCAGGTTATCACAGCTTTCACAGATGTCAGGATTTTTCCCTCAGGCTAAATTCAAGCAGACCACAGCTACACCCTCTTAAAAAACAAGTCAGACAAACTCCAGGAAGTAATACTACGGACATTTTTTTAACTTGGAAAGGTTTAATTTAGCAGTACATCACTGAGCACTTGCAAACTTCTATAAACCTATTTCATTTTTTCCCAGTTTTTCAGAAATAAACACTTCCCTTAAGTGTATTTGGCCCAGTCTGACTCAAATGAAAATACATATCCTAATGAGCCAAAAATTTTCTTCTGTTCCCTGCTTTTCTTACAATATATTACATCCAAGTATTAATGAGATCTTACCCAGGCTGTTCTATAAACTCCTGTGCTGTTGTGGCCTGAGGTGATAACATTTGGACAAAACTAGATGTGAGCCCTCTGCTTGGCTTGAAGAATGAGACCGGCACATAAAGCTCTAGCAGGTAAGACTTCAGCTTAATGGATGGTTGCAATTTCACATACATGTCAGCAAATGCATTTCAGAAACTGTGCTATTTTATTAGTACTAGAGTTGTGTGTCTTTTGTCCCAGTAGCTACGCCACTACAGTTAAGCATCATTAATAGAGTCATCATGTCCTCAGTCTCAGTGAACTCATGAGCCCGTTAAAAGTCCTTACCCGAGTTCGCCTCCCGTCCCAATGTGTAGGAGATGCTTTATTACAATGGGTGCACAAATTCAGTTTAGATTTGCAGCAGTCTCCAAGGTCCCACAAAGTACTGTCCTCCACGGAGCAGAGGAGGTAAGCCACCCCGTTACAGACTGTCGTGTGCAGGCAATGCCTGTCCATTTCCATGGAAGATAAGGAAGGGAAAAAAACAACAAAACCCACAAACTCTAACCAGCCGCCTCAACAGCTCCTGAGATAACCCAGCCTAGGTGAGAAGCACAGCAAGGATTCATGATGAAGAGGAAAACAACACTTCTTCAGAGGTCAGCTTTGGCTTCACGGGCCCCAGTGCACTGAACTGAGTAAAGGATGAAAAAGTATGAAGGATAAGAGTGCAGGTAAGCTCTTTCTCCTACATATTTGGTGAGTTTGTTTAACTAACAAAAAGCCCTAACTTAATGATTGAAAGCTTTTGTCTAAATGTTACAGTGGCAAAGATTACGCTGAGACTAGTACTCAGAATGGAATAGAAAGTGTTTACAGCCTCACCTGCACTTTTCAGAGCACCGCATGCATAGCATACACTAGCATTTTCCTTTGTACTAGGATTTGTAACTGATCACACTGTAGACTGCAATTCCATTCTGAGACTTAGAACGCTTTAAGTGAACAGACTGCTTTCTGTCTGTACAGAGCAGGTTTGTGATTTTAGAGCGAGAGATACATATACACACCAACACACACACACACACAGACACACACATGTGAATGGGTATCAATGGATTTTGTTATCCCACTGGAGATACATTGATGTGGGACCTTGTGAGCATTCATTTTACTCAGCATGGCAATGCTGATGTCCAACAGCCATATTTCTCTCTTCAGCAGGAATAATGCACATGAGCAGAGCAGTGGGACACAGTAAAGTTATGTGATCTCTAGCAAAGACAGCTCCCAGCCCCTCTCCATCATATTTTGAGACTTTCCACTGGTATTATGACATCTGTACCAGAGCAGGGGAAAGTGGTTTTGGAGCACAAAAGAAACACAGCTGTAAGTATCTACAGTTATAGGATATTTTTTCCCTTTTACTCTTGATCCGTCCCAGTTATCCATAAAGACACCTATAACCAAGAGAAGATATGTAACAGTGCTTCCTCTCTTTGTGCCAGGTGAAGATATTTCTCGTTTCCATCTGACATACAACTCCCACAACTGGAGTTCAAATTCCCTCACCAGATAACAAAACCGTTGGACATGTGAGCAACACTCAACAAACTGACTGTGATATTAACACAGTATAAAGAAGACCCAATGGAAATGAAACCATAATGTTTCATATGTGGCTGTTACTTGCTCTACAGAATGAAGAAGGTGGAAATAAAGCCCTTCCAGTTTCTCAATTTATACCATTTTAATTTTTAATATGCAAAAACAATATTAATTTGTAATAAAAAAGCTTTCTGTTTCTCTGAATAAAGCATAAAGGCTGTTTATATCTCCTTGTCCATTTGTTGAAGCTAGATGTCACTGAGGAAACCACCATAATTATGGTTAAATAGGACAAACCACCTAGCAAGAAAATATTTAGGTAATCCATGCATTCAACTGCTTCTGTTTCACCAGAAAATTATAATGTGAATAAGCATTACACAAAAGATGTCTCTTAAGCATGAGAAAGAGGCAGGATGCAATCATAACTGCGTAAGGGGCTGAGCCATCAAGGGGTTCATATATGGCAACACAAGACATGGTCTCTTGCTCCCCAGTTGTGCACAGCATCACACGTTCCTTTCAAACCTTCTATGAACCACAAAACACCTGGGATGGAAAGCCAGAGACCAGCCACAGGCTGTGAGGACAACGTACAATTTTCCAGTATAGTGGCTACTGGAAGGAGAAAAAGGAGGGAGCACATAACCACACAACTAGCTCAACCGTCAAGTAAATCCACACCTCAAGAAGTATACCCCTGCTGAGCATAACCTGTTTGCAGATCGGATTGTGATAACACTACTGCATTTGTTCCACAGGACAGCTTGTATGAGTAGCATGGCTCTAAATCTTCCATCTTAAGAAAAAGATATTATGTTTTTGTATTGAGATGAAACACAAGCTCTTACCTTTTCTCTCCCAACACTTAACATTAAAAAAGCAGGTAGGTAAAAACCCATTCCAGACAGCACTAAGCATTTGAGACCCATCCTCTGTCAAGGAATGCCAGCGTGCTCCTCCCCTAGAACTGACTGACTACTTTTTATGTGGTCAGCACAGGATTGTTGTTTTGGGGTCTTTTTATTACTTTAACTATTTTACACTTACAATGTCATTTGACGCTCCTAAGCAGGAAACTCATTTTCTGAGTAAACATACAAGGCAAATTCTGAATTCTTCTTCATTATGTTTCCTGAGCACACATCAAGGCTTTTCCATCACTGATGAAGATTCATATATATATACCTGTGCTGATATAGGTTTAAGGTAGTTCCAGTGCAAGCAAAGAATTAAAAATCTATAAACTCAATATAGATACACACTCAATACAGATAGAAATGTCATTACAAGAAGCATCATCATGTACATGCATCAGAAGCATTATTTAAGCTTTCATAATTATACTAGATGACCAACATCAGCTTTAGATGCTTTGACATCTTGCTCGCATATACTTCATTATATGTTCAAAAGACAAAAAAAAAATAACAATTCTTCAGCTTTCTATAACTTTAGGCAAAATGTATACATTGTACAAACAAGGCTAAGCATGTATGTTCATGCAAACACACATTTAGGCTCAGAATATCTGTTAAGCAAGAAATCCTGTTTTCATCTGAGAAATAGTCAGTTTATGTAATAAAATTTAGGGTACTCCTGCTAAAGAACAACAAGGTGGTATCTGAAAGAAAAAATAAATGTGTTGCATCCAGGCAAGGAAGAACTCTGGGCTTGATATGGCTCATCTTTCCTACCTAAGGAGGGGACTGACACACTCTGCTCCAAAGCAGGCAGCCAGCTAGGGGGCCAGAAAACTGAGCAGACAGTTGTCTCTTCCATCCCCATTTTCTGTCATGCCATCTGATGCAAATGTGTCAAAGACTGTGTACAACTGCAGTACATACCTGATGTGGCAAAAGAGCCTCGTCACTGAGACACGGGGTGGAATGAGTCAAAGCCTTCTGGCTGTTTCTGATGCACAGGCTTCCTCCAGCACAGGACCGACAGCAAAACCTCATATCAAGTAAGGGAGAAAAGATTTTAAGACAGAAAATTTACAGCTTTTACTGTCCGCATATTTGCTGTTAATTCGTTCTAACATTAACATAAACAAAACTAATAACAAGTCCTTTTTGGGGATCTCTTTACAATCTGTACATTTTCCAGATTCCTACAGGAATTTGTAGAATTCCTATGCTTCAGTAACAAAACCTCAGTTGCACAAGTTTTAAGAATATTTTGGAGTGAACTTCAATCAATTCTGAAAGGGTTTTTAACGATGCGGGAAATTAACTATTAGTTCGGCTTCATGTCACACAAGTGAAGAATTTGACCCAAGTACATAAGAAGAGCTTTTATACTTTTCTGAGCTAATTTATTCAAGATCAGCGTAAGGCCCTTTGCTCTGAATTGCAAAGTCCGCAATTCAAAGACTGAATTGCTTCATCATGTATACAAATCATCCCGCCTAAAATGATTTAAATAAAACTAATTTTAAAATATAACAGGTTCATTCATAACACTTAAAGTGGGAATTCGCATGCTGCTTGACTTATAATAAACTGTCAGGGCATATTAGTTTAAGAAACACCCCTATGAATCACTTTAGATGGTAGGCAGTTATGAGTTGTCTTCACAAAAGAGAAGCTGTAATAACTGCTTAATGATGCTTGTGCTACTGTTACTGCTCTTACAACACTAAAGTCAATTAGCTTAAACACTAGATTATGTAATCAAAGACAGCTTAAAGAGCTATTTTGCAAAACTGGGAAGAAAAGGTTGATCTATTAGAGCTTCTGAGAATTAAAAAAAAAAAAAAATAATTCCTTTTTACACGGAGACAACTCTGAGATTTTTGCTTTTTCCACAGAAAATGTAAGAACTTAGGGGTAATGAATAGCCCCATAGTTATGGCAGTCCTCTGGAGAGCAGGAAAGCCTAGCTGAAATCTTCCTTCTGCTTAAATTTTAAGACTTGACCTAAAAAGTAAACTGGGTAGCCCTTATCTCAGAGATTGCAAACATCATGCTCATTCGTGACCAGCTAGCCTCCCTAACTCAGAATATATGAGCTTTTCCCACCAAAACCAGTGGTGGGAACTGGGCTGTTCCCACTGAATGCTCGTTTCAGTGTGTACAGAATCAGTCACTAAACCCGAGTAGTGCATCTTCTCTCTGTGGTGAGTTATTATTCCATTTAGAAGACCTTTTTCCCCACAGCTCTCCTGGGTGACTTTTGTACAAATAGCCCCTTCACTTCTTTGTTTTCAGTTAGTAAGTGCTTAGTCTGGCACAGTGTATATATGCCAGCAGCCATCATGCAAGGTTTTCTCCTTGCAGTGATGGGAAGGAACATCTTCCACGCTGCCAGGTGGAACTCAGGCTTCCTCTGGCTTCCAGCTTTCCCCTGCAGCATCCCCCAGAGACTGGATTTCCCCTCGTGCTCTGCCTGGAGTTTTTTCTTGAACATACTTCAAACCTGCTGTAGATGATAATATCATTTCCTAGCTCTGCTATGAATCACTAAAAATGTAAGTCTCAGAGTGTGAACCAAGCATTGCATATCACTGGTGTTTCACAAGACTAGACATTGTCAAGAAGTAATTTTTTTTTTTTTTCCCCTTGGTATAAAGGCATCCCCAGACAGCCACGGTATAGATTGTAACATATTTGGGGTAGGTCCAACACCACAGTTTACAAAAAACAATTTTAATATTCAAGCCTCAAGGTGAAGTCTTTGAAGTTTCATTTAAGAGGTCTGTGTCCCAAGGTGTATTTCCCTCATATGAGCTACAGCGGATGTTTAAATATCTGGGAATTTGAAACATCTAGGAAGTCTTTATGGAGAGGTCAGGAATCATCCTGGAAATACCAAAAAACTTTTCCTAAAAGAGGTTTTACCGCAGACATGTAGAAAACTAAAGATGAGTGAAAAGGTAAACACTTTGCAGTAATGCAGCCATCCATACATACAAAAGGCAACGATATTAAAATATTTTATGTATACATATATATAATTGTTTCTGCCAGACATGTACATACTAGCTGCAGTTTCCAGTTTTTCCCTAGGTACTTGAAACAGCGCCCTGACTAAAAGCACAAATAAATTTAAGTGATAAACATATCTGAAACAACTGCTTCTGGTACCAACATATAAAAATGCAACTGAATGTAAGGTTTCATCAAGTAAAATGGATTATTCTATCTGCACATGAACAAGTTAATAGTATGCAATGGGGAGTGGGGATTTCCATCCTGCAATATAGCAATTCTCCAAAATTAATTCTCATCACAAGCATTTTACAGTAATGGATAAAATGCACATGTACCTATGTGCTCTTCGTATGATGAACTTACTGTTACAAAAGTCTTTTTGAAACTAACCTACAGCACTAAATCTGTATAAACCTGTATAAAATGAGTGGAGACAGCAACATTTTATTTTCACCTTGAGTACGTGAAAGCTTCAAGTGTCAGGTCACCAGACATTAAACATCAGTATTTCATAAAAACCATGATCTAAGTTAAAAATAAAATCAGAAAAGTCTTACTTTACAGGGGCTGAGATAACTAACTGAATTAAAAGGTCCCAGACCAAGAGGCCAGATCAGTATGGAAGGTACTTAGATGCTTAATAGCTAATTTCACACTAGTCAGGAAAGTGTATTCAGTACCTTTTTGTCAACGCTGTACAAGACATGACTGTCACTGCAGTGCCAGGAGTGCCTCAGCAGCAGAGCCAGAAGGCACCCGTCCATCTGGAAAACACCTTGGGCTGGCTGAGGAACTTGTCTAATTCACATTCCTTCCTTGACACAGGTTGATCCCCACGGAAACGTGCTTCTTAGCCCACTTGAAATACGAAATGACATCAGCAGCTCAGACGTGTCCACAAGCCTCTGTGACCCCCGAGCCACCACGTACACGTACGACAGTGCCAACCTGCAGTACAGAAGAGCCACTTCCAGCAGAGACCTCTACAGCAGGAGTGCTCTGGACAGGCACAGGCTTCATAAAAAAGGACGCTTACGAAGAAGGGCATCCCAGATCAAAGTCAAAATCCCTGATTTGACTGATGTTAACTTGATAGACAAGTGGTCCAGAATGGTCTTTCCCATCACATTTATTCTTTTCAATGTTGTTTACTGGCTGTATTATGTCCACTAATTTATGCAATAATGTTACCATAGACTAACATAATTAGACTTGTTTCTTTTCCTTCTCAATTTTGTTAACTCAAGAACTGCAGTAGCCATAACGTTACACGTTCAAGGTAAGATACCCAGCCACTGAATACTTCTAGATTTAAGCTTTCAAAGAAATAAAAGAACCCAACCCAAATCCAGCCTCACCACATTTAGATAAGAATAGTACAGACATGCTCTTAAAAAGCATCTTCAGCGAAAGTGGTATACCTTGATTTTTTTATAAGGAGTTCGTGCATGACCTTTCTGTACCCACTTTTATCTTTTTTTTTTTTTTTAAGTGGAATAAAAATTAGTCCTATTGTATTTCTTACCACATATTGGCAGCCCATGGCAGCATGCTTCCAATTGAGGCAGTAAAACAACTCAAAGTAGTAGTTATGTCACAGTCTTTCAGCATTTAGAGTGCAGAGAAATTTGAAGAAATAACTGTTTGAAGGATTATAACTATTATATCATGCATCATTTCAAAGTTAATAGTTACACTGGGAAGTATTTCCATAGCATCTGTGAGAAGTATCACTCAAGGAGAAGTCAATTCACATTTTCAAAGAGGCAGGGATCTTCAAAAGAAAGGAAGGGTAGCAGAGACAAATCCCACCGAGTTTCCAACTAAGGAATCAGCTGATGACTAACTGGATCCAACTTATTTCCACAAAGTAGCACAGTTGAAATTGATGAGAACAATTGTGCCATTTGTAATTTTGTATTAAAAAGTAGAACACAAAGATGTGTTCATTCCTGGAAGCAACTACTGAGGGATGCCCCAGGTCTCGAGCGGCCACCTTTCTTGACTCCCAGGTTGCCTGTGGCTGATAATTGCAACACATTTTCCCAAAAGCTGGCATATGTCTGGGAACAGATCTGAGGAGATTTCTGCACAGAGTTTCCTATAGATTTCCTTACTCTGCTGAGGAGCAGGAGATACGGCTGAGTCCTACAGCACACTAGTGATGCTGGGTGCACTGCTCCTGGGGAGTTGCTTCTCCCCACCCGGCTGCTTATCGCCTGACACAGCGCCAGCCAAGGGACCGCAGGCAAGGGTCTGTGCAACTGGGAAGCAATACGTCAGTCATCTCCTATCTGTATCAAATCCATTTCCCTTCCCTTGCCAGGTTTTTCCTAACAGTGTTGACACTATGTTGCCTGACATAGCATTTTATTGAAACAGAACTATTATCGGTTGAATTTTATTTTGTATTGAAAGTGTTTCATAGTTTTAGGAGAATCAAGATATACAAGTCAGCAGAGTGTGTGTAGGTATCGAGGTGATTTTTATCAGTGCCAGCTGGTACAGAAGGAAACTTTGATGGGGACAGTAAGCGGCAACACCCACCATTAGGAGTTAGTAGGGAATACAAACGAGTGATGTGGAAAGCTTCTTCACCAGTTCCACACTGACTGGCAGCAAGATCAACTGGTGACCTTATCGCCAGCTGACATTACAACTTTTTAATCAATCAGAACTTCATAATAAATGAAACACTCCTACATGTTAATGCTTGCCACATCCCACAAGACCTGGACCTCCTAACAGATCAGGACCTGCTGCCCCTTCCCTTTGTTTGTGCAGCAGGCTCCTGCAGAAACAGTCTGGCATGATAAAACACCAAACAAGAAAGGGAATAGGTTTAATTTACTCATTACAAAAAACAGAAGGCTGCAAAACAGGCATTTGACATTGTTAATCTAGGGGGGTCCTTGAGACTATCAGTTTTTCTGCGGGCTCCAAAGCCCCAGTCTCATCCCAAGCTCAACGGAACACAAAGGCGGTTTCCTCAGCTGTCTTCTCTCTGTTAGAACCTTTAACCGCCAGTCTATTGAAGAGTTGCACAATTTTACCAGATTAATCAGCCAGTGAGTACAACTTGAGGTGATTCAGGACAAATATTCATTCAATCAAATAGCTCTTCCGAATAGACTACAACTTGTATGCCTATCCCCACCCTAAAACAACTCCAAATATATTTTCAACATGTGTACCATACCAGCAACCAAACTAGGAACTGCCACACATCATCCCACATGGGACATTTTGATGAATTTTTTAGTTAAATTTAAGCAATGTTCAGATCATGAATATTTCAGCGGTATATGGAAGTCTCACATACTAAGTAAACTGAACTTCCTGTAACTGCCAGAAGAGCCCCAGGAGGGAAACAGCAGCAGGGCCGTATGTGCTGTCCATTCCAAACACACGCCCCATTAAATGGCTTTGAATTCAATGAACTGGCACCAGACTTCGCAAACAGAGAGAACAGGTCCATGAGCCCATGCACTTGCCAGCTTTGAGGTTATACGCAGAAATAAATTCAAAGAAAGCAACATGTTCTACAGATTTGTAGGGTAAAATACTCTGAGAAAAAAAAAAAACTGTCAGCAATCAATGTTTTGGCATTACCTGATTTCCCACAGATATTCTCAGGCAGACCACAGGTCAGTAATTTAACCCAGCTGTTCCAGTGGTGCAGAGATGTTACAACCCCTTCTTACAGCTACAGTGGACATTTAGGAAAAGCAACATGGCATTGAAACAAGATTTTAGGTTAAAAAAACGATCCTTTACCTTATATTACAAGAGCAAAGATCAGCTTTACTGGTCTTCAGCATTTTTTCTTGTAAGCTCCTAGCATCTGCATACACATAGTTTCTAGCTTATGGATCATCCAGCTACTTCACCCACAGATGCTAGGCACATGGGTTAAAAGCCGTTACGTTGTACAGTTCCAAGAAAAAGAAAAATACCCAAAAATTAAAATAAAAGGGTATGGAGCAGAGGAAGGGCCATTAACAAACAAAAAGCAGTGCAAATGCAGAACTCCATCAGAACGGCATCTTCCAAAATAGCCTTCCCTCATGCATCAGGAGTCCTTGAACACACGACACGGATACAAACCCCAGCCCTGCTGCCAGTTGTGAATGGCACGCAGCAAGGCCTGCCTGCATCGAGAGCTGGAAGCCACGATCTTGAGTGAGGAAACAGCTGCCAGCTCTCAGCGCACGGTTTTGCAGCAGGGGCTAATAACCCCACCACATACAGAGGCGAGAGCCACTTACTGCAGGCAGTATCTTAGCCCAGAGCCAGCACCTCCTCCCTCCCACAGCTCCTATCCACACATCTAACCACTAATTCTGGTAAAGAAAACAGAATTTGGCATACAAGCTTGCAAGGCACATTGGATTTAAACTAAAACCCCTTGCAAAGCCTCAAAAGAGAATTAAAACCAAAACTTGGGAACAGTGTATAATGGTGTGTGACCATAACTAGCATGTTTTCCCTCTTTCAACTACTTTTGGAAAAAAAGCAGAAGAAAACATTTCTCACTTGAGAGCAATAGCTTGGCAGCAAGGAAAAGACAGTGGTTATTAGAGGCACAGGATGGGAAAATATGTCTATTTATGGGCTACCCATGCACGTTGCCATCTAGAGCTAGAAATCAGCGAGTGCAAAAGAAACCCCTCTTCCCATCAACAGGGCGGAGTCATTTGACTGACTGAGCAATCAAGGTGAATAACGATGTAATGCTAAGTTCCATCACTGTTGTACTTTACTAGTTAGTTTGCCTGCCCTTAGGAACCAGACTTCCAGATCAGCATAGGTAAGGTACTATTGCTAATTAGATTTCAGCTAAACCCCCTTACAATTTGGGCAGCTGTCTCACGCAATCTGTGCTGCAAGTCCTTTTTAGCTAGGTTTCCCAAGGATATGAGCTACTACTGCCCCTGAGTGTGTGTGTATGTTTGCGTGCCTACCTGGGAATCTCCCAACAATATTTGAATCCATTGGCAATTTCAACTACAAGATAACAGAACAGCAAGGATCTATGAGATACCACGTTCTTACGGGTTTCAACAAAGCAGTTAGCTGAGCAAGAGGACAAAGCTCATGTTAATCCACCCCTCTTCTCTGGCAGAGAGAGACTCGATGAACACCAACCTGATCAGTAACAAAAAAAAATAATAAATTCAATATCACAGGAATATTTCTGACAACATTCCTATGCACTGAACAGCACAGAAGTTGCCATTTCAGAGTTACCTGCTGGTTCACCTCGTTCACACTCATAGACAATGTTCCATCCCCTTGTACTGCAAGTGGAGGATTTCTTGAGATGTATCACAAGGGAAGTCGTGCAGCGCTGGGGGCCATGTTCCACCAGCTGCTCCTGTTTCCCATCACTGATGAAACTCTGCACCTTCTTGTGAATTCCCATGTACTGAGGATGCATTGCTAACACTGCCTTGGGAGCATTAGTCAAAAATAGGGGCTGTGTTATACCTGTTATGCACAAAAATATTTTTAAATGGTTTCTGCATTGCAAGGCATAAAAACCATATCCGTGATTGTACAAGTATGTGTCTTCCTACCCCCGTGGGCATCCACCCTGCAGCTCAAAGAAGGCAGGAGATCACAGAAGAATATTGAATTTCAGCATGTAATGATACCAAAATGTATATGCACACCGTGAAAGAATTAAGAGACAAATGAGAAATCTGGCATTTCTTAAAGGAAGACCAGGTCACTTTGGTCTACTTACTGTCTTGGAGTGCAGAGTGAACTCTAATTATGTTGTCTGCTCCTTGGCGTGTTTATTTCTTAATTATTTCATAAGTAATTTTGAATCTCCAAGTGTTATAAAAACATCACCTCTTGTCTTGTCCTGGTGCCAGTCTAAGAAATGGCCTATAGTCATTCTTCAACGCTTATTCTTGGCAAAATCCAATTGCATTTGATTATCATTACCAATGAGGAGCTAAAATAATTACATGACAGCAGAAGCATGTCATCTCTCTAGAGACTCTCTCTGATCAAGAATGTGTTTTAACTTATCACTGGCTAGCTGTACATGCACATGAAAGTATAAAATACCAATCACACTGCCAAAAATGTTCATACAGATGGTTTCCTCTGGCAGATTATGCATTTCAGTGAGAGCATCACCAACCTTGTTCACACCTATGAACATATCAGTTTCCTTGTTCCTGTCTCTGAAACGTCATTTGCCATTTTGATCTAGCTGACAACATATTACCTGATTTTTTTAGGATTTTTTTAGATTTTCAGAGACAACTAACTTTGAATATTGTGTGCAGCAGCTTTACAAAACAAAGCTGGCAAATCATCATTTCAAGAAAGAGCTGAATGAGACTTTGGCATAGGTAAAGCATTCAGGATTGGGTTTTACAAAGGCAGTTAATACCAGTTCTCATCAGATCACCCAATGCTTGCTTTGGCTCCCATCTACATCAACATCAACAGAAATATGGGAGATCTGAAACCTCTGCATTCCCAAGAAGCAAAATTCCTTCTTTTATGGTAGCCATCAAAAAACAGTTTTTTAATCTATATGGTGTTAGGAATCTTTCCCCCCCAGATAGTCCACCACCAAAGCAGTCCCCGTGGACCTACAGTAGTTTCCAATTAGAAAAATTTCCACACTTTCCAGTGCCTTTCATTACTATATTAGCTAAATTAGCTGACTAACCTAATGCTAAAACGTAGCCCAAGCCTTCTCTATGTAGGACTCCTGCTGGTGCTAGCACATATGAAGAGTACCTTTGAGTAAAATTTCCAGCCATAGACAGCGTGAAGCGTTGAACATCCAGTACAACCTCTACAAACCAGCTTAAAACATCAGGTTCTGCTCCTGTGAAGACTTCTCCACAGAGCAGCCTGATGATGTGAACCACACAGGCTTGTAAAAGTCCGAAGGATGAATCTTTGTGAGATTTGCCTCCTTTTCTACATTTTGGTAGTAGTCTTTTGGTCTTTCTGGAGAGGTCCAGAAGTAAGTATAAACTATAAGTTTACAGAGGGAAGCACAGTGTACTGCCAAATGTAATTAAGACAGATTTAAAGAAGTAAAAACTTTACAGACTATCTTGGTGCACTTATGGTAGCATTCTCCAGTACCAGAAGAGTAAAAATACCTTTATTTCTGATACTTCATCAAAAATATTAGTTCACAACTCAAAGGGATAGCAAAGTGTGCATACTTCAGGACAAAGTGTTACTGGCTCTTAAGACCACCCTTCAGAAAAAAGTATAATCATGTTTCAGCACGTTTCTTACAAGAAAGGCTTGCTCCAGAACTCAGAAATGCTCTACACCTTATATAGATCTTTTGAAAATACAGCTTCTTGACATACACAATTGCATTGTTGCAAAAGCAGCTTCATTGCAAGTCACTTCCATACCAATGGTTTGCAGGTCAGATCAAATTGTGATTCACTATAGCATGCCAAGATCAAAGCTGAAATGGTTGATCATTAAAAACATGGTTTTTCTGAAATCACAGGAAGATTTCTATGGAGCAGAGAGAAGTGCAATGAATGCTACTGGAGAGCAAGTAACATTATTTTTATAATTCACTTTTATATTTTGTATCAAGATATGCTGCATTTTCTGATTCAAATTGCAGGTCTGATTACGCAATGTGATTTTCTGTAGGTGCTTTTTAGATGCTGAAATTAGAACTTCATACAGTGTGTCCATTGTAAGTATTATTTTCATTAGGACTTTTGGTTCAAAGAGCCTACTGTACAAAACTTTGTTTCTGCTCTTATGTGCTTAATAGGTCTGTACAAAGCACCTGCAAAACCACAGAGGTTTTATCAATATATTTATGATGGTTGTTTTCCTTTTTTTTTGCCCATGCAACCATGGGACCCAGAAGTGAGCTGCTCTGCAGGAGCAAACAGTGGCAGAATATGAACCCATGTCCCTGAAACAGAACAAAAAGGGGAGCATCACCCAGGAACAACCATCACAAGTTAGCATGGTGGGACATACAAATACTAAAGCCGCTTCACTTACTGTAACCAGTTAATGAAAAGAGCTCAGGCCTGGAAGAACACAATAAAATATGGATATTGGCAAAGCAAGCAGACAGGCAAGGACAAAATTTGAAGTTATTTTATGTTAATGGAGTCTCCTTAAACTCCTGTACCTTTGGTCCAATTCCTATGCCTTCGGAAGATTTCCCCCTCAATTCCCCCCTAATCACAGACTGAAGTGGCTTTATGAGTGACACTCCTCACATCACAGCCCCTCCTCAGCTTTTGTTACTGGTACAGTTCTTGTATTTTACTCTGGTCCCAGCATACAGTTCCTCCAGGTTGTGGGGTTGGGACGTGCACTGAAGTGCTCTGGGCTGTATGGAGACCTCTGTGTGGAAATGTTACACCAACTTCCCTACCTAACCTCCCAGTCTTCAGTCCAGAAGGGAGCACAGCCAGGCATACTTGACAGACATGCTCCTGGCCACACGAGCTTGTTTTAGATGCTTCCGTGATACGTACATTTTTCTTATTCACTGCCTTTTCATGTCTACCTGCATTCAAAGTGTGTTGAAGCTGACACTACCATAATGAGTCTTGTGAAATCTCTAGCTTTTCGCATCAATTTGACCTGGTACCATCTCCACAAATGTCTTACCTGTCACAACTGGAGACCTTGCTTGCTCCAGAAGTAGCTAATTGTCAGGGCAGAGAAAGAACAAAACTATTTTCTGACAGATGGTACATAGTACAGAGCAGCAAGCTCTCTTCTCCATTTTGTTTGGTCCTTTTCCCTTCCATCTACTGGAGGCCTTTACGTGCCTTACAAGGATGGTTCGTTTCTCTGTAGAGATGTAAGGTCAGGATGCATGTTTCAAATGCAATTCTGTGACAATCATGTTTTAGCTGCTATCTCTCAACTGCTCATGAACTGGTGCTCCTTTCCCTCTCTAGTCATTCACATGGTGGTGTTATGCCCCCTGTCAAAAACATCATTTTGATGGTTATATGAAAAATACTCTGACTTTCAATAAAGTCTTAACATCCACAAAAAAGCAGCTCATTGCACATTTATTGCTGTCAGATCACAACAGAACTGTCTTGTCTTTTTTTTTTTTTAAAGCAAAAAATCATTGAAAAATGATTCTTCAGCCCTTCTTGTTCAGTGCTGCAGTAAAGTACTGGACAAACATAGGACAATAGTAACGAACCCCACCACATACCCTTAATTATACAACCTCTTTTACATAACCTGCTATAAAATTAAAAATGAGACTATGTAAACGATAAGTCACTGTTACTATGAAAAGGTCAGAAATATTTTTAAATAGCATCTACATTTAAAAAAAATTTGCTTTCTATCAGCTAAATATGTGGCAGATTTTCCAACAGAAGTTTCATAGGTTGAACGTAAAAATGGAAGTTATCATTAGTGGCTTTTTATTGCTGAGAAAACATATAACTTTATTCTGAAGAATTTACTGCATTTTTGAACAACTGATCTTCGAAAACAAACAGGTAGCAACACAAAAGTTTTCTTCAGCAACATACTGCAAAAAAAGTTTTAAATATCCACTTGCATACTCTGTGAAGTACAGACTTTCTGGGTATCTGCTTCCTTAAATGTGTCTACAGTACATCTATAAATTGCACAAACAGATCAGCACACAAGTGTCTTGTATCCAAATGACATCCCAAACTTGATAGTGTACACTCATCAAATAAATTGCTAGCTGCTTATTAACTCTGCTACTGTAAATAAAAGGAATAGTGTTCAGTCCTTTTGTCTTAAATGATAAAAAGTGTGCCAACAATAAAAGTCAGTTAAAAAATCAGTTAGCAAAAATTAAGCCTCTTCTGTCTACAAAAGCCTTTTAGCAACATATGCTATGACAGTGTAATGACAGCTGAAAGTTACACCTTCAGTATGTACCACACAATGCAGGAAGCATTTAAATGCGTAAGACCACATCAAAGCAGTATATTCACTCTTTTATAAAGCAACTAGACCTAGAGGAAAGGGAAATGTGGAGTCAAGACAAATATACATATGAATAAAATAAAAAGACCTGATCAATATATTCCTTACGCTCACAATCAAAAAAATAGCACGCTCCTGAACAGACTACTGGACAACCTGCAGTAACTCTTTCCATATTATAGCTAAAGAAGTATCAATTCCAACCCGATTTTTTTAGGTTGAATTTGGTACCACTTACGCAAGGTCTTTATCTGTTATCTGATCCATTATCAAATTTCTGTTGTTTATATATATTCAAGACAATGATCATGCCATACCTGTTAAAGAGACTGCAGTTCTTTCACTGTAAGGTGTCTTCCAGTCTTTCACTCTTAGGACCCTGTAATCCCCTCTCCACTTTTTATGATCTTTCTTGAACTGCTGACACTGAACACCACGCACATCTGACTGAATGTACCAGTACCAAATTAAAGGGAAACAGACTACATTTTATACACACATATTTTTTAAAGTGTTCTTTGACCCACAAAACTTCGGTGCTAGTTTTAATATTAGAAACATGTATTTAAGTTTCCTATCTATTAAGCCTATTTAATTCCTTTTCATAGAACCCTTTCTACAAGAGTTTCTCCCCTTCCTCCTCCTCTTCTCTGACAAGTCCTCTGAAGTCCAATTTTTTTTACAGATATGTTATTTTACACTTTGCTTATATGAAAACCTATGGCATAACAAAATATAGTGGGAGAAACTCAAGACCCCAATTTTGAAACCATGAAGTTAAGTTATCAGCTTTGCCTTCTTATATATACAAAACACGCATAATATACACAAACATATATGATGAGAAGTACACATTTGTATTTATGCAAGCATTACAGGTAACTTTCTCTTTACATGTGGAAAAATGGTTTAACAAATAGTAGACACCATAAGATTTCTGGTGTAGTCTTCTCTAGCATTACAGCTTCTAACTTTTGTTACATACTACAATCAAAACTCAATATGGTTTCGGAGAAGTTTAGAGTAGGATTTACCAGTTACCTGCTGGATTAAGTGGGCTGGGAATATCCTTTTCACAGTCTACGTAGGTCAGCTCCTCTCCAGCAGCACTGCATTCCCTTTTGAAAACATTCAATATATTAAGTGAAAAGCCATCAACTAAGATAAAACCCTCAAATTTTACTCTGAGTAAAGCCCCAGTGCTTTTTCTGCAATTTCTGAGCACTGAACAGGTTGCCTAGAGAGGCTGTGGTGTCTCCATCCTTGGGAGATATTCAAAAGCCATCTGGACACAGTCCTGTGCAGCCTGCTCTAGGTGACCTTGCTTGAGCAGGGTAGTTAGACAAGATGACCTTCAGAGGTCCCTTCCAACTCCAACTATTCTGTGATTCTGTACCGCTTTTGTTTGTAAAGCTGATTTTTCCCAGCATCTAAAAAGACTGAGTTTAGTGATTAACAAAATCAAGAAACAACTTACTGCAATTATTCACAGACAAAATCAAGTGTTTATTTACTCTTTACAAGTATAAACACATTAATGCCACAAGTACTTTGTCATGTTCTTCATTATCATGGCACCTTAGATAAGAGTAACATTATCTAAGTAAGATGCATTAGTTTTACTAGCCACCTGTGCAGTCACTGCCAAAGTTTAACCAAAACAAATATGGCACACATCATAAATGATACTTTTCCATAGTTCTATAAATCTTTAGTATTAAAAGCAACTGTAGATTGGATTTTTATGTTTTTGGTCAAACAGATACAAGGTTTTATTATTTTTTACAAAAGGATTAGTATTTTATTTGGTCACAAGTCTTAATAGCCTCTTCACTTCAGTATTTTACAGCATCAGCAACTTTTGGCTTTGCAGAGAACATTTCTTTCCCCTCATCCCTCTCCAGGTCAAATGGGGAGCCATCACCAGCAGATACTGTCGATGATCTGAATTCCATCATTTCAGTTGCAAGACAACCTTCAAAAAGGAGAAAAGCAATGAGATTAAAGTTGGATAAAACCAAAACTTAAGCAGGCTAGGAAATACAGCTTTTTGCTTTCCGTTACAGTGTAATATATAACTGTATAAACACGTATTTCCTCTGGAAAATACACCATCCCTCTCCCAGTTCTCCTCTACAACCTCACACAACTATCACTTCCAATAACTAACTTTAGCATTTACTGCATGCAAACCACTCCTCAGCTACGTGTAAACAAAGAGCGGAATGGTAATTTCCAGGTCCAGTGAGATTCCTTCCATGCAAAGCAGAACTGAGGGACCATTTCCAGCGTGAATTCCACCTTGTGTGCACATAAAACTAAGTAAGACGATGACAAGATACCACAGCTTCCATACAGACCTTCAAGCAGAACAAAAGCTGTGTGGAAACTGAAGTCTGTCCTGGAACAATTCTTATTTGCATAGTGTCAAGTTCATGACAAGCTACTATTTTTATTTAGTTTTGCAGGAAAAGATGCAGCAGGAAAAGATGCAAGCTGTTAAGGGCTCTCCTTTCATGACAGCATCACCTATATCTGGACTAATGTACTTATCTCACTAGGAAATGCATACTTATTCAAAGGTCTCATGTTAGCCTCATTAAAGCAAGTGGTGGACATCATCTTAGTGTCTTTTGTAATTGGAAATATTAACAGCACTATTATAACAGTATTTAACTCTATGAGCTATAAAACTATTATTTTCAGTTGATTTATACTGACAAAGATTTTTTTTTAATCCTTAGTCTACAGATTTCAGCTATAGCATCATAACATTACATAAAACATGTAAAGAAACCCCATACTTGCTAAATGTTATGAAGCATCTAGAATAGAAGCTGCTGACTTCTAAATCACGTTGATACAATACTCGCATCCATCCTGCAGTATGTCAGAGAATTCCACCTCTCAGATAACAGACAATAAATATTAAGACATTTTCACATTAACTCCCCCCACCCCCCACTTTCCTTTATAACAGAGCCAGAATTAATACTGAAAGTGAACAAGGATGGACTCCAGGATTCAGTCATCACCAGGGTGCAAGTCAGATGACACTTCTTCCCCTAACAATATTTCTTCAAATTCTCACTTCCTTTAGTCTTTTCTATTAAGAAATCTGAGACACTACAAATAATGCTTCACTTGAAATTTTCTTCTTGGGTTACTGTATTGGAATCTTTGTAACTTTCTTCCTGATTTACTATGCCATGGAAATTACAGCACTCAATTTGAACCAAACAACTCTCCCATATGCACTTCCAGCCACTGCCATTTTGTGAAGCTGGGGGAACACTGGAGTTCTCGCCAATCTTTCAAAATCAACTCTCATCTGACACTTCTTTTTATTTCATTTTATTCTCCTCCTGTTCTCACTATATAGACTTTTGAATGGTGCTCTGAACAGACTATTATGCTTATTAGGATTCTAATGATACTTTTAAAAAATTCTAAACTGTGCTAAAAACCCCTGAAGTCCAAGATAGTCTGCCTTATATAAGGCTTTCTGTAACTCTATAGTCATTTTGCCAATGAACGATTCACTTTGGGTTTTCAGCAATACACCCAGAACAATGTGGTTCGTGTCTACTACAGCATTCCAAGGGGAGCCTATTGGCAAAGCCTTCTTACTCCAGCTACAGGAGGCATCGCACTCGCAGGCTCTCATCTTGCTGGGGGACTTCAACCATCCCGACATCTGCTGAAAAAATAGTATGCCAAGCTGCCGGCAATCCAGGACACTCCTGGAATGCATTGAGGATAACTTCTTAAGTCCTACCAGAGGGGATGAAATACTGGACCTGATGGTCACCAGTGCAAGTGAGCTAATTGGCAATGTCAGAATTGGAGGCAGCGTGGGCTGCAGTGATCATGCTCTGCTGGATTTCACAATCCCAAGGAATATGGGGCAGGTAAAGAGTATATTCAGGACCCTCAATTTTAGGAAAGCAAAATTCCAGCTCTTCAGTGAGTTAGTCAATAGGACCCTCAGGAAACTGCCCTCAGTGACAAGGGAGCAGAACAGGGCTGGCAGATCCTTAAGGATGCCTTCCATAGAGCACAAGAGCTCTTGATCCCCAGGTGTAAGAAATCAGGAAAGGATGGCAGGAGACCAGCATGGATGAGTCGAGACCTGCTGGTCAAGCTAAAGGGCAAGAAGGAAATGCACAGGCAGTGGAAGCAGGGACAGGTATCCTGGGAACAGTATAGGGACACAGCCTGGTTGTGTAGGGATGGGGTCAGGAAGGCCAAGGCACAGCTGGTGCTGAACTGGGCAAGGGATGCAAAGAATAATAATGAGGGCTTCTATAGGTATGTCAGCTAGAAAAGGAAAGTCAAAGAAAGCACACACCCTGATGAACACAACTGACAAACAGGCAACAACAGATGAGAAGGCTGAAGTACTCAACTCTTCTGCCTCAGTCTTTACTGGCAACCTCTCTTCCCACACCTCTGGAGTGGATGGACCACAAGACAGAGACTAAGACAAAATCAGGTTTGTGACCACCCGAGGAACCTGAACATACATGAGTCTATGGGGCCTGACAAGATGCACCCCACAGTCCTAAGGGAACTGACTGAGGTAGAATGCATCTCCACTCCGGGATACTTGAAAAGTCATGGCAGTCAGGTGAAATCCCTGGCAACTCAAAAAAGGGAAAAATCGCACCCATTTTTAAAAATGGCAGAAAGGAGAATCCTGGGAACTACCAACCTGTCAGCCACACCTCCATGCCTCGGAAGATCATGGAACAGATCCTCCTAGAAGCTATGCTAAGGCACATGGAGGACAGGGAGGTTCTCATGAGGTTCAACAAGGCCACGTGCAAGGTCCCCCACCTGGGTTAGGGCAACTTCCTACAACAGCAACAGGCTGGGGGATGAAGGGATTGAGCCTGCCAAGAAGGACTTGGGGGTACTGGTGGATGAAAAACTGGACATGAGCTGGCAATGCACGCTCACAGCCTGGATGGCCAACTGTATCCTGGGCTAAAGAAGCATGGCCAGCAGGTCAAGGAAGGTGATTCTGCCCCTCTACTCTGCTCTGGTGAGACCCTACCCGGAGCACTGCATCCAGCTCCGGAGTCCTCATCACAGGAAAGACATCGACCTGTTGGAGTGGGTTCAGAGGAGGGCCACAAAAATGATCAGAGGGCTGGAGCACCTCTCGTATGAGGAAAGGCTGAGAGAGTTGGGGTTGTTCAGCCTGGAGAAGAGAAGGCTCCAGGGAGACCTTATTGCAGCCTTTCAATGCTTAAAGAGAGCTGATAAGAAAGATGGGGACAGGCTTTTTAGCAGGGCCTGTTGTGACGGGACAAGGGGTAATGGTTTTAAACTAAAAGAGCATAGGTTTAGATGAGAAACAAGGAAAAAAATTCTTACGACAAGGGTGGTAAAATACTGGAACAGGTTGCCCAGAGAAGTGGTAGATGCCCCATCCCTGGAAACATTTAAGGTCAAATTGCACAGGGCTCTGAGCAACCTGATCTAGTTGAAGACGTACCTGCTCATTGCAGGGGGATTGGATTAGGTGGCTTTTTGTCCTGATTCTGGCTGGGAAAGAGTTAATTTTCTTCTCAGTAGCTGGTAATATGTTGTGGTTTAGATTTAGTATGAGAATAATGTTGATAACACACTGATATTTCAGTTGTTGCTAAGTAATGCTTACCCTAAGTCCAGGATCTCTTAGTTTCTCACACTCTGCCAGTAAGTAGGTGCACAAGATGCTGGGAGGGAGCAGAGCCAGGACAGCTGACCTGAACTAGCCAAAGGCATATTCCATACCATAGAATGTCATGCTCATATATAAACTGGGGGTAGTTGGCTGGGGCCTGGCTGATCACTGCTCAAGGATTGGCTAGGCATCAGTCAGCATGTGGTGAGCAAATGTATTGTATATCACTTGTCTTTCTTAGGATTTATCTTTTCATTACCATCATCACATTTTACTTTATATTAAACTGTTCTTCTCTCAACCCACAGGTTTTACTTTTCCTGATTATGCTCAGGGGGGGCGAGGCAGCACAGGAAGCAAGGGAGCCGCTGTGTGGTATTTAGTTGCCAGCTGGGGTTAAACTACAACACCCTTTAAAGGTCCCTTCCAAGCCAACCTATTCTATAATTCTATGAATTTCAGTTAAAATAAACTCAGTACATGACAAGTCAGGAACAAAGGATGATATCAGTAAAAGCTACCTTATTAGCGGCTTCCAGTGCATTTATGAGGTTCTGCAACTCTTCCTTATTCATCTCTATAGAAACCGGTTTAATTTCACCATTTTCTCTCACATCCAGATCAAGATTGAGGAGTGGCATTTGCAGCATGGAGAGCTTATCACTGGAGAGAGCAAGCTATGCAGATTGAGGGAACAACAAGAAAGTACAAGGTGGAGCCATTAAGTTTTCAGTCTTTCATAGCATCATATCTGCACTTTATATTGAATGTATACTACCAGAACAAACATCAACATGAAAAAATTCATCCCTCACAAGTCATCGTTCCAGTTTTGGGATTTGCTTCCCCTCCCCCACCCCCGCTGGGATTTTTGTTTGTTACTATCAACAATATACTGATATACTAAAACCCCTCTTCACAGCAATACATTTGACAAAACAATTTGTTAAAATTACTGGGCTGCTACATTTTTACATTCTAGGATAAAAGAAAGGATACATTTGATCATAGCTCTTTAAAAGTGAAGTATATGAATCCTGAAGTCACCACATTAAAATAGTTCTGGTAATCAAAAAGAAGGGTCTTACAGAAAGGGGCAGATGAGAGAAAAAGGACACCTTTATGCATTTTTCAGCGCTCTCTACAGCTGACCAAACACTGTCAGATACCCTATTCAACAAACACTGATGAAGAGGATTACATACCAACTGTGCTTTCTTTTTTGTTTACTATTATACTCTAGTATAAATAAGGCTTTTAAAATATATTAAAATCAAAGATCAGTTTATAATACTGTAGGTCAGTATTTTGCACACCTATCTTATTTAGAGAGCAGAATGTGGTACAGCAGAGGAGAGACAATGTCCTTGGTAGGATTCAACTATGGTAAGCGAAAAAAATCACAACCAGCTCAAGAAAAAAAAAATATTTTGTTTAAAGCAAAATGAATACAGTAGTTCAGACATGTACCAGAAATCACAAAACAGAAACTCAAAAAACCCTCCAGAAGAAAAAGTTAAAAAAAACCACAGAATTCACATAAGCCTAGTTTATATTTTCGTAAGTAGTAAATGCAGTTGGCAAGACATAGACATTGATCCATAGTTAACAGTTCATTTGAAGCACATTACGATGCCACATTTGTTCTTGCAAAATCTTGTCTATTGTGGGCATTGCTCTTTGATTTCCAAAGCTGTTCGCTGCACAAATTAGTTAACACTCTTGTTGAAATTAAAAACTATTTAACAGCTCTACAAATCTGCTTAACAGCTCCCATGGACCAACTAAAAATATAAACCGTATACGTAGTGTTGTTAAGTCTTTGACAGAGCCTAATTTAAAGCAGCTGTCTTTGTAACCCCAAAGCAGCACCACAGTGATCACTGGCTTATTATCAAAATAAGTCTAAAGATAAAATTATATCAAACTAATTATCACATAACTGTTTATTGCAGGAATCTAAACATTTGAAAAAAGTCAGAGAAACATGTCCTGAATCTTAAAATTAAGTAAATATTTCTTCTTCCTTTGAGTAAAAATATTGTCTATTCAGGCCTCAAAATCGTAACAGCATATGAAACTTCCAGGTGTTCCTGAGTAACATTCAGTCTCTTTTTAGGGACAGGTATTGCAGATTTAAAAGAAAGGGGGGAGGGGCAGGAAAGAAGAATTTTACCTTTACAGTTCATACAAATTTATTGCAAGCCTCTGACATGTTATCATGAATGCGCTTTTCTGATACCTACAAAAACTGAACTATGCTCCAGAATGAGCAGGCCTAAGGGCACTATACCAATATCTAAGTTCTGTGTTGTGGAACATTTCTTTCAAACAGCATTGAGACAACACTCTCACCTTTAACTGCCAGTCAAAATCCTGCAGCTGGGCAGAGGAGATTGCATTTACTTTTTCCACTAGCGCATTCCTAATTTCTTCCTTTCTGCCTTTTAGACATTTTGTGATTGCTTCTTGATAGTTTGAATTTAACTCATTTATCTGCTGAGCAGCCTACAAAAATAAAAATTGTGATTTCTTAAACAATGAACTACAGAAATAACATGTACCACCTGTAATAGCTGTGGTCTGTAGACATCCAAGCTTCTACCCAGACAGCTGTTATATTGGATTCCATAGTCTCATCTTTCCTGTACTGCCCTCAGTGGCTACCCTCAAGTGTTTGATAGTTAGTATTTACCACAGCAACACATAAAGAAAAAGACAATTTTCTTGTCATTTAAATTAAGAGACCAGAGAATGGAAGCTTTATCGGCCTTCTTAGATGCCACCCTAAAATTAAAACAAAAAAATCATACACACAAAACCAACTCAGGTTTAGCTCTGAAAGTTTCTGAACATCAGAGTGGAGACAAAATACATTAGCTTAGCTGAAACAGACATGTTGATGTACACTTTCCTATGGCTACACAAGTACCTTTCTTTGATCTAGCTACTAGCAAGTAGTCTAAATACCAGCAATGTGCGAAAGATGAGAATTAAGATTTCTGACAATGGAACAAGTTTTTGCAAAGTTTATACATGTTGGAATGCCGTGAATTATAGTCCCTGTCCCACACAGTCCTCCATTCAGAGGTTAGATTTGGGGTTTCTGGATTTACATACAGTCAATATTTTAAAACACTTCAATGCAGTAGCAATGACCAAAGAAAGCCAAACAGAAGTGTGAGCTGGTTTTATAGCTAATGAACAGTAATGACAGACTATTATTTTAAGGAAAGCAGATTTAATTTGGTGGTACTCAAGACGTCAATTTAAGTCACTAATACACTATTTTAACAAGTATTATTCGGTGCTATTAGAAAAAAAAATCAGTGTCAATTTCAGTCTTTCTTTTAGAAGTCATTGCAGTGCATCTCTAACTGCTGCTCCAACTTACATCTATTTAGGCTTAGTCTGCTACTATTCAAATGCTACACTATAAAAATTCTTTAGGACTAAATAAACTACGAGACTAATCACTCCAGCATGATCTCTCAAAGCCAAGCAATCAGTGATGAGCCCTTACCTCTTCATCAGGTATGTTTTTGCCAACTGCAGTTTTGAAATATGTCATTGTTTCTTCTAAAATCTCCATCCACTCTGACAAGCTCCAAATACTGCCATAATCTTGGTATCGAGGATACGCACGGCCACATATGCCATCAACTATTTTATGAAGGAACTGAAACAATGTGATATTTAACTTCAGAACATAATTCTATCACAGTTAACCTACACCAGATACGAGACTGATCAAGCAATTCAGTTATCACCCACTTCTTCACTGGGTACTGTCTCAATGCTTCCTTGGAGCACAGCCCCTGCACCATTCTAAAAAGTCAGAAAGAGGTAGTCCCTGAATATGAACTGTCCTCCCCTCTCCCCTCAAAGTTAATTCACCAGGTTTGGCTGCAGAAATCACAACACAACTCAGATTTACCTCGGATTTACATTTGGACAACAGTTTTGTGCACGACTGTAACATCCTGCTGAGCAGCAGCGCTGCCACAGCAAAGGGCACCTGCCACCTCTGTGCTGGGACTGTCAGGATGCAAAGCACAGCTCAACGTGCCAGCCTCCGTGCCTGTGGATCTCTCTAGTCTCCCAAACCACTGTCCTCTAGCACTGAGGCTCTTCTGTATGCTTGGCTTCTTGGCCTGCCGTAGTCATTTTATTTGAACACCGTAGTGAGGCGAACCCAGCCAGGCCGCTAGTCAGCGACTGGAAGTCACTGGAGCCCCTCTGGGCGCAGCCGAGAGCTCCCGCAGGCCGGCCGCCCCCCTCAGCGGCGGCTGACAGCGCCGAGCCCTCCGAGGGCGGAAGGCTTGCGCAGGGAAGGGGTTTCCAGCCACCCCGGAGCCATGGGGGCGCAGGCACCCCCGCCTGCGCGCACCGCCGCGACTACTTCGGTTCCGTTTTGGCGCGGCCCGGAGC
>JAVJGI010000001.1:57357726-57446003 GCA_035590275.1 Ibycter americanus
CCCCAGCCAAGAAGCGGAAGATGAACTTCTCGGAGCGGGAGGTGGAGATCATCGTGGAGGAGCTGGAGCGAGGCAAGCACCTCCTCATCAACCACTTCAACGCCGGCGTGCCCCTGGCTGCCAAGGCCGCCGCCTGGCACGACATCCTGCGCCGCGTCAACGCCGTCGCCACCTGCCACCGCGAGCTGCCCGAGGTCAAGAAGAAGTGGTCTGACCTCAAGACCGAGGTGCGACGCAAAGTGGCCCAAGTCCGGGCTGCCATGGAAGGGGGAGGCGAGAGCCAGAACGGCAACAGCAACGGGCCAGAGAGCGAAGACCCGACGGGCGCTGCAACCGCCCCAGTTATCCTCACCCCCATGCAGCAACGTATCTGCAACCTGCTGGGAGAAGCCACCATCATCAGTTTGCCGAGCGGGGACTGCAGTGCAGGTGACGGTACCGAGATACCCATCACCGCGTCAGCCACCACGGTCACCTTGACCCAGAGTGAGTGCTGCGCCTGCTGAAGATGCTCTGTTCTGAATTGAAAGGTCATATAGGGGGCCCTGACACCCGCCTGCCAGGAGCCGTGAGCCCTGTATGGGGAAAGCCCCAGCAAAAAGAAGCTGCGGTGCCTCTGTAATGAAAATGCCATTCCCAGTATGTCCTCGTGCCGTAGGGGCGTGGCTGCAAAATACGCACATGCTGAAAGTCAGCTTTGATAGCCAGGCTCGGCCTTAAGAAAAAGGGGAAAAAGTATCCTTTGCGTCTTATAGATTCTTCAGTCCCCCTCGCTGGGGACAAAAGCAGGAGGAGAAACATCTCCAGGGCTGACTTCCCAGTCTGCCCCAAAGAGCAGCTGTCCTTCTGACAAGTGCCATTCTGGGTCTTGCCTTTGCCCCTATGTCAGTTGGTTAATGCCACGTGGAAAGATTGTTCTGAACTGGAGGTCAAGAAATTACTTTGTCTAGACAGATACAGCATGCCCTATTCCTTTGGGCTGTACAGCCTAGAAGGAAGCTCAATGAGGGTGGAGTAGACTTAAATAGGTCATTTTGTGCATTGCTGTTCATTGTATGTTATCTCACTGAGCAGGCAGTATTCCTGTGATATTCTTTGAATAGTCCTGTAGATAAAAATCCCCGTATGGCAGCTACTTCTTACCCCCTTTCTGTCCTTTGTTCTCAGTTCCTGCAGAGACGACCTACCACAGTCTGGAGGACGGAGTTGTGGAGTACTGCACAACAGAAGCCCCCACCACAGTCACCACCGAAGCACCCTTGGAGATGATGGCGCATCAACATGAAGTCTCTGCAAAACCCCAGGAGCTGAAAAGCCGAATTGCTCTGAACTCAGCCAAGCTCTTGCAGGAGCAGCGAGTGACCAACTTGCACGTGAAGGAGATTGCCCAACACCTGGAGCAGCAGAATGACTTGCTTCAGATGATTCGTCGCTCTCAGGAGGTGCAGGCATGTGCCCAGGAGCGACAGGCACAAGCCATGGAAGGAACACAGGCGGCACTGAGTGCCCTCATCCAAGTCCTCCGCCCCATGATTAAGGACTTCCGTCGATTTTTGCAGAGCAATACACCCAGTCCGTCGGTAACCACTGACCCCAGCCAGACAGGGCAGCAAGACGGCATGATCCAGTGAAAGAAACAGTGTTGGAGGTTTAGGTTGGATATGAGGAAAAATGTCTTCACCTAAAGTGTTGTCAAGCACTGGAACAGGCTGCCCAGGGAGGTGGTAGAGTCACCGTTCCTGGAGGTGTTTAAAAGACATGTAGATGTGGCACTTAGGGACACGGTTTAGCGGTGGGCTTGGCAGTGCTCGGTTAACGGTTGGACTCGATGAGCCTAAAGGTCTTTTCCAACCTAAACAATTCTATGGGACATCTTTCCTCAAAACTGCCTGTGCTGCTGGTGGACACAGGGAGTGAGGGGTGCTAGCTCTTGTCAATGTGAAATGGCTCACCTTGGAGACTTGCTGAGCCTAAAAAGCTTTCTTTCTCTGCTAATCTTATGCTCATCTGCCTTTTCAGACTCATCATACAGAGTCATAGCAGGATGTATAATAAACGAGGAACTTAACGTTGGTTGCTTTATTCCTCAAACAATAGATTTATTTTAAAAAAAAGTTATTTTTTAATTTCTGTTTGGAAAAAGCTCTCCTAAGTATGACACCTCTCTGTTTCTCTCTCTCTCTCAAGATCTGCAGCCTTTAACTGACTTCTAAGGTCGAGTCTTGTTGCGATATCACAGTACTGCAGCTGCCAAGGTACAGTTACCATAAACAGTAATGCACTGTAGTGAATGCATTTCTGTCTCTTGCTGAAAGCATTTACTGGAAACGTGGTACTGGATGTGGTATAACCTTCTCTCTGCACTGAGAGTTACAGATGCTGCTCTCACAGCATGACATCCAGCCAATGCAGACCACCACCAAGCCTACATGCAGTTTAAATCCCACCCACATCCCCCAAGGATATAAAATAGTAGTGCATTCACCTCATGTTCCATCTGCATGTGGTCATGAAATTTCACTATAAACTTGGCAGATGTGATGAAAATTTCATGTCTTGTTACCAGATACTGTCCTGGGATACATATTGGAACAATGTCTTGCCTGTTGCAGCATAGTTAATACACAAGGCCCTGGGTGAGTTTTGCTCAGGTGGGTGTAACAGGTGAAACTCCACCTCCGCGCCATCTGTATAGTTTGTCACCTCCATAATACCTTCATTCATCAAAGTGGACCCGGACTACAGAGCTACAGCCACGCAGTATCCCAGCATTTAGGAGTTTGTCAGCAACTGATTTGAGTGAGTTTTGAGGCATTATTTGGTTGTGCTGGTGGTGGCAGTATTTATTCTGTACTTGTTAGGAGCTGGAAGCGAGTACAGCTATTCTTTGTCAGTCTGCTAGCTGGCTGCAAGTGGCATTCTGAGAAATGGGTGTGAGGTTCACCTAACTATTTTCTTACCATTATACAGGGTGAAACAACATTGCAACCGCTTTTCTCCTCTTTGAGGTGTTCAGACCGTGGGGCTTGGTCCTCAATGAGAAAGCTTAATTTCACAGGATGGTGAACATGATTCTCACAGACTTCATAAACTTTCAGATTAAAGTTCCACTTGTACATACATGGAAGCAAACTTAAAAAAAAAAAAAAAGAAGGAAGCATAACTCTTCTTCTCCCTGTACTTTGCAAAGTGTGTCACATTTCACGGGCTTGTTGCTTGCCAGATACTACTTTTGAAATGGAACTTTTTGAGAGCTGGTATTTGCTTGCTGTTAAGTCTCCTTTAGGGCTGAGATGTGGTGAACAAACTGATGAGGGAGTGAATTTGCACAATCAAATTAAACCTTTACACAGCCTTTTATGGGGGGATGCTGATGGGGGGGCCCTGGTTGGAGCAGCAGGTGAGGAGGCTACCGGTGCTGGTCTCTAGCCTTCACTCATCTCCCCTCACCTGCAAGTCTGACAGGGGAGAAAAGGACAGTGCTGAGAGAAGGGTTTGGCCCCTGGAAGACTCCTGACCCTTTGGCACTGACATCTCAGTGCTGAGTCAGGGCAGCATCAGCTGCGTCTTCCCACCTTGTCCAGCATCTCACTACATGAGTAACACTCGCCTGACTCTTCCTCTCAGACTTCACGGAATCAAATCAATTGCTCAACTGAAATTTATTTTTAAAGTGAAAACTATGTCATATGTGTTGGTTTACCTCATTTGTGTAATGATCTCTGCTTTACAAATATGAATTTTAATAAAAATACGGTTTTGGTAAACAGGCTGTTTCAGTTCATCACTATGCTCCAGGGCAAAAACGAGTTCGTGACAAGTTTGGCACACAGAATCCTCGCTGAGAAGAGGCCAAAGAAAGCTGTGAACAGCCACGTGTCAACGGCAATTTCTTCTCATTTGTGAACTTTGTGCCCTTGTATTTACATAATTATGGTCTTTTTCAAATAACAGCTTTTACAGCCTTACCTTGCAGCAGTAGTTACTTCATTGTGTATGCCAGATTACTGAAGTATACTAATCTCCCAGCTGCTCAGAAGATGCCACAGTAGCCTAAAGTGATCCGTGAAGTACCAGCCTTTGGCTTTAAATTGCAGTGTGCATTTTTTCAGTGACTAAACACTTAACCTGTGTTACTGTTTCACAGGAGTAAGCCTGTTGCCCTTGGAACCACCCATTTTTCTTGTCATTTCAGGATAAATATAGAGCTTAGTCAAGCCATCAGCATTCAGGTGCAAGTTCCAGGTACACATTTTTGTCTCATTAAAAAGATGTAGCAACATTTTAAATATAGGGTGAAGCACTGCAATGAGGGGCTTGGTTGTTGCTCATGACAAGGTCATCAAATTTGGGGAGGGAGAAGTGTCCCTTGAAGTTAAAACCAGGAGGAACAGGTAAACAGGGTGCTTACAGGGTGGACATACGTGAGCAGGGCATTTAACTGAACAGAGAACTGGTGCCCAAGCAGATCAAAAACTACAGAATAACATCTATAGATGTTCCTTTGTGCTCCTCTACTGTTCTTTTTGTAACTAGAGATTTGTTTTCAGCATTCAAAGCAGGAAAGAGCCGTGCAGGCATGTTCTGCTTCAGGGTACCTCAGAGGTGAGGGCAAGCAGCCGGGCAGTGAGCGGCACCCTACGTACCCGCTGGAGGAAGTTTGGTGAGGGATTCTTGGTGGGTCAGAAGATAATCTTTGCGGCAATGGGAGGCAGCCGCCGAGCTGCCTGCAGCACCACTAGCTGCTTGAGGAGCAGAAGTGCTTGTGATGTGTGCAGTTCAGGCACGGCTTTCCAGGAGATGGCACTGCGCAACGGGGCGAGGCGCAGGGATCTGAGCTGCAGCAAAGTGCTGCGCACTGCAGGGCGCTGGCAGGAGGGTCCCAGAACCTTTTGTGATCCTGCTTGGTCCTCTCACTGATGAATCTTTTCAGGACTGAGAGCCCAGAGAGGAAGAAATTCAATGGGGAGAGCCCAGCGATGAGGAACACTGGTACCCCTAGGAAAGCCAGGATGCCTGGGAACACAAACCGGGTCCCTCTGCTTCCCGCAAATGTGGGCAGAGGCCACGGAGATGGTGGGAGCTCAAATCTCTGGGATGAGTTCACTGCAGAACCGAATGAGCAGGCACAAGATAAAAAAAAAAAAAAATTAATTCTTCAATTATAAGCAAAGGGACAGATTTTAAGATTTTTTAGAAGACCACACACAAATATGTCAGTATCCCACAAGTACGGTGCGCTGCCGTAGCTACACCACAGCTCTGGGAGCGGATCCCCCTGGGACAGAAGGATATCACCCAATTACCTTTACCTCCTCCAGCATGTTTTTACAGTTTGTCCAGCCTTTTTGGCAAAGCATTTTTCTGAGGGTTTTTGTGGGGGTTTTTTTCTGTTGCCATCTGAGAGGTTACTGCCAGCAGGCAGTCGGCACAAGTGTGGTCTGTTAAGTCTGAAAATTGAAGCATTTAAGATTCTTCATCTTTCTTGAAAGCATCTGACAAGAAGCTTCATGTGAATGATCACCACAGCTTCCAGGCTGCATTTTGTGAGCAGGAATGAAGCCCACATGACCTGCAAACTGTTTATGAGCCCTTGGGTCCCAGCCCTGCAAGGTGCTTAACCCAAGGCAGAAGCCCAGCCCCAGCAGGGGCAGTTTCTGTTGCCTCTGCTGCCTGGGATCACAAATTAGAGGCTGCCCTGTCAAGTGGGAACCACAGACTTACAGTTGTTTCTGCTGCATTTGAGGTAATAGCGGCATTTGTGGGGCTGTAGCCAGAAGCACAGAACCAGTGGGAGAGCCCACGACCAGCAAGTCTCTTGTCTGGCGGAGCGCTGAAGGTGACACTTGGGATACAGACACAGGATAATGCTTAATAAACACAACAAGCCTTGAGGCAAAGCGGGTTCCAGTCTGCAGATTTCGGAAGGGGCAAACCAGCTCCAGTTCCACCAACAGGCCTCCTGGGAAGAAGCAGAGTCCTGCCACACATTCCCAGGACACACCGTAGCAGACATGAAAACCAGTATACAAAAAAAGCCAGGCAGCTGGATTTTCAGGTCTAGCCACATGTTTGGGGAAAGGAATCCACCGACTCCAGATTCCTGCGCTCCCTTTGTCTCTGTCGATAACAGGATCCTCCGTCCTGGCAGGCCAGAATCCCACTGTGCAGGTGTGTCCTTCGCATGTCCAACAGGAAACCCAGCCTGGCACAGAAAGTGAAACAGTTCCTGGCCTTTATGATGATGAGTTCAGTTAAATACGGAACTAGTGAAAAACACAACCAGATCAAAGTAGAGCTCACAACCTGTTATTAAATAAAGCTGAGAAGGTGCAAGCCTGGAATAACTCCACACTGTAGGATAATCCTATGTAATGGGCATAGGTACCCATTCCCCTCACAGGGTTTCCAGCAGCCTGCATACTACAGATGGGGCTCATACCTGTAGTGCCCTGCCCCAGGGGCCTGCACCCCCTGCCCCATTTCGGGAGTTCTCCAGCCTGGGTCTGGCCCCCAGCTCTGGGACGGGCACCCTTCTGCTGCGGGCTGGGCACCCGCAGCTCCCATGCAGCTCCTTGGAGCAGGTGCATTGCAGGTGCTCAGTCACCAGCAGCATGAAGCATTTAGAACATAAAGCATTGTGTGGTAATCTTTTCTTTTTGGATGATGAGGCTGAAAGCTCATTAAAGTTATTATAACAGAGGTTACAGGTGTAATACAGGAGAGCTGTTGCAGCAACATGTATAATTTCGTTTTCAAACTTTAATCATTTGGCTGCTAGGACAAATGGATTACCATGAGGATGTTTTCCAGAGGAAGATGCTGATGATGTAGTTTACAGGGCTTGATGATTTGCTCATGTATCTAGGATTCCCCTGGGATAAGAGATTGAATTTGATGGCTCACCAGATGCATTACAGAATCTATCTCGCTTCACCTCGCTGAGTTTTGTCCCTTCTGAATTTACCTTGCCTTGTTTCGCCCCTGCTGCTTTATCTCAGTCCTCAAAGCGAGGAGGGAGGAGGCAAGAAAAGCCGTCTGTTCCTGCTCACTTACAATCCCGAGGCCAGCAGAGCGTAGAGATCCCAGCCCCTGGCTGGCGAGACACACCTCTCCAGTGACAGCAGAGGTAGGGTCAGACTTAACTGCAGAGCCCAAACTGATAAATTATCCCAGACTGATAAGACAATGCCCTGAGCCAGCAAAAGTTGAGGAAGTCGTGGCAGCACTGGGGAGCGGCACCAGCAAAGGCTTAGGTCAGGGAGAGCACGGGGCAGGGACACGGCTGAGGTTCACAGAGCAGAGGTGAGGTGGGCACAGCGGGGCCGAGGTCGTAAAGGAGAAATCAACAGCATCAGAGACTGGAGTAAGCAGAATCAATACATATTGGAGCGCCCTGTTCACACACGCACAGCTCCTCAGTGAATGGATTGGACCTGGCTCGGAAAAGAATACAAAGCCAGTGGAATGGTGGATGGATGGAGGTACCCTGCACCCACATCCTCTCTGTGGTGCCTCTGTGGGGCTCCAGCTAACCCACCCACGTGCAGATCAGCAGAGGCACATTCGGAAGACAACTGTCCCTTTAAAAAATATGAATTTGTCCAGAAACAATTATGCAGCATAAACACAGAAAAATCAACAGGGTGAATTTTGAACTGATGAAGATTTAATCTCTAAGTCATGAGACAGCGTTTGTTAGGAAAATATACATACCCCTGAGAATCCAGCTACGGTTGCTATATTACACACTGTTCAGCAGCACACTGGGCATCTTTCCAAATCCTTTTATTTTTAACATCAGTCACATTATTCAATTAATTATAAAAACACTGAGGTTTTCAAGAGACATTTCTGATAAAACTGCAGAGTAAATATGCATGAGAACAGCAAGAATTAAAATTTCTGTAAACTTTAGCATTTGGGGCTGTTGCTATAAACAAGAAAAGCCCTCCAAGGAGGTTATTTATCAGAGTGAATCATACCAGATAACACACAGCCTCCTCCCACACCACAAACAGAGATAATTTGTCCTTTACCTGGTGATGGAAGCAAAAGATTGACACGCATGTCAGCGGTATGCTCAGGGAATGCGAAGTGTGAGGACTGGGCTGGATTCTTCAGATGCTTCCAGCTTTCAAGCATTCCAGCTTGGCAAATATCAAATATTTAGCAGACTGAGCTCTTTCCCAATAAACTGAGAAACAGAAAGCAAAAAATCCCAGTCCATCTCTATTTCTGCAGGCCTTGAACACACCAGGTATCAATTGATGGAACAATTCAAGCCCTGCCTTTAAAAGCAGCCTCCACAAACCCTGCTGTATGGGAAGACTGGTATCTCCTGAGATGGTTTCACGGTACCAATATGAAATGTTCTCCCAGCACAAAGTCTGTGCATCTGCTTAACCTGGTAAGCAAGAATGATAACAGCACATTTGGCTTAATCCAGTTTTTAACATTTATCCAAGCACATTACCAAGCACTTTACTAGCAGACTTTTTTTTTTTTTTTGAAGGCTCACATTGTGGTAGAATTATTTGATAGCCCTGATACCGTCTGCATAGAAGATGGCAAAGATTAAAGGCAAGGAGTTTGGGCATCAAAGCCTGGCAAAGAGAGCGAGGACTCCCAGGCTTTCATCCAAGCTTTGCCAGACATGCAAATCAGCCTTGGGAAAAGTCTCTCCCATATGAGCCTCAGCTTCTCTGCCACAGAGGTTCTTAGGCACATCCCCAACTTTAAAAACCAGGCAAATCATGTTGTTGATTGCAGACTCCTTCAGGACAAGGAGAGACATTTTGTTCTGCTTGCCCTTAAATGATGGAATCCCACCTAACCAGGGATCCCAGCCACAGCACAGGACACAGCAGCAGCACATAATAACAGGGAGCCATTTTGATGAAGAGATGTGTTTAACTGGTTGTCACATCTCACACACGGAGGGTGAGACTCCAGCTCCCGGCCCTGCCTCGTGCTGCCCGCAGGGGTGTGCGGTGCCAGGGCCTCCCTCCTGCACCAGGCCACCAAGCCCAGCCACCACTGGTCAGCCTGACCCACGGCCCGCTGTGTGGTACCCGGTGGCACAGAGAGAGGACAGGGCAGCCACGCCACCATTTGTGAGGTGGCGCAGGCTGCAGAGCTGCCTGCCTGCAGCGCGTGGGACATGCTCGCTGACAGAGATGTAACCAGGAGCTGCTTGGGCAGAGAAGGCACTGGGAGAAGGACAGGGCAAGCAGTCCTGGCTGTCCAGAGGCAGCGCTGAAGAGGACACAGAGAGACCACGTCTGTCAGAGCTGCCTGCCCCACCACCTCAGCCCAGGCAGGGGCACCCTGACTGCAGGCTCCAGGGCCCGAGGCCTGCCATCCCCTCAGGCAGCCTGCTCCATCCCCCTCACTCCAGGGGCTGCTCGGCCTGCGGCGGGGATATGAGGCACTCTGGGGAGGCGGGAAGGCCCAAGGAACCCCCCTGCCCGGCAGCCACACGACTGGCCGGGTAGCCAGGCCGAACCGCGCTCCCTCCGCCCGCCCCGCTGAGGAGACCCGGGGGCCGCCGCAGAAACACCCGCTTCCCGCCCACCGCCTCAGCCAGGAGGCGGGCCTTACCGCAACCGGCAGCCGCCACCTCCAGTCCCCAAGCTTCCTTCCCCGCCCCGTGCCGGAGCAACCAATCAGATGTCTCCGCTCTCGGCCCGCCTCCTTACTGCTCGCCCAATCGAGCACCACCGCTCCCGCGCTGCCCTCCCCGCTCTCGGGGGAGGAGGGGGTTACGTACTGTCGGGGTGGTATTCCCGAAGCGCGGGGGTGGCGTAGCGCTGCTGTGGGGCTGCCTGCGGCGTTGGCGTAGCGGCCGCAGTTGGCGTAGCGCTGGCAGAGGCGGCTGTGGCGGGGAGCAGCGGTGGCTGTGGCGGCCGTGTGAGGAGAGCACAGGAGGTGCGAGCAGGGCCGGGCAGGCACCGGGCCGGGACCGGGCCACAGGTCGGTGGAGCGGGCCGGGAAGCAGGCTGAGACCTCCCGTAGGTCAGCTCGTGATTGAGGGGCCGGGATGGGGGCTGAGACCTGGCTGCAGCTCAGTGCATGGGCCGGGATGGGGGGCTGAGACCTGGCTGCAGCTCAGTGCATGGGTCGGGATGGGGGCTGAGACCTGGCTGCAGCTCGGTACATGGTTCATGAGGCCAGAGCTTGGCTGCGGCCCGGCCACAGCCCAGTGCCTGACCCTGGGGCTGGGAGAGGGGCTGAGACCTGGCTGCAGTTCTCTCTGTGGCTCCACAGGGCCGGGAAGCAGGCTGAGACCTGGCCATCGTTCAGTGCGTGGCTCAGAAAGCAAGCCGAGACCTGACCACAGCTTAGTGCATGGCCCAGGGGTGCTGGGGACAGGCTGTGACCTCCCCGCAGCCTGCTGCGTGGTCCACAGGGCCCAAAGGTGGCCTGAGACCTGTCCACATCTCTGTGCACAGCCCAGGGGCTGGACGGCAGGCTGAGACCCAGCGGCAGCTCGGTGCAGGGGCAGAGAGGGTGGCTGCAGCTCATGGAGGGGGCTGGTGGTACAGAGCCATCACCAATGTCACCCCTCGCTCCACTCTGAGGCAGCTGCAGCAGAGGGGTGGCTCTGCGGAGGTGCCTGGGCCCCGGCACAGCAGGCAGATCCGGCTGGATTCACCCGCTGCCGCCTGAGCGGGAGAGGGGCTTTAACCACGCACCCATGCCCCGGTGGCAGGAGCTCTGCCTGCGTTGGTTTGCAGTCATTAATTGTTAGTATCGGTGAGGATTGTTTACTGCCGGGTGTTCATAACCTCGTCCCTTTTAGATGCTAATCAGCTCTTGCCTCCCTGGCTTAGGTGTTGCGTAAATGTGTAATGAAATTACCATCTCCAGCCCCAAAACCGACCTGTGCAGGGCACGGCTTCGTGTGGACCTGGTGCTGGGGGAAGGCAGCGTATTCGGTGGGCCTAGCTGTTGGACAGCCAGATGACCTGATTCGATTGTTACGCTGTGTAATCTGGAGCAGACTGCCTCCCCCCCCTCCCTGTGCTGCTTTCTCCATTTATAAGATACAGGTGCTAACACTTAGTGCTGGTTGGAAATACAGAAAAGTGACAGATTTTTGCATATCTTGAGATGGCTCTTATTAGACTACCTGTTAGACTGAGCTTGCTCTGTAAACTGCTTCTAAAGATGATGGGTGAAAATAGACCTGATTTTTACTAGCTGCTTTGCAAAACAGAAATTACAAGGGGGATGACAACAGTGAAGCTTGCTGTAGGCAAAAAGGGGAAAGAGGATGTTGGGGCCAGGCTAATTGGGGCCATACCTCTTAAGACTGGTATGAGTCTGGACTGAATATTACCCATCCAAACAGGTTTTAGAGAAGGAGGAGGAGCCCAAGACTGGCTGGGACTAATTTACTCATTTCCCTCCCAAAGGCTGACCCGAAGACCTGCATCAAGCAGTTGCACAAGAGGAGGAGGTAGAAACTGGAAGCTCTCTGAATGTGCTGCCTGCAGACTTAAGGCTTCTTCAGAGACTCAAGATGACTTCTCACAAGAGATGCTTTCTGGAGGGTTTGTGCTGAAGACAGAGCACTGCAGCCTCTAACTGGGACAGCTCCGGCTGGTCTGGAGCTGAGACCGACTTCTCTCCCTCCTTTTTCCCTTGGAGATGTTGCAGAGATTTAATCTGACCTCTTCCTCCTCACCTGAAGCCTGCCGTGGCGATGATCCCACAGCCAGATCCGACCACCAAAGAGAAGAGAATTGTGCGTTTGAAGCTGGGCCGTCGTTGTAACTGAACTGGAATTTACTCCCTGCTTGCGCTCCCAGAACGAGTGCTGTTCCTCTGCTTGTCTGTGTGTGTTTTGAGCCGCTCCTCCCTGAACTTGTTTGGAATTCCTGGGATTTCCACACTGAATTTGCCCATGGCTTTCCTGATGAAGAAGAAGAAATTCAAGTTTCAGACAAGTTTCACTCTAGAAGAGCTGACTGCTGTCCCCTTTGTGAATGGGGTTCTGTTCTGCAAAATCAGGCTGCTAGATGGGGGAGACTTCGCTAGTTTATCTACCAGGTAAGAAGCTGTTTGCAGACTTGCTTCCTGGCTGTGTTTCTTTCCCTGGTTATTCTTCACTTGAGCGGTTTAGCATATGGCTACCATTTGCCTACCCCTTGATGGTATTTTAATAGTTCTGTTGTAGGGCCCCACATGCCACATCATTCTCCGGAGCAGGGGAAGTACATAGCTGGAGAGCTCTGAACCTGGGTGGTGTTGGCTGATCAGAGCTGGATTGAATTTTTCAGAGATGTGGGGAGGGAGTGGGAGGTCACTCCCCTGAAAGGGACTGGGGTTTGTGGATGAAATCCTCCCTTCCCCACCTCCTTGCCCAAGTTCTCAGGCGCTATTTCAGATCCTATGCTATATTGTTTTCATGCCTGACTTGAAACTCAACTCCGTAGAAAACTGTATCTAAGCAAATCAACCCTTCCCAACTTTGCTTTCCCCCTTTGATTCTGAATTACTGTTCTTGGTAAGAGTGGAAGTAGCTCACTTTGCATTGCAAATTGCTGTGCAAGGGAAAACTGCTGCCTGGAGTCAGAGTTGTCAGTGTTAAAGACACAGTTTATCTCCTTGAACAGATACCATTGCACCTCCAAGTTTATAGCTGCAGCATTTTCTTTTTTTATGTAATCTGTCATATTGGGATCGTTCTGCTGCACATCTTAGAAGGTTGTTCTGCCATCATCTATTGGCATTTCTCTGACTCCTTCAGGCAGGTCTCTCCCCACTCCTGCTACTAATTGCTAATAAAAACTTGCTTTGTTTCCAACTATGCACATAGATTATCACCAGCAGTATGCAAACGCGAATTCCCTAACAGCCCAGACTTGCTTTCTTTCTGCCTCAAGATGTGAAGGAAGCCTTCATTGGATTTCAAAACTTGTTTTTTTGCTTTCCTGAGTGACTGCTCAGTTTTAAAGGTACAGGATTAGTTTGTGCTAGCTGTTAACTGCTTTATCCCAAAGCTAAAGCCTGGTTTGGTCTGGTTTTCCTCTTTGTGGTGCTGTACACTGAGCTTTCTCAGGAAAGATTCTATTGGGTAAGCGTAAAACATTTCTGTCTGGCAAATAGAAGTGGTAGGGCATTGCTTAAAGCTTGGTTTTTCTTCCTGAGGCATGATGCAACCTCATTTGAAGTCTGTAGAAGCCGTGGGTGTGGAACACCTCCAAAAAATGGACTTTGAATTAATTTCTCTTTTGAAGAAAATCTATCAAAAGAGCTTTTCCTTAGTGTTCTCCCCTGAGGCTAGATCCTTGGGTTTGATGGAAGCAGCTTATCTAAGGAATTCAAACAGTATGTGAACTTGGAAACAAATTAACCCCTCTGCTTCTTGGAGTCATAGTAAAATGAGTTAACTGGAGGATGTCTCAGGAAAAGCCTGTGCTGACAAATGTCGATCTCCCTCTCCTTGTCATCCCTGAAAGCAGCTTCTAAGAGTCATCACTGGGGTTTGCTGATGCTGCCAGCCGTTTGGATTGTATCGAGTTGTTTTCTGAGCTGGCTGGGGTTCAGCAGTTCGCTCAGTGCGGTGCAGTGCAGATGTGTTCCAGCAGCAAAATTGTCTGTAATTTAAACCAAACGCGTACATTACTTTCAACCAGCTTGATTACTTATAAACGAGCAAAGGGGAAGTAGGCTGTTGGGTTTGCCACCTTTCCCCTAACCTGTCTGTACTCTTAACTGAAAGCACATGGAAACCTGTTCCTGCTTGAAAAGTTTCAGGTCTCAGTAGTATTGAGTTATTTGACCTTTTCCAAATATTTTCCCCAGTTGCAGTTAGAGAAACCCCAGGAGGGATGAATTTCCAGGAACGGTGAGGAGAAGAGTTACTGTGTGGAGAGGCTCCTAGGTCATGCCTTGGCTCTGTTCTATGCTCCTCTAGTCATTTCCATGACCTTTTTGATACTCTTTGGATCTGGGAAAAGATTAAAGGGAAGGACATGCTGCATCCATGTTGTGTTAGAAGTCTGTATGTTATTTAGGATCTGTGATTGTTTCTCTGAAACCCACTGCTTCCAAAAATGATTGCGTTTGCGGTTGTAATGTCTGTCAGGTCACCTTATGTGAGCTGCTTATGTGGAAAAAATCTGGTGTTTGCTTTGCAATCGATTTGGGCTTCTTCAGCAGTCTGTTGCAATAGGAGGTATGTAGCTGTGATCGAGCAGACTGTAGCTGGTTCTGCCTGTGAGTTGTCAGTGAGCTGGTCTGAACAAGGTGTCCCATGACGTTTAGAGTCTGTAAACAGGGGGGATAAATAGGTGTAGGAATCCTTCACAGGACACACTAAGTCACTTTTTTGTCAATTAAGTGACCTGTGATGTGGAAGAAAGAGTGTTGCCTGAGAATATAAGAATCTCCAGAGACAGATTTTTTTCAGGTTATTTACAATAAACTTATTTGGCAGCTTGCGCACGTCTGTGGCAAGAGGTGGGGATATGATATATCCAACGAGTTGCTAGGTGGCACTGGGTTAATTTGACCTGTGAGCAGAGCAGAAGTGGGAGGCTGTACTGCCAGCTGCCATCAGCCCGTCCTGGTCCCAAGTCCACTTCAGCCTGGTCTGCATGTACCTGCTGCAGCCCGGTGCTGTGGGTCTGGTGGGGCACACCCCGGGCCAGGACGCCCTCCTGGGCTGTGAGCTGCTCACACCTCCTCTGCCCAGGCTGGGACAAAGCCTGCTTGAAGGGGAACCTGTCTGAAATGCATCAAGACTTAACGCTCTTAGGAATTCAGGGCACACTGGGAGAGGTCCAGGTCCTGTCAGCACATTCAGCTTTGGGGATCTGCCTCTTGGGTTTTCTGGTTTGGTTTTTTTTTTTTTCTTGCAGGCAGGTGCCCTTTTTCCACGCTTGCTGTGCTCAGGCCTTGCATTAAACCATGGGTATTTTAGTGACTAAAGTTGCAGCTGTAAATATCCTTTTGTTTGTCCTTTTTGCTCCCCTTCTAAAGTCTTGCACACTGGTGGGGCTTCTGAGGATGTCACCTGTTTCAGTTTACAGTACTCTGCGTGAAAAGCATCTATTGTCGGTGGTTTATCACCCTGCCATTGAATTACAGAAGCTGGTCTTCTGAAAATGCACCTGAGCCAGGTTTAGGCCAGGCAGGTGCTCTATTTCCCCATGGAGAAGTACCAATATATTCCTTGAATGGTATTAATCCGGATACTTAAATAGCACAACCGCCAGTGAATTCGGTTGCCTCCCAAGTACCTTTAAAAATAGCAGGCACAGAGCAGTAGGGATGTATTCATGGCAACCATTTTTGTGAAGCAGATGGGCTGCTGCGTTTTGTACCAGTTTGAAGCTTTTTGGGGGAGTGTGCGTCTTTGTTCCTAGAGAGATGAGATGATAAGCTCATCGGGAGGTTTTGGATCTATGGATCAGCACAGGCAGAAGCCTGGATGTCCAAGCAAGTGCCTAAAGCTGCAGGCTGACGTATGTACATGTACATCTTTGGGTATCATAGAAGAGGAAGAGTTGATTAAATTTCCGACCGCTCCTCTCCGCTTACAGTGTCAGTTAATGTTGAGTGACAGCCAGATGCTCTTTACCTCGGTGCTGATTGATTTCTGGCTGCATGTTGGCAGCAAGCATTACCAGTGCATGAAGTGAAGGAAGTGGAAAGCCACGTGTTATCCACAGACTCCTGACGCTTCATCCTACATTGTTCTGTTAGTGTGCCAATGGTTTCACTCTGGTATTTCTGGATTTGAAGGAGGGGATTGTACTCTGAAAGCCCCGGCTGACTTTAGAGGAAACACTGTTGTGCATGAGTTGAGCAACTTTGAGGGCATTTCCCACCTTCCTCATTGTCTTCTGGAGGCACCTCAGACCGTAATTCCTTTCAGACCATGCTTTTCCAAGACCAAGCACATGCAGCATTTCAGCTTTCTGATGCTGGCACTCCTGCACCAGTTTGAACCAAAGAACATAGCTTGTCTCCTGCAGCCTGGCAGCTGTTTATGTGCAGGCTCAATCCATTAAGAGCTGACCCTGTTAGGGTGATGTGGCCTCGAAGTATTTCAGTGCTGTAGCCTGAACCAAGAGTGTTCTTAGCCATGCGATTTTTAATTAAGTAAATGTGAAAGGCCACTTCCCACACTGCGTGCTTTTTTTTTTTCGAGTGTGTGTCTGTAAAGCTGCACCCAGAAAGCCAAAGGAAACGCTGACATTTGGGGAGGTACCTCATACTGATAGCTAGCTCCCTGTGGACTGAGGTCAACTTTTGTCTAAGTGTGGCTTTGTCATCCTTATGTAGGTACAGACCTAAAGCTGCTTGCTTTCTTCAGCTGGTGGGATGCAAAGCATCATTATGTCGTAGTGGTATACGCGACTTTCTCATTTCTGAAGGACGTAAGAGGGAGAAGCATTGCCCTGCTAACACATGGCTGGTGATTAAGAAACCTTTGTGAATGGAGGTGTAAGTCATACCACCTCTAAAATGGAGTTCTCGGTGGTGAGAGAAATCAGCTAATTCACTGTCTTTACATAATAGTCATGGTGTCTGATGTTACAGGATCCTGGTAATGAGGTTCACCACATTTGGCTCTTTCAGACTGGAAAATTGTTAATTGGTTAATCAAAGACTAAAGAACTGATTCAGCCCAGTTGAGATCTAAACCTTCACCACTGTGTGCCTTAAAACAAAGGTTGGATAATGAAATAGTTTCTTCTAGAGCCAGTGTCCTCAAGGGGGAAGAAAACTAGCTGTAGTGAAAGGAGAGGATCGCTGGCTGAGTTCTGCCTCTTGACTTGAGTGGGATTGCCACGGTTTAGTAAAGGAACTCGGTTGTGGCTCTAAACTGTTCTCCCAGTTCCATGTTTTAGGATGATGCGTGCTTGGCTCTATCCTCTGCTAGTGCACATGGTGTGATAGCATATTTTAAAAGTGCTTTTGCTGCAAACGTCTGAAAATGTAGACCTTCCCTATGTATACATATATCCCTAATACACAGATCAAGAGAGTGAGTATTAATGCTTTGAGCAGTTTCACATGCTAACATGCTTCTTTTCTAGCTGCACCCTCAGGAACAGGCTGGGGGTGTTAATGGAGAAGGCATTTGAATACAGCCTCTAGAAATGATTGGTAATAAAACATAACCCGTTTCGGGATAATATTAAGGCATGGTACCTGCACTGCTTGTGTTCTGAAATAAATATAGACACTAGACAGCAACGATGAGAAAAAGGGGTTTCATTCCAATGGTGTAGCTAAATGTAGGTGAAAGTTGTGAAAGCAGCAGCACTGGATGAGGTTTAACTTCTGACAAGTGAGGTTGTTGAAAAAAGTGCAGAAGTGATACAGCACCGTAAGGTCCCCCACACAAATGATCTTAAGCTGCACTTTGAGTTTGCAGAGGATTTCTGTCACCTTTTCAGTGCTCTGGCTGCTACACCTGCAGGGTCTGATGGCAGAGGCTTTGGGGTGGGTTGATTTACTTCATGTCAGACTTGCCTCTTCCTGTTGCCGGTTGCTGCATTGGAGCCCGTCGCAAGGCGGGCAGAATTACATTAGAACTTGCCTGCCACAGGGGCTGTATCCTGTTGAGTAAAGAACAGTCTCTGTTCACGCTCTGACTCCTGTTCTGCCTGCTGTTGCTCAGGCAGGGGCTGCTTTGTTGACCAGAAGCTGTAATCTAAAGCCCTGTAACTGATACACTGTGTGTACAGCATCAGTAAATACGTTCAGATACAGCCGGCTTTCAAACTTCCCCCTCATCACAGATTCTGAACTAGCATTGCTTTGACGGCTAACTCTTAGCAACAGCCTTATCTGCATGACTTAAGCAGCCCTTGGCTCAAAAAATTACTCATTGGAAATTAATGTTCTACTTGGAGACTGGGGCCCTGTGGCCCACTTGATTTGCAGGGTGACAATACCATCAGCTCTGGCCGAGGACAAGGGGAGGTAGGAGAGGGTGCCCGCCCCCCCCCTGGCTTAAGACATGTATTTATTTCTGAAATACAGGGGAAAATGTAAATGGCTTCCAGTCTGTTTATTCTTTGTGCTCTTGAGCTGCCATCAGTGTTGACTCTAGCTTTGTAGCTGTATTTCTGAGGAATTCATGCGTGCCTTCGGGAGCCTGTGGTCTTGCTGCACAGTGGTTGGTATTTTAATAGGCCATAAGTTGCCACTGGCAAGTTGTTCTGGTACCAGTTTCTAGATAAATGAGGTAGGTACAGATTTATTTATTATTATTATTTTATTGCAGGAAGCTACATCTGGTAGTGTTTTAGGCAAGAACCTCCCGTCTCCCTCAGATTAGAAACCTCCCTCACTTCAGGGCAAGTCTGTGTGCTTGCAAGCGTGACGGAGTGGGATGGTGAGCCCTTGCAGCATCCACCTGTGGTCAGCTCTGTAAGGTCTCATCCGCGCAAGGACAGATGGATGTGGCTCTGGCAAACAGGATATGCTCTGCATCCTCTGTGGGCTGCCAGCTCTGCGCTGGGCTTGCAGCCTGCTCTGAAACTGGTCAGGAATTATTTTGTAGCTGTGGCTTATTATATAATAAAACATAAGCCTTTAGGAGTGCCCTGGACCAACATTTGGATCCACTTGTTTCTTCTGCAATGGCCTGTGACCTTGTCTCAGTAATCCATGCTGTAAAGGTGATTATTTCAGGTGTTACTTCAGGTGGCTGGATGTGTTACCACATCCCAGTACCAACTGCTTACCCTGCAGGATGAGAGACCTTTTTTTTTTTTCTTGCAGTTTATTCATACTATGCCAAGTGCACTTGCTGGGAGACACGATACACATCGCTGTCGTAACTCCGGACTTGGCATCGTGATCTCTCTGGTACCATACAGTGGGACTCGGCATCTCAGTTTAGTGCCTGGGTTTGAAAGGCACTTCCCACTAGACAAACAGTTGTGGCTGTGTTCACTGGATGAACAGCCTTCTTGTTTGGCGTATTTTTAATCTGATGAGCAAGAAAGGGAATTGTTCTGCATGATTCAAAATTGCTGATCTTCATGGATGTCATTTTCACGTGCTTCTCATGGGTCTCCTGTGTAGTTCAATTGATAAGGCTGATGAGGAAAAGACTGAGGAAATAAGATGGGGTTATGGGAATGAGGAAGAAAATGAAGAGGAAGCACATGGAAACTACAGGATTGGGAGGAGGCAAGTGAAGAGGCAGGATGTTTGAGATAAGCAATAGCATATACAGTCTGTATAATGGATGCTTTCCCTGCGGATAGAAAGTAGCTGAGCTGGCAAGAGAGCAGGATTGTGCCTTTCCTTTGGCTGAATTTATCATACTTCGTTGGTGAGAGGAGGCCTTGAAGGAGGTCCCATGTTGTAGTAGGAGATGGGACTGGAGCTAAAAATACTTTTAGTGCTGCATGCTGTATTCTAAATAAGAAATGAACCCTGTCTATTCAGCCTGAAAGCACTGAGGGTGCTTACATGGGAGGGAGGAGGAGAGTATATGAATTCACTGTCCTGGAAGGGCTAGAAAGCTGCAGCACTAATTAACAAAGGAGCTTTACAGACCTACAGAGACCATCACCCCTGCATGTGGTTGGTAACTAGCCTGAAATGTGCTCTCTGAAATGAACAATTAAAGCTAGCAAAATTTCTTTTGGGATTGCCCCTTCCTAGAGCTGCATGTTTGCCTCAGTGAGGCAAGTCCCTTCTCTTGCCATTCAGTGTACCAAATATAGAAAATGAAATATAAGGTCTCATTCAGTGCCTTTCAGAAATTACCAAGCATTATGCTCCAGTCTGGCTTTGCAATGGAAAAGCAAATCAAGGAACCCATAATAGGAAGTTCCATGAAAGGGATGTGGCCTCGGGGTTTCAATGTGGGGTAGTCACATACCTCCATTTTGCATCCAGAATAAAGCTTTGTAAGAAATTACTGTGGCAAGATGTTTCGCTAATGGATATTGGGTTAATGATCAACAGACTCCCCCAGCCAGCTGCCATATGAAAGACCAGTCAGCACATGCCTACCTGTGCTCCTGCCTGCTGCTGGGGTTTCCATTCCTCCTGAAATGCACGTTGTGAGTGTGAGGAGCACAAAATGGGGAGGCCAGAGCGAACCCTGCCGAAGGGTTCCAACTGTTTTGTTCTCTATCTGGTCACTTTCCGTGTTTCCGGTTCTTAAGGGATGATATTGCTCATCAAAATAAAAATGCAAATGGCCAGGAGAGGGGGAAGGAAAAGCTTGTCTGGAAAAACTCAGGCTTAGAAAATTACTTTTTTCCCCAGTCTTGTATCAGACTCTTTCAGGCTTTATCCACCCTTGAAACAACAAAGGTGAGGTTGGGCGTGGTTTTCAGTGGATTTTTGTTCAGATGTGTATAGGCTGGGTAGAGGGTTGCCAGCTTGGTTGTGTTTTCATTGTGCTTTTTCTGTTTCTCTTGCTAGTTCCTGTTCTTTCCATCATCGCCTAGGCAGTGCCTGCGTGTCACAGAATATGAGGGAGGAATCTAGGATATCTGTAATTCAGCAATCTTTCCAGATCTCTTAGCGCTCCATTGCCTGGAACGGAACAATAGCATTCACACTTTGACGTAGACTTGCTGTACCAGGTCAGCCCCAGCTAGTGCAGTGTCCTGTTTCCAAACTAAGCAATAAAGGCTGTTCAGAGGTAGTCCGCTTGCCTCTGTTACAGATTACGCAGTTAAGCCCTCTGCAGAAAAGCTGTTTCCTGGCTTATATCAGTGGCCTGTTACGCTTTATCTCATACTTAGGTAACACAAGGCAATTGCATCTGCATAAATGTTGGATTCCTTTCAAGTCCAGTGCAGCTCATCTTATGCCTTCAGTAGCCTGCAGTGCTCCTTGCACAAGGAAAGCCGTGTTGTGGAGAAGCCTATTTCCTACAACTGCTTCTTACATTTGCTGCCTTTCTGCTTTGTTGAATACCCTTTTTCTGCTGTACAGGGAGTAGCTAATCTTACTCTGGACACTGTTCTCTTTAAGGCCTGTTTCTGATGCAGGTTTATAGCAATGGCTTTTCCTGCTTTCTGTGCAAGTACCCCGGTTCTTCAAAACTAATCTGCGTGTTGTCTTCCCCATAGAAGTGAGGCATACGCATCTCCAATGCCATTTGCTCTCAGTAGGGGAGACTCAGGGGAATGTGTCTGAATACAGCTCGTGGTGACAGCCACAGAGAAGGTAAAAACTCTCAGTTCCTCAGAAGCCTGCTCCTGGCAGTGGAGCAGTGGGAGCCTATGCTAACACCTCCCAGGGGCTTAACCAGCACCAACTGCTATTGCAAAATGCAGAGCTCTCCCATATTCTGCTTTTAATCAAGATGTACTTTATGAAATCACCTTTCTCTGATTGGGACAAGCTGCATCATGAGATATTGGTCTTTCTTAGAGAATTCTGTTTGTCTGGAGCTTGCTCCAGAGGAGTAAAAGCAGCTCTGACTGCTCTGTCTCTCCCCTCTTGCTGGCTCTGGCATAACACCGGCTCTGACATGCTCCAGAGTTGGGGCAGAAGGGAAGGGAGAGTTGGGACAGTCAGGGTCTAGAAATCCCAGCCCGTCACCACCAGTATGGTGATGAGTCAGGGGGAAGCAGGCTTTACTCAGCAGCCTCTTCTAATTTGCAAACCTCTTCTGCTGAGTAGCCTTTTTCCTGATAAACCCTAACAACCATAGATATTAATGGAGGGGACATTGATTCAGGGAGAATGTGTTTGTACCTTGTCCTTAAAACCAGTGACCTGGTTTGTACGGCTTAATGGTGCCTTAATAAAGGAACCATCATAAAGCACCTGTATTCATTGTGGAATGAAAAAGCTGCTGTTAATATATAAAGGGCTTTCTCCTGGACTATTGTATTGGTTTTGACTAAATGTATACCATACAGAAGTGACTTGTAGGGGAATACGTCTGAGCATGGTAGGGTGTTACCTCTTGGGTAACTAAACCTGCTTTTAGCACCAGGATTGACTTCAGGCAGCTTATTTACTGAAGGGCTCTTCAGCGTGCTCAAGCCAAATTGCAGTGATGTTACATCACACAGTATTAATGAAATTATTCCAGAAATGAACTTGGCCTCATGTGCCAAGGTAATTTGCACTATAAAGACTTCTCTGGTACACCTATATTAGCAAATTCTCCTGCTTGAAACGGGGTTGGTATTGGCAAAAAAATGTCACTTAACTATTCTGGCATCAGTATGCCTTCACATGTCATAAATCTGCCTTAGAGGCAAAAAGATTTGTCTCTGTGTACATCACTTGCGTTAGGGATGTTGTTCCTAGTCTTGTGTTGATTCCCTCCAGGGTTTTTGTTTTCCAGATGTACTATCCCAGCAAAGCCCTGGAGTACTGAGTTGACCCACGTCTTGATTTTTCTCATCTTGGGGGGGGTGGCACGTGTGGATTATTTTTGTTTTGAAGGGTAGCTTTCATTTTTTCTTCATGGGAGCATCTTGTTTACAAGCACAGCTTTCTTGCATCATGAAGTTGTAGCCATGTTTTGTATCCTGTGTTGTAGGGACATTATCAGGGTTCTCCCTCGTAGAGTTCACGTTGCTGCCTGTCTTCACTAGGAGTTTAAACTTAGTCAGCAAAAGGCAAATCTGGAATGTCTCAGAATGACAGCTGATGCTTATGGGATAAAGAAAGTTTATAAATATATCAGCAATGGGTAATTGGTGAATCTTCATTTTTACATCTACGGTCTGCCAGAAGTGAAAAGGTTTTCTAAGCTACAGTGTGATACAGAAACACATATTGACTGAAATATGGTGGGTTAATCTACCTTAACCTTGTAAGCATCTGTACAGAACAAACCTCAGAGTTTTTCTGAAGTGTTTGGGACCTTCTAAAGCCTTAGTTCCTCTGTCTGTTAGAACCACAGGGGAAATCTGAATTGTGATTTCTCGAAAGGGCAAACGGGCCCTGGGAGAGTCAGGATTTCCTCCCCCGCCCCCCTTTTAACTTTTGTGGATTTTACTGTGCAATTGACTTGGTAATGAGCCTAAACACCCCCTCCTTCTGTGCCCTTCATCCCCCAGTAACATGGAGGTCTCTCAGCTCGGGTTTGCTCATTCCCTGTAACTCCAGCTGCCTTGGCTGGAGGCTTCAGGAGCCCTTCTTAGTTAAGTTGTCCCCATGCCTGTTTTATGCATAGAGCACGTCTGATTGCTCAGCAGTCATAGTTGTAGAAAATCAGATCTGAAAGGTATATATGCCCAGAGTTAGACAAGTTCTTCAGAGTGTGCTGGGTGTGAACTGCAAGGTAGCCTGGTTCTCTGCAGCATGGAGCAACCACGGGAGGAAGAGGAACAACACATCCAAGACAGGCTGGAGAATGCAGCACCAACGTCCAGCAATCTGAGTGTAGTAGCTGGTGGCTGACCTGGGCAGACTCAAATGAAACCCACACTGCAGACCTCTTCTTGTTTCTTCTGTAATTGAAGTCCAGATGGATTTGCTTATGAGAGGAAAGCACTTCTGGTGGGCTTGGCAGCCTGGCACATGGTTTGTTCTTGGCTAATCCAGCTCCAACGTAGTCTATTAGAACAATAGAAGTAGGAGTTGGTGTGGTGACTCAGTGCGTGATCAGAGCTCAGAAAAAGCAAATGCGTCTTTCAGCGTTCAATACGCATGTTATTACAGACTTCTGTTTAAGTAACTGAGTCATCTATCCAGTTATTCCTTTCTTTACACTTAAGAGTTTGGTGGTTCTTTGCTTGGTTTTGCTCCTGGCACACGTCCCTGGCCTCTAACCAAAAAGAGCTTGTGCTCTGTGGATGTGGCAAGAAGTCCTTGGATATGTGCTACTTTGGGTTGGTCTGTCTTAAGCACAGTGTGTAACAGTAGACGTATTGCACAGCGTTTAGTGTTACAGTCCCTTCTTGTCCTTGTTTTCCTGACGTCCAGCTTTTCTTCTCTGCTTCAAGATGACAGAATTAAATTCTAAATACCTCAAAGCGGACTGGCTCTGCTGTGCATGTCCTGCCTGTGAAGTGCCATGTACACATCCCTTGCAGCTCTGCAGCCAAGTCTGCTAGAATTATTTCCCCTTGACTTCTCCTTGCTCCACCCTTGCTTAGCCTTCCAAAACTCATCTGACTTGTTCTATAGCTTAAGTTTTAAAGGGTCATTATTCTGTGACTTTCTTTCTCCATTTGGCACAATTTTTATTACATTATGCAACGTCTGCTGTAGCACTCAGTCACCAGCTGCATGCTATTTTTTAATAACTTATATGTTTCTCATAGTATTTTTAACATAGTTAATGTTAGGAGGAGCTTAAAGGTTTTCAGATTTAGACACAAGGCATGGTTGGAAATATTTTTTTCTAAAACAACCCGCAATGCTAGGTTTTAGAAGCCCTGGAGGTACTGGAGGGTGTGGCTACCCAGTGCAGTGATCTGGAGGACATGAGACCGACTGCGCTGGAAAGCTCTTGCCTATGGGACATTCTGCATGAGGTGCAGGATTTCATGTCTGTCACTTATAAAAGACACATGTCTGCATGCACGTGACTGGAGTCCAGACATAACTGAATTACTGCGTTTCAAAGAAGCTGTTAATACACAACTAGGAATGCTGATGCAGGAGGGTTTTCCACTGGTGATTGACTGACTGCCACCCCCATTCTCCAGTAGGTATTATCACTCCCTGGCTTGTACTGGTGGATGTTTATCAAGATTGATCACTGCCTTGGAGGGAACTGTAATATGCAGTTCAAAAGCTGTGCTTCTATGGAAATGGGCTTCTTCTGGAATTAAGGTTAAAGCCATAAAAAGTCAATCACTTGCCTGCTAGATAGCAGCTTATTCCTAAGGAGGATTTCTAAATCATTCCTTGTATCCTGTTTTTATTTTGTGCTCGCTCCATTGTTTTTGCTCCAGTTCTTTCCTCGCCTGCCTTTCACATACTTGGTGCTGTCATTGTCGTCCCCTGTCCCCCAGTGAAATGGTCTTGACTGTACCTTGTCCTGGTTTCAGCTGTGGCTGAAGTTTCTTCCATTAGCTTTTTTCTTTCCTGTATAGTTGCTGTTAATACTTTTCCCTGTATTTTTCTGTTCTCCCATCAGATAGGGATTATGCAGGCTGTGCTGTTAACTGTGTAAGTGGAATCTAGTTTCCTGAGCTGACTTTCCCCTACTCTTCCTTCCCTGTTCACTCTTCCCGCATCTCCCCAGCTGCCAGCAAACAGCAGGAGTGGGTGTATGTTCCGTCTCCCGGTGTGCAGCAGAACTGAGCAAGCATGGTGAAGCCCTTCAGAAGTGTTGGAGCCTGCCTTGTTTCCCCTAAAAATGCTGGGTCGTGTGAATGCTTCATTCTAAAAGCATTGGTGTTGCAAATTTGGCATTTCGAGAGCCCCTATGTATCTCCTCTCTGGTGTGAATGAAGAACTACGTTAATAGGTGGAAGGTGATGCCAAGAGGGAGCTGTGGGTAGGCATCCTTCTCCACCATGGGCCACTGGAATGGGTTTGCTGGGAATTTAGAGGTTAATTTTGCGAGTAGGTGGTAGATGTGATGACCTTACTGCTGAACCCTTGTTTAAAACACTTGCAGTGAAACATCCAAATAAGACTTGTTTCAGATGACAAAGGCTTGCTTAGTTCTCTTAGTAACACAGTCTGCATCATCTGTCTCTGAGCCATTTTTCCGTCATAACTGCTAATGTCTGCTGCACAACAACCAGCACTTGTCAGCTGGAGAATACAGGGTTGTTTGCAGTGGGGGAGACATCCAGCTCTTTGGGTTGGCAGTTGTTCTGGTCAGTGATGTAAGCCCAGTCAAAACAGAGTAACTTTATTGTTGAAAGCTACTTGCAGCCCTTTCTGTTCTTCTGCTCAGGGAAGGCAGAACCCCTCCATGTAAGTAACCTGCCATGAAGCACTTGTACACCTCCAGGTTAAACTGCCTTGGGTTTCCATGCTTTGTGTATCCAGCTGTTTTTTAGGATCCTGTATGGTGTCTCCTGAGGAATACTGTGTGTTACCTCTCATTCTTGGGATGCATTTCCACTGAGCTTCCCAGTACCTATTGCTGCATCATGTTTGCTTCTGCTTTCTACCTGTTTGGCCTGCATGAGCTTGACAAGATGCCAAAAGATGGCAGCCCTAAGCTTTTACTAATGTGATACATTCCCACGCTGCTGTTTGGTGTGCTGTCTGCCAGTGGTGCATCTTGTTCACTGTTGATGTCTCTCCTTTTCCTTGCCAGGCATCTGGATGGCAAAGCCTCAGAGCTGCAGTTTTCTTTAGTACATGTGCTGCAGGGAAGTGCCCTGTCCTCAGCTCGTTATTTGAGGATGCCTGCAGATTCTGGATCATATATCTAAACCAGCTAATGGTTAAATGAAGGCTCACTTTCTATTATATACATATATGTTCATCCACCTTTGTATCTTCTATGCTTTACAGGCAGTGATTAGGCCCTCTGCTTGTAGCAGGACCTGCTCTGTTTGTAGGATGGTATAAATTCTGGTGTGCTGTGAATGCTGATTACTGACCTGGGTATCTTAAACCTCGTTCAAAGCTGACTCTCTTTCAGGGACCCTTCCTTGCCCTTACCAAAGGTCTCTCCTACAGCTTTGCACTAGATAACCTGGTTAAAATAGTAACTGTCTTCTCCGGAGCATGATGCAGGATTGTTCCAGACTTTGCCAAGCTAAGAGAGTGTCAGTGATCCTGCTCTAATTCAGCCTTCAGAAGTGCTGGGGAATAGATGAGGCTGTCTTAATGGTGGGTCTCTGCAGCTGAAAGCAGAGCTGTGTGAAAAAATGCTGTTAGGAGACACCCTTCAGGTACAATCTGCTGAGATAACTTGATTCCCCTCCATGACTGAGGGGATTTTACCTGCCTTGCTGTGGTTGTTACCTTCCTCCCCAGAAGACTCACTGCTGGCATGTGTCAGGGCCCCATCAAGGGCTGCTTTTCAATCCGTCACACTTAAATGAATCTGAGCTGGGAGTTAGCTTGCTGGCCTCTTTAAAATGGTGTTATCTTTTTTGTGCCTTATCAGATTGAGATGCTGCTTCAGTGACATTCTGCTCCTGCGTGCAGAGGTGAACCAGCACGGAGGATGCAGAGTACTGTCTGCTGCGATCGGTTGGGCAGGAGGATTAGTCCTGCTTGAAGGGTCTGACACAGATCCACATCTCGGGGGGGGGGGACGACAGTAAGCATGTGGATTGAGCGTCAGAAATAGGAAGGCTTGCCCTCCCCCTCTGTGTAGATGAGGAGGAGGAAATCTGAATAAGAAGCTCTTTGTGTGTGCTTATCTATATACTGTCTCATTTAGCCTGAGGTTTTCCCACATCTGCTCCCGTGCATGAAACATCAGTGAGACACGTTGCTCTGCTGCGATGTTTGGCATTAAAGCGCTATTTTTTGTTGGGTCCCTCCCATAAGCCTGTGGCCTTTCATGATGTTTTGTACTTTTAACAGTCTCATGTGTGACTACTGCCGTAAAGTAAAGAGTGAAATATCTGCTTTTCTAAATGTTTCAGCAAAGCCAAACTGTTTCAGTGGGTTGTGTGTTTGAAGCATGATACCCAGTTGGGCGCAACTTGGCTTTGAGTCTGTAAATAGAAGTTTTAATCTCTGTTCTGGTGTTTCATTAGCTAGGTTTTCATGTGGGAGAGAGGCCCACAGTAGCCCAAGATAGCATGGGTCGTATACGTGGCCTTTTTCTGGAAGTGTTTGCTTTAGCTAACTTGCATTCATAGTGAGCTTTGTGGCTTTCTGTAACAGTGCTACTCTGTCCGTGGCACTAAAATCACAGTTGGTAAACATCTCTTCTCTAAAATCTGTTCATTGTGTGTTCCTCTGCGTGTCCCCAGAGCTGCAGTAAGGCTTGTGTGAGCTCTGAAGCTAAAGAGGCCTAAAGTAGCACACTACTACTTCTGTAAAAGTAGGTAAATGGGTGGGTCGTTGCTGTGTATCGTTCTCATTACTTGGATTCCTACTATGCTATGGTGAAACATCTTCTAATTGCTCGTCTGGTAAATCTTGTCTTGAGAGGGGGTAGGATGGTGGCTGGGGAATGCAGTAAACTGTCCTTTCTGGCTGGTCAAGGAGCTGGAGGTAGATGAGCAGCTCCAGCGTTGGAAGACCCTGAGAAGCTCTTTCTGGATCTCCAGTTTTCACAAAAGCTGTCACAGGGTTGCATCAGTTTATTCTGAGGAAGTATATTTAGGTCTGGAAGAGTAATTACACAGCTTTGAATAAGTCTTGAGTCAGAAGAGGGCAAAGCTTAGCTTGGCAGGGATTCAACCTTCTGGGAGTCTTTTTGCAAAAAATGGTACAGACAGCTTTTTTAAAATAAAGCTTCTGAAGACCCGTTGAATTGGCACCTAGTACCAGGCATTGGTCTGATCTATTTCTAGCTCTCCAAATACAGAGTAAAACTTAAAATTAGACGCTTCTGGTTTTAAGCTGTTAGTTTCTGCTTTGCTTTTAGGTGCCTTGTGATTAGGATGGAAGGAAACGCCTCTCTCAATGCAGCCCTCACCACGCTTCTTGTGTGTTCTTGGTTTGTGTGTGATGGTTCCTAATTGTACATCAGAGGATATTCTAGGACTAAATACAAAACTGCTCCTCGTCTGAGTCTGCTGTTTTTCCCTATTTTAGTGTTCTCTAATTACCAGCCTAATGATAGCTTGATGGGAGGTGGATAGACAAAGCCCATCGCTTCCCCACATACAATCTTTTGGCAATGTGGAACTAATTTTTCAAAGTTTAGTTTGAAACAATAGTGCTGTCACTTGCTTATCTAACGATACAGCCCCAGCCCCCACCATTAAAAGCCACTCTTTAAAGTAAAAAAGAAAGTTGAAAGTCGTTGTTGAATGATTGTGAAACTTGTGACTGGTAAGCAGCTCTGCATTTTATCTTGTAAACTGCTTTCTGCCCTGTACAGACTATCCCGAAGACATAAAAAGCCCCAAGCTATGTATGCACCTGCAGCTCGGGTTCATGTTTGCGGTGCTGTGTGTAACATAACCCCCCCCAAATCCTTTTCCTAATCCCTTGCACTGTATGGTATCTACAGCAGTTTTGGAAAGCCAACATACATCCTTAATAAGAAGCAGAACGCCTGTTAGCAGAGCTTATGCTAACAGCAAATTAGCTATGAAGGAGCTCTTTATTACCAATCAGTACTTTTTGCCGTGTTTTGAAGTAATTAGCCTTCATTGGACGTAGCTGCATCCAGCAGATGCTTAATCATAGCTGCATTGTGATAGAAGTGAGAACTCATGAGTAAGGAAACTCGCATGCAAGGGCAGTTTTTGTCAATCCTACTGATGAAGCAGCTGTGGGGAGCCAGGCACATGCGATGGGCGTTCAGGAGCTGGAGCTTAGTCACTTAAATATTCGCTTCTGACAGGAATTAGAGCTCTGAGCAGCATTTGTGAACAAGATTTGCAGCAATGTGCTGTTGTACTGGTCCGATTTGAAGATCGTTCACTTCTAGCTGCCTTCCAGGATTCAGCTTGAAGCTCTGGTGGTGTTAGCAGAATTAGTGTTAGCCTTGCTCTCTAGAAAACAGCAGTTCCTTTTTAAAAACAACTAGTGCTGCTAAAATATTTGGTGTTTTCTGCATCCCATGCACTTTTCTTGTGTTTCTGAAGCACATGTGTTTGCAAGCGTTTTCCTATTCTCTTGAATTACATCTGTATCTGAGTTTTCCTTCCTTTAGGTCATTTGAGATACCTACTAAGTCAGGTTTAAGGCACCTCACATCTGAAATTTAACTTTCCTAATTTGGCTGGCTCAGTGAATATTTTATTATAGGCAAAGCCTTTTTAATCCCCCTGGGAGTGTTTCTTCTCCTGTCCGAAGGAGCTGGGGTGAGCAATGTAGAGCAATGAGAACCAGATCTCATCTTGAATTAATCCCAGATTCAAAGGTATTTTTGGCGCTTCGATGTCTCACTTTTCAATGATTTCAATAGCTAGCCTTCATTCTGTCTGGAAGGAGTTTAAGTTCACTGCCTTTAAGGAGTTGCTGCCTTCTGCTTTCCCACGTTTTAAACAGGGATGATCAGCCCTTATCTGCATTACAGGGGATTACAGGTTTCAGTTATTTGTCAGCTACTCCTTTTCTGTTCTCTGGTTGCCTTGGCCAGCCCATTCGGGTCCCACAAAATAGCTGAGGACTAGTGGGGACCCCTGGGCCAGGATCTAGTCCCTGCTGTCTGTCCTGTTGGGCTCACCTCAAGGCTGCAGAAGGGCTCTTCCTAAGAGGAAAGTTGAGGCACTACCAAGACTGATTGTTGTCCCCTTTGCCACCGATCTCTTTGGCCTGCATGGTGCCTGGGTCAGATGGTGGGAAGCCTGCCTTTCCCTGCTAAAGCAAACATTTTATCAGGCGCCCTTGCCCCTTTGTCCTGTGCTAAGAGAAGAGATAAGAGCAACATGCAAACTTGCTAGCTCATAGCTGTCAAAAGTGCCTTCCCTTCACTCCCCCCTGGCCTCATTACTTTGAGAACTTAATTGGCTGAGGGCCAAGCTCTGAGCCATAAACGGATCAGGTCCTGCACAGGCTCAGCAGGGAACCACAGCCCGTGGAAGGACCCACACACCTCGTTTCCAGGAGCCTTTGAACCGGCCTCCTTTGAAGGGTGAAATCCAGCTTCCCCTGAGGGCTCTGCAGAAGCCAAAGCTATACCCGAAGCAATTCCTGTGCTCAGGAAGGCTGCTTCTCTTCCTCCTGCAGGCTCAGGCTACGCTGGAGCCATGTGCTTCTCCACTCGCCCTGGAGATCAGGGTAGGCTGCTCAGAAGCTGTGTAAGCAAAGCCACCTCCTCCCTGGCTGAGACTGCTTCGTGGTCTGAAACCCCCGCGTGATTAGAAGCACAGCGTTTGCATGGTGTGGTCCTGTCTGCGTGCACCCAGGAGCAATTCCATGTGCACTTTTGTCGTCTTTTGAGCTGGCCATCCTCACTGGCTTAGTCCCAGCATAAGTGGCAGGATGACTGCCTGGGAAGGACAAGCCGTCCAGGACACAAAGCACATTTGCTGTACAGAGGCTGTACAAAACAGGCACCTTGTAGTAGGAAGATAAGCTTGCGAACCTTCAGCCCAGTTCAGTTATGGAAGTTGGCTCTGTCCAGGCTGGACAATGAATGAGCTAAACCGGCTAAGCAGGAAATGTCAGAGAGCTTGTGAGAGTTTTAAAGGCAAATTCTGTTGATTACATGATTAGTCTTTCCTGTAACTTAGGTGGATTTTACCTGTATTGACTAGTGAAAAGCTTGATGCTAACGTAACACCTTTGTGTGGTGCAGTTTCAGGTTTGTGGACCAAGCGGTGTTGTAGAGGATCTTTACAGGCCAGGTTGCCAGTCATTAAAAAAGATAATTAATAGTCAGGATTGATTTGGCTTTGTACCTTTATTTGACGATGTTGGTTTTTGGTTGGTTTTTTTTTTTGCCATTCTCATAGAGAGGAAGTTCAGGAAAACTGTGTCCGCTGGAAAAAGAAATTCACCTTTGTGTGTAAAATGAGTGCCAACCCAGCCACGGGACTCCTGGACCCCTGCATTTGCCGAGTATCTGTCCGTAAGGTGAGCATCTAGCTTCTGCTTCTGGCAGGTAATAGTACCAGCACTGTACTGGTGTTGGTTACTGGTTGCTTTTTGGCAGCAAGAAGAATTGCATGGACAGTGATGGGACGGAAAGATTGATTGGGCCAGGATGTGACTTGAACGGAGCCTCTCTCTCCAGCAAGGGTGCTTGATGGAGGGTGGGAGCAACAGGGGTGGTGGTAATCCTTGGGAGACAGAGGTTTGTGAAATCCTGAGAGCAAATTCCAGGACTGAGTAATGACTCTCCCCCTGTTTCCCCAGCACATATAATAGCTGCTTTTCCTGTTTGTTTTGTCTCCCGTTACAGGAGCTGAAAGGCGGAAAAACCTACTCAAAGGTAAGAGCACAGAAAGGGCAAATGTGGCAGAGTGATGATGGTCTTGTCTTCTGTTTGTGCTTTACAACTGTTAGAAACCAGTGGCTGCTGTGTGAAGCAATCTGGAGAGATGGTCATTAGTTATTACTTTAAGCCTGAGTTAAGTGATTTCCCGAAAAAAATGGACTTGCTGGGACAGGATCCAGATTGCATTGAATGTGGATTTGAGAAGGGGGTTGGGAAGATGATCTGCATGTCCTCAAACTTTGGGGAAGTTCTGAGTCAGATGTGAACTCTCTGGCTTCTGGCAGTGTCTCGCTAATAAAGAAACACAGACTCCAGTTCTTTTCTCCAGAACACAGCAGCCAGCTGTGGCTGGGGTGGGCACCTCACTGGCCTCAGGAGTACCAGCAGAAACCTACCACAGAAATTGCTGCCTTCCAAAGCACAAACTGAGGCACAACCCAAATGGATCAGCAGGGATGTTAGTTTTGGTTTGTTCCCCCCTGTTTTCTTGCCAGTGCTGTGAAAGAGACAATCGGCCACCCCCTTCTCCTTGTGCTGGATCAAGAGACAATGTTGGCTTAGAAGTTGAGCTTGCGCAGAGCCCAAAACCATGTTTGTTTGAAAATGAGTCACTGCTGCTAGTTTCTAATAAACAGATGTTCACGTCACGCACAACCTTGTAAGAACTTCTTCTAATCAATATCCTTCCTGAGACCATGGAGGCAACTGGCTTTGAAGGGTGAACTGCACTTGCTCCTATGTACTGCTGTGCTGCGCAATAGAGAGCAATGTTGCTGCCCCGATGTTCCTTTTTTGTTGCTAATTAGGACATGGTCTCTGGGGCCATCAGTTTCTCTTTCACTAAATTCACACTGGGGGGGAGGTTATTCCTCTGTTCTGCAGAGCTGCCTGTCCGAGGAGAGCAGCATAGCTGGAGGAAGAGACATGCCTCTGACACAAAGTAAATACATCAGCTTGTTCCTCCTGCAATGTCCACCCTCAAGCTTCCCACAGTATTTGGAAATGGTGAATTAAAATAAGCCTGAGGGCACATCTCCATGGTGGAGTTAACCTGGGTTCTTATTCAGGCCATGTTCTAACCTACTTCCTTCTTACTCAGTCTCCAGTTGCGTTTAGTGGCATTTTGAAAGAGACCTAGTTGCTCCAGCCCAGAACTGGAGACCAAATCTCAAGTACCTGTCCTCTCTTGGGCTGATATCTTGCTTGGTTTCCTGTAAAGAAGACAGACACATTCAAGAATTCAGCAGAAGATGACCTGGGCATTTCAGCAGCTCAGAAACAAGGGATGTCACAGCAGACAGGGTGATTAAGCCTTGCAGTCATGCCCTATGGACCAAGCTTGTTCCAGGCAGGTCCTCGTGGCAGAACTGACTGACTTGAGATTCCTGTTTCTAGCAGAAATCTGTGGTGTATGTCTATGCAACTATTTTCCCATTCTAAACAATGAGTCCTCACCTTTTTAAACTGTGTTCATTCAGCTGAAAACTCCTCCAATCATGGCAGCAGACATAGAAGAAAATGCAGCTTGGGAATGCCCTCTTTACCTGGTTCCCCATCAGCAGGGAGTGAGAATGATGGAGCTGTTTGTGCTCAAGACAGAGTTTCCATTGACTTGCGCACCTTTTGGTTTGACGTTAATGTCACTTCAGTGTCAGGGGTTATAGAGCGGAAGCCAACAGGAAGGACTGATAAAGCGGAAACTCTCTGAGCTGGAAGAAACACCATCAGCTGGCTGGAAAACTGAGGAAACTATTCTGAAAGGTTACATCTGAAAACATCCTTTTGTTAAGGGATCCTTCCTCTATATACTGGGAGTCTGCTTCCTGAGAAGAGCTTCTGACCTCAGCATGCTGTATGGGTCGTTGGAGGGTTCTCCCACAGTCTCCTCTGTTGATCTCCTGGGAGAAGTTAGTGCTGTGTTGGAGGAGGAGGGGTCTGGGTCTGGACCACTGCTGTGCCATGTTGTTCTGCTGGTGTGGTCATGCCATGTCTCCTCTGTTCTCCAGTTTTGTCACAGTGATGGATTGTAGCTCCTTCTGTGGCTTTCTCCTGTCCTGTTTATCTCTGAGAGATAAAAATTTACTGGGTTTTTTTCCTTATCAATGAATATTCAGCAAGCAGCATAGCCCTTGGCTAGAAGAGACAGAGGAACATCTACAGCAAGGGCTGGAGAAACACTTGCAGTAAGACCATTCTTAAGAAGGGAGAAAAGTTAGGTGGTTTTTCTTTTCCTTCCTTTTTTAGCTGAAGAAAGGTTCCTGCTCTATCCCACACTTTTTCTTTCCTTTGCCATCAGCTCTTGTTCCCCTTTGAGAATGGAATGGAGGAAGCAGATATGCTAATCTTGCTGCTGTCTTCCCCTGAATCATATAGCTTGTGCAGACTGTGGTTCAGACTTTTGATTTGGAACAGTGGGAGCCGAGGTTTATGCAGCAGTGACTGTGGTTTGTGCTGTGACTCCCCATCAGCTTCCACAGTTGACAGAGGACCACATTTCCTTAGGATGGTGCTACTGCTGGGGGCTCCCTGTTCGGTTGTATCATCTGGCTGTCATCACCAGGGCAGGAGTAAATGTACTGTAGTGCACAGAATAACAGTTTGGTCTGAGCGGCTGCTTCTCCACCTTCTCTCCGTGTTCTGGTGACCTCTATGTTGAAGTGATGCAAACTTTCCGCGCTTGGATGGTTTAGCCAAATATGGGGTGCAACATCTCTTCCTGAGCAGATTAGATGAGACATGACGAACTGCTGTTGCTAAAGCTCTGCACAAAAGAAGCTGTAACTTTTTCTTTGAAACACTGTGTTAATACACCAGGAATTAGAGCAGAAAAACAAAAGTACTCTTCATTGTGTTTGTCTTTACTCTAGAGGCATCAGTACCAGCTTTGAATTTGCCTGTAATCTTCCACTTTCTGTCACCTTCTTTATTTGCTACCCCTTTGTTACAGAAGGTTTAGAGAGCTCACAACTAAATCTCTCCAAATATTTCTTTTCCCTTTTGCCTGTCAAACATACCACTTGCTAGTTAAATCTTAACGGTGTTGAGGAAACTTTGCTCGAGTTCCCCAGCCCAGCAGCTGCATCTGTGGGAGTGAGGCACATGCGGTGCTGCATGGCTCTGAACTTCCAGCTTGCTGGGCTGAGAGTCTCGATTTTGTTTTTCAGGACAGTGTCACTTTCCTCTGTAACAATATCCTTTCATCTCCTGGTTCACATGCTCCACTGCATTCTGGGATGGCCCAATACAAAGAGTGCCTTATTATGTTTGTGTATGTGCAATTCTGTTTTTTCCACATCGGTTGACCTAGTGCCTTCCATGCCCTTGGTTATGCAACAGCTATGGGCTGGTTAACGCTGTCCTGGCCAGCACCACTACTGTACATCCTTCCTCCATGTGGGTCTGGCTTCCTGGCGGTTTCAGAGTGTCCACCTGGCTTGGGATTAGGAATGTGACCCTGCCTGTCCTCGAGAGTAGAGGGTCTTCACAGCCACAAGACTGTGTACCGGCTCCTTTTTCTGCCCTTGCTCACAGATGCACTCTCTTCCTTTGGTCTGTGTGTCACCGTGTATCCCTTTGCTGAGTAATTTTTGTTCTCTCCCCTTCCCCTCCGTTGTTTTCTTGGCTACAGTTGGGCTTTGCTGATCTAAATCTGGCCGAATTTGCGGGCTCTGGATCCACTGTCCGTTGCTGCTTGCTGGAAGGATATGATACTAAGAACACCCGGCAGGACAACTCCATCCTAAAGGTACGGCAACCAGTGCTGCCACTGTAGAAATCCTGCTATTGAGTTCAGAAAGATCACAGCCAGAGTGCAGTGCCAGGCCTGAGAGAAGGTCCTGTTATGTACAGAGACAGGATTTTGCTTTTATGCTGCTAGTCTGACTTGGGAAGCTTCCCATTATCAGAGTTGCCCTTTGATATCTTGGCATCCGTTTGGCCAAGTAATGACCCTCGATAGCATTCTTTGTCATAAAGAAACTATGAACAGGAGGAGGGGAAGAAAGTTCTAAGTGTGTTATCAGGGTGGCCAGGCTGGTGTTCTGCTGAGCCACTGCAGCTGGGAGTTAGATACTGATGCCAGTGATTTGGGGCAGGGAGGGAAATACCTTGCTAAATCCCTGAAGCTGATTTCCTGTGGAAAGGAACTAGGTCTTGCTAATCTTTACACCTAGCCCTTGACCTCCTGGCTGTTGTGAAGCAAGGAGCTCACTGCAGCATGGCTAATGATGTGCCTTGTCCCCCCTCTCCAGGTCACAATCGGAATGTCCCTGCTCTCGGGGGATCCTTGCTTCAAAACGTGAGTTTCTGGGCACTTGTCCCTGTTCTGGACAGACCAGGACAGCTGGTTCTTTTGCAGCTCTCTGCTGGAGGCTAAAATTGTTGGGAAGGGGGAAAAGATGCCCTTGATATTGGAAAGTACAGGGGAAAGCTTGAAACTGGTGGTCTGGATCATTGAACCAGCCAGAATAGCATAGCCAGCCAGTGCTATTAATTGGTTTGTTCTCTGCTCTGGTTTTCCCAGCTTGGTTATTGGGTGTGCACAGTATTTTCTGCTAGTGTCAGTTAAGTTTTGGAAACGAATGGGTGTTGATGACAAACTTCATGCTTTGTGTGAAGGGTAGAGTTTCTCATAGCTCTGGCATTGCTTTCACTGACCTCCAAGAAGGGAAAGGTCAATGAAGAAAGTCTTGAAAATGGACACACTTCAGCACATACCACACAGGATAAAGATCTTGAATTGAAACAGCAACAAAAATTCTGCAAGGCTGAAACATTTTATTTCTCTTTTTTTTTTTTCTACAGGGACCTAGGTTCACACTTTGTATTACTTAGCAGAGAAATTGCAATAGTCTACTGCTTTCTTTTTTAATGCATTGTGATAGGAAATAATAAATAGAGATAAGCTATGAAGTAGTTCTGTTGCTTAAAGAATTTTCGGGGGATCCTAACAAATATACCGACAACATCTGCCTTCATGCTGCAGTATAGCATTGCAAGACTCTGCAGTCCAAGCCACCCTGCCGTAGGGTGATGTAAGGTGTGTGACTGTACACAGCAGGACTGCTGTGCGCTGGTAGAAGTATTTTTTGTTGACTCCCAACAGTATGAAAGAAGAAAGCTTTACCTTGAGGCTGTCTCTTGTAGCAGTGATACTCTCGACTAAAAGGTCTAATTGTAGGAGCTAGCTTGAAGTGTATAAATTAGCTTGCTTTCTTGTTATAAATTGCTGCATAGTTTTTGGTAGGTTTCTTTTGTGAGTGGCTTTTCGTAGTGCTACAGTGTTTTCTGAGACTTTCAAACCCTAAATGCAGTGTTATCTGATGCTGAAAAATTTCTGCTTGAGAAGGAAGTCTAGTAAAGAAGTTTTGAGTATCTCAAACCATAACTTTGTAACAGTAACAGATGTTTTAAATCTAGGGAACTAGAATGTCTGGTAATAATATGTCTGACAAAAATACCTGTTGCTCTTTCACTATGGAAGCAAGTCCCACTGTTAGGGAACCTGAAAATCATAACAGAATTGGATATAAATATCCATTTAGTATAAGTAGGGTCAGTCTGAAAGTCAAACCTCGTAATTTTCTTAGACGATTTTTGCAGTCATTCCCATTTTTTTCTTATATGTTGATGATTTGCAAATGTTTAAAAATGGAAGTTTTACATGTAGAATAGTCCTTGATCAGTGGAACTTCTGATAAATGGCACTCATTAGAAGATTAGGCAGGAATTAAACTGTGCTGGGACATCACTTCCGTGCACTGACTTTCTGCAGCTCTCGGATGAACCTTCTGCTCCCAGGTGTCATAGAGTGGGGCTGAGCAGCCTGAACTGGCAGACCCACGGGCTGCTCCAACAGCTGCTGCAGGAACAGGTTGCTTGATTAAGGCTGTAAAGGCCTTATTAACCTGTGAAGTAAAGTCCCTAAAGTACCCATGTGCATATAAATCACTGATAACGTGATTAGGGAGGGTTTTTTCTTGGCAAAGGCTTGCTGTGGGTTTCCTGAAACCTTTGTAGCTGTTTGGCTGCCCATGTAAAACATTCTCAGTGCTTTATTCTTTCTCCCAAAACACTGCACGGGTCCTCTCATGTAGCATCTTCCCTCAGAGCTCCAAATGAGACAAATAAAAGTTTTTCTTTCTCCCTCCTCACTTAAAAAGCATAATATGATCCATTAGTTCCAGTTCAGACTTCAGGCTACAGGGAGGTTAAGGCTTCAACAGGAATATTCACTTCGCCACGCTGCACATGCCGTGGCTTCCACCCAAAAACACTTCTGAAGGAAGGGAGGGGGCTCCAGGCACTTGCAGCTCTGCCCTGCAGTCAGCATTTACAAAGGGATGTTGAGAGCACGCAGAATAACCAGAAAAATAATTTTGACAGCTGGAAAAACACTTTAGTCTCACTGAAAAGGAGTTTAATTGTCAGTTAAAAAAATGGAAAGGTTATTTGATCATTGTAGAAGTACTGTCATAGGGAGATGGTGTTGCTGGGATAAAGTTTTCTTTTGACCTGAGGCAGAAAGGTATAACGAAAGGCTGCTGGAATTGAAAGCTGGACAACAGCAAACTGGTTCCTGTTTGTGAAGCCAGCTGGCTACCGGACATGTGTTGGGGGGAAAGAACAGCTCCGGATGGTCTTCTGGAGGATAGTGCAGGCTCTGAGCCTGTTGTCCTGTATAAAAGATTGAATGGTCCCTTTTTGCCTCAATTTACCTCAGAAGCTTGCTTTTTCTTGGAACACAGTCCAAATGCAGTACGAGGTAGGGAAGACCTGTCTTGCATGTAGGAAAACAAAATCCAACATCATGCTGTGCTGCTAGTCATAGGGGGCTGCCAGCTTCCCCCCACCATACAGGCTAGGGGCAGGCAGGGGAATCCTCTTGACAGAGCAGTGTGGGAATTGCCAAAGCAGCGGGGTGATTCCTGGTCCCTGCCTGGCAGTTTGTAACCTTCTTCACTTTTGATTACAGGCCTCCTTCCACTGCCAAATCCATCACCATACCGGGACAGGACTCTACCCTGCAGCTGACCTGTAAGGGCGAGGGAACCTCAAGCAGCAGCAGCAGCAGTTCAGCCACGATTGGCTCTCTGCGTCAGACTAAGCCAAGAACTGCCATTCTCAGCTCGGGTATGAATGCCTGTCCTGGAGCCATGCAATGCTTGGCTGTGTCTGGACACTCTTGTTTTTCCCAGCAGTTGCAAGCACAGAAACTCTTGTAATTTTTCATGTTTTCCGGCACCCATCCTCACCCCTCTGCTCATTAAGAAAACTTGAGAAAAACAAAACCATCTATTAAGTGTAACTGACGAGAGGAAGGATGAATCTTTGCCACATGCATATTTCTGGTAGTGGAGATAAAGCAATTTGTTCTTTTTGCTGGGGATTTAATAATTCATGCTTTGCACTCATCCCTGCTTTCCATTGTGTTCAATGACACTTAACATTGTTCTCCACTCAGCTATTCTGTTGCTCACTTATCTTCTAGAAAAGTTCCTCTGAAGGTTTTAGAGGTTGGTTTGAGGTCTAATGGCCTTGTTCCAGCTGCTGATGCAGAGTTCTTTGGCTTCTGTATGAGCCCGTTTTCAAGGGTACTGCATTTTCCCATAGCTTCTTTTTCCTTCCCAGCACATTCCAAATGTGCAGGCAGACACTGCACCAAAATAGCACTGTAGTCTCATCACCTCAGTGACTTAGCACACTGTGCAAGTGCTCTTCTTAAAAAGCTGGCTAATGTGTTACACTTGTGCACTTTTGAATAAGCTTCCTGCAAGAGGGACAAGCAGGGGTGATAGCAAAGGAGCAGATGTATCAAATTCAGATGTGATTTCAGTGTCATGAGTGCTCTCACAAGTAATAGAAGGGGAAAGATAGTAGCAGGAGAAGCACTCAAATGGAGGATGTAGTACTTTACTGCCAGTGGCCATTTGATGCTTCCTTGGTCTTAATGCTTTTAACTATGGATAGCTTCAGATGCTACCTGTCCTTCTAGATCCTTCAAGCCCCCAGAGATGCTTGTAAATTCAGGTGCTGGATGCTAGAATTAGTGATAAACTTGACAGAGAAGCTCATTGTCTTTCCTACTCCCCCGCTGCTTCTAACCTCTGTGCTAGCCTGTACAGCAGGGTTCTGCCAACAGACTTTCCCTTTCCTTAATCTAGTGTCCCATGATCAGCCTCCAGTCCAAGGTGATCAGCAGGCAATGTTCTGGCTTGGTTACAGTGTGAGTGCCCTGTTGTTCTTTGGCAGGTGTCCCAGAAGAACCAGATCAGAACCTGTCCAGCCCAGAGGAAGTCTTCCACTCGGGGCACTCACGGAACTCCAGCTACGCCAGCCAGCAGTCCAAGATCTCTGGTAACCATTGATCCATATGGCTCCTCTGGCACTAGCCTCATCCTTTTACTTTCCTGCAATGAGCTCTTGTGAGAGTGATATGTAGCCATGTCTCTCTCCCTCCTCTGTAATATCAGTCTCCTGTTTAGTCTCTGTTGATGAGCTCGTAGATGTATGTCTAAACCTCTGTACATGGGAGCAGAAATGCTAGTCTCAAGCCTGTTAACTGTGTTGCCAGGAAGGGGAGATCTGGTTTGTAATCGCTCTGTGTTTGCAGGTTACAGCACGGAGCACTCCCGTTCTTCTAGTATGTCCGACTTGACCCATCGCCGGAATACCTCCACCAGCAGCAGTGCGTCCGGAGGGCTGAGCATGACTGTGGAGTGTCCTGAGGGAGAGCGGGACCACAAAGTAGAGAAACCACCTCGCCCCCCAAGACCAGCCCTTCTGCTGGATAGACCTTCCCGGTAAGTAACTGTAGAGCAAAGCCCCTTCTCCTGGAAGGCGAGACAGAATCTACTCCTTTGTCCTCACGCAGCAGTAGATTGGATTGTAGCTGCCAAGGAGGAGGCTATTGCCAAGAGAAGCAGGACATGAAAAGCAGTATATGAAAGTCTGGGTCTTGAAAAGCTGAGTAAGTTTTCCCTTTATTTTCTCTCCCCAGGAGGAAAAAGGATTCAGTGGAGAGTCACCCAACCCGAGTGGATGACACCAGGATTGATGCTGATGATATAGTGGAGAAAATAATGCAGAGTCAGGACTTCACAGATGTCAGCAATACTGAAGGTGAGAGGAGGAGTCTTAAAGCGGATGTCTTGGCTGTTCCGTTAGCAAGGCTGCCAGGCTTTTACAGTCAGATTTGATCTGGCATGGACTCCCTTCCCCTTTTGACAGAAATTTGCTTTCAGTGCTTTCTAGGTGTTTCTGTGGTAGATAAACAAACCATGTGAATTTGAGAGCTGCACATCCGTTAGCACATAGCGCTTGCTGCTGTTCTACAGAGTACAGCAGAGGTTGAACGGTAGCTCGAAGATACAGGATGAGAGGGGGAAAAGTACTTACTCTTCAGTGCAGTGGAAATGAGTTACATCAGCTGTCTGTGCTGCTCAAGTGGCCTTCATCTAGGGTCAGCTCAGCTCAAGGGTATTTATTAAAGTAAGAGAGCACAACTGGAGGGGAAGCAGCATGTCTCTGCAAAAAGATGGAAAGAAAGATGGGTCATAGTGTGCTGGTGATCAGGTCTGTGTGAGAGCTTAAGAAGGGGGTTTCTCCATCGCAGTCACAGCATCTGTTAAGAGAAAACTAATAATATCAATGTATTTGTTTTCATTTTCCAGTTTAGCTTATACATCAGTCTTTTTCATCTAGCTGAGGTTTTTTGTCAAGTTTTAAACTTGAGTCTAGCTTGTTACTCTTGCTTCTACCATTAGTCACCTGAAATCATTGCACACAGCAACACTCTTACCTTATGGGTATTTACACCTCACTCAGCATGGGTTAAAACTAGACTGAATATAGCCACCTCTCACCAGCAGAACAGGCTGAGTTTCTCCTCCAGTGAGCCTACAAAAACAGCATGAGGCCCCACTTCTCATCTGTCCAGATGTGTTTAAGCTGACCAAGAAATTGCATCAATAGAATTGCCTTAAAAGCAGCTGCCGGTGGAGTATCACTGAATTTCTCTGCATTTACTCTTCCAAAGCTTAATGCTGTGGTTGATTTGTACATGAGGGTCCCCTTCAGAGCAACAGGAGGAATTCCCAAGGACACTATTACTTTAGGGAGACCGGAAAGTGTGCACATGCATTTGCAGAGACACATTTGTTCCCGTGCTGACCATTGTGTAATGTGTCTGGGACGGGAGCACCTGGGAGCTCTTGGTAGTTCTGGGTTTTGATGTCTGTCTTCCTTTTCTATCTGCAGACAGTAACCTGAGGTTGTTTGTGAGCAGAGATGGAACAACTACATTGAGTGGTATTCAGCTGGGAAACAGGTAGGCTTCCTGAAAGTCTGGCAGACGGAGGGGCTCCACAGAGATTAGTTAGCTCTTTGTACTCGGGAAACTTTCGCCTTTTGCTGCAGGAGAGATTTCTAAACATCATTGTGCTACATGGTGTCTTTATTCCTGCATTAACCCCCCTGGGATCCCTTTGGTGACAGGCTACAGCGGCACTGGGGTATGAATGCAGTTCTCAGCAGGAGCTCAGAGGGATAACGTGATCCCTCTGAATCCAAGAATCAGAAGTAAGGAGTAAAAGGACAAAATGGTAGAGGTTGGTTCCTGGTTGCTCCTGCGCCCAGCCGAAGGCAGGGAGCTTTGCCTCCTGCTGGCCTGCGGCAGAACTGCAGCAGCCCCGTTATTGTCCCTTTTCCCTGCCTCCTCCGTTATTGTCGAGGGCTTGTTCTCTCGCAAAAGACTTCTGAACGAATAAAACTTTTTCTTGCCACGATAGCTCTTAGTAAAGTGTCTTGGCTAGTCGCATTTGAGCTTTCGTAGCACCTTTGGAGGTTAAAAACAAAAAAGCAATAATGGTAATGCAAAGATGTGTCAAATTGGTGACAAAATTGGGCACACAGCAAAGCCAGGAACACTGGCTCTTTGCGCAGGATACTCCCCGCTTTCCTCTGTCCTTTAGAAGGAATCATGTGTTACACGCAGCTCTTTCAAGTGCTCGTTAGCTTGCCACGTAGCTGTCTGTTTTGTATTATGAGCATTGACTTCTCGCCAGACTGACTCGCTATTTTCAGTATTTTGTGTGGGGTTAGAGGGCAGTGTTCATGAGTGGAGAGCTCCGAGTGAGAACTTGCTTGCTCTAAGTGACTGAAGAAAATAACCTGGCTTTCTCATTATCTTCCCCTCTGCCTCTCCAGGGTCTCATCTGGAGTTTACGAGCCAGTGGTGATTGAAACCCACTAAATGTGAAGAACAGGGTAGAGCTGCTGGAAACAGGCCCCCTACCCAGTCCGCTGCCACATGGATGCCAACCTTTACCTCTCTTCATGCAGCATTCCAGAAGGGATTTCTCCATTCCCCTCCCCATACATTTGCACTGCAGAACTACTCCAAGACCACTCCAGATCATGCACTTTCCCTGTGTTGGCATTACCCTTCTCCACTTCCCAGTTCTTCCAGTGCCTGCCTTCCCCCTGTTTCTGATCAGACACAAGGTGTCTGTTGGGCTTATCCTTAGTCCTAGAGGATGTTGCTCATCTGCATCCCTCACTCCACCCGTTCACTTGCAGCAGGGGACTTCTCAGCTTCTGTCTCCCCAAAACATTGAGTTATACCACTGTGAACTCTTCATACCACTGGGGGATGGGGAAAATATTCTAACCAAACCGAGAGCTGCTTGTTAGTGAAACAGTCACTTGCAGGATGCTTTATTCCACTGACTCTGCAAGGGAACATTACCTTCCAAGGCAATGGTCTTATTGAACGAGGTATGCTATGGTGTACACTTCACTTTCCTACACTCAAATCCCCAAACATCCTCTTCTCATAGGAAATATTTCCCAAAAGTGCATTTCAGAAAACTACCGCAATCCAGATGGGAGTTGATGAACGGTTAAATGCTAATGCTTGTTATACCACTAACTGCATTACACCCTTCCACTGCTGGGCATGGAAGGGCAGTGTTCATCTATTAGCATTAGCAGGAGCACTTTAGAGGTTCCAGATTTTACCTGGAGGAGGCTTCTACTTGCTGTTCCAGGAGCATAATCCCTGTTTGCTGGACTGATTCAGCAAACAGTCACTGTTGAAGCTTGGAATACAAAGCCTCTTTTTTTTCTTTTTTCTCTTTCTTTTTTTTTTCTTTTTCTTTTTTTTTTTGGTGCAGGAAGGGAACTGCCCTTCTTGGACTGTGAAAAGAATCTGGTTATCTGATAGTCCTCCCCTGGGCCAGAGCAGGATGCAGTTGACTGCAGTGGTCTCTCTGTTGTGGTAGTGATTAACAATTGCTTCTCTTGGCCTGGGCCAGTAAGGGAATTGGTGTTGGTTGGCCTTTCTTGCCCTGTCAGCAGGGATCTATGCCTGAGCTGGTTTCTTTTGGGGCTGGGGAGAAGCCACTGTCTCTGCCTTCAAAGGTAGAATGGGTGTTACCTGCTGTGTTAGCCACAGCAGCAGTTCTTACTTGCTCCGTGGCAAGCGAACTCTTCTGACAAGGCTTCAAACTGTTTTCTGGTTGATCTTTCAATTGCTCTTCTTTGGGTTTGGTTTCTGCAGTTGTTTGACACTTTAGATGCCTCTTTTCCTTGCAGTATGTGGCAGAGATGTCGGTCCCTTTCAGCTCCCACTGACAGATTCTCCTGGCAGCTGAACTGCAAGCGAGGATCTAGGCAGACTCCAGCCGTGAGCTGTCAGCAGGCTGTGCTTGCAGCCCTTCCTGTACAGAGACTCTCAGCCGATAAGCTATTTCTGTGTAGTGCCCTTTCCTCTTTTGCTGGTGTACTGTGGTAGCACTCGGCGGCCCTGCGCTTGGAGCAGTGGCACGTTCCCGGGCCTGGCTGGGAGCGTGCCCTTCTCTGACACGCGTGTGCGTGCACGCACACAGGCACACACTTGTCCCATTCAGCCAGGAAAGACTTGTAACTGATCACGTTGTTGTTCAAATTCTTAGTTATTGTAAAGCCTTTTTTTAAAGGGGGCCGGGGGGAAAGATTAATTGTGGTCTCTGTGGCCAGAATGCATGCAGATGAGCTACTGGAAAAGGGAATTTGGCAGAATGAGAAACAAGGAATGAAAGGGCCTTGAGTCTTTTTTTTTTTTTTTTTTTCCCTTCTCTCCACCCTACTAGCTAAGGGTGGCTGCATGGGGAGGGTGCTAGGCAGTGTGGCAAAGCTATACCGCTGCTTACTCTGCTTTGACAGTTTGTCTCTTCCAGAGGTTTCTTTCTGTATTTGGGCAGACCACATATAGGATATGGATCTTTTTCACCCTTTCCCTTCAAAGGGAATTAAATTTGGATTAGAGTAAGAAGGGGGTACAGACAACACCACCTTGGTTTGGTTTAATGTAGGGAAAAAGTATTGGATCTTTTAAGTCTGTCTAGAACAAAAGCTCTTTCACACTTGCTGGTGTTTTTCAGTGGTGATCTCTTCCTCATTCAGTCTGGGTAGGTTTGGCACTCGCTAGCAGGCTGGTGAGCATCCTGCCCAGTTCCTGGGATGCTGCATGTCTGCAGGAAGGGGAGAACTGCTTGCTTTTCTCTCTCCCTGGGGCTCTGCCAGAAAGCCAGGCCTGGCCTGACCCTCTGTTCAGGTCAGGGTGAGGGCAGAAGCAGGCTTAGACAGTGGTGGGTGTTCCTGCCCTGGCTGTGCGGAGCTGAGGGTCAGGCTGCTCCCCAGCGCAGAGCACCCGTGGCTCCCCAGGGGCCAGTGAAGCCCCTCGGGAAATCAGGTCCAACCACGACTTGAAAGGAGCAAACATAAGCCAGGAAAGAGGCCAAAACCCAGCACACTGCTGCTGCTCTGCTTCTATTCCCATGAAAAACTGTCAGAGCAGTTGGGAACCCAGGGCTTTCTTCTGGGCTCCCATTGGCACGAGTTGGCTGCTCTGAGGCGCTGGCAGCTCAACATGTCATGAAACCCACAGTGGGACAGAGGGAGGAGTCTCTTCCCGGCGAAGCAAGAGGAGAAGCAGTTGAGCTTTTCAGAAAGCTGGTCTCATCTTCCCAGGCTGGCAGAGGCATAACCTGCTCCATCACGTAGCTGTGGCCAACCTGGGCACGTCTCTGGCTTCTCTTCCAGAGGCTTGGCACATCACTGCTTGTGTTTCTGATAACTGTGTGTCATAGGATATCTCTTCCTTGTCTCCATGTCGTAATTGACTCCACAGATCCTGGTCTTTATGTAGCTTTCTAGCTCTTCTACCCCTCGTTTTGAATAAGAAAGCAGCCCTAGTTACTCAGCCTGGTGCAGCACAGCCGGGACTGGAGCACACAGAGCAGACCCAGAGGGAGGAAGGAGCAGTCTGTTCCTGTTTCTGGATCCCATGCAGAGCTCCGGCTGCGTGTCCATCACGGGCAATGCCCAGCGGTCCCTGGCCAGTGGTGGGCATATGAGGCGGTAGTGATGGAAGTGGAGTCACTTGTCCCCCAGACTCGCTGCCATCCCTCGGGAAGCTGCATCTCGTGAGCACTTTTTTCCTTGTGGCATTGCTGCCGTCTTGTTGGATTTTTCCTTGTTGGATTTTGAACATTTAAGAAGTGAATCAGTTTCCAGACCCAAACCGCTGGCTAGTTTCCTTTGGGTTTTTGTTTTTCTTTGTCATGAAGTTTGTTGAATTTTTTTTTTTTTTTATAAACCCAGCAGGCTGGTGTTTTTTTGACTGCATTATTGTTTCATTGATATTTTATTCCTGGGGGGCTGAGGGGGGGGACATTCTTCCCCACATTGTTCCCCTTCTCAGGGGATTCAGAGGTGGCTTAAACAATTAAAAGGACCTTATTGGCAAGACTCTGCATCCCCTGGGTCTGTGATGCTGGCAAGCAGGGCTGCTCATGCCTGGCTGACCCTGGAGAGCAGAGCAGGCTCTGCTCCAGTCTGGGGGCCAGGTGAAACGTGTGAACTCTGCTTTCCCAGTTTCTGGACCTTTAGTTGGTGGAAGCCCATTGCAAAGAGTTAGGAGATTCAGTGTACTTTTTCTTACTAACTTTTTTTTTTTTTAAACAGTATAAACTGAGTGAATATCCAAAAGAATAGGCTTAGTTTGACTTGGTGAAAGAGATGGGTTTCGATTGGAAATCATGATGGAAAAAGGGGGAGAAGGATGTTCCTCCTCCATCGTCGTCTTTTTTATGGTCGGCACTTTAAATGGGGGCCTTCGTGCTGTCCTGATCCATGGTGTGATGGGCAGCAGGCGTTGTGATCTTCCCCCCTCCCCATCACCACATCACCTTGCCCCCTGCAGAAAGTGAATAAGCCCTTTTAAATGTTTGCTTCAGTTTTTAGAGGGTTCCGAACGAGACCGAGACCTGAAGAATGCATATTTCATTCTCATCTTAATAGGAGGGGTTGACTTTTTATTTATTTTGTCGTTGCTGTTTCTTTTTAAACTGGTGGCTGTGCAGCTGGACTCTGCACACACTGTTGTGAACCTCTGGGAAAACCTCACTCCAGGTACGCTAGAGCACCTAGGTTAAACACCCCTCCTGGCGAGGGGCCCCCCTGCTCCCCTCCTCGCTGCCTTACCCGGGAGCTGCAAATTCACCCCCTGCCCCTCCGTCCCTGTCCCCTGCCACCCCACCTAGTCTCTAGCTGAATGAGTTCTTGCTCTGGTGACTGAGCCCTGTGGACAAGGCTGGTCCCCAGGGGCAAGTTCCTACAAACACTGCCTGGTCGCATGTGTTTGTCCTTGAAAAGCCACTTCCTCGCTTTGGGGCTAGGGGGAGGCGGTGATGAGTGCAAAATTCCCCCCTGCTTCCCTTCCGAGAGCTGCGTCGTCCGTCAGCCCACCCATGCCATCCAAGCTTGATGCCCTCCACAGCTCCGCGTTGCATTGCTACGTGGAAACCTGGGAAATGAAAAGGAATTTGGATGAAACCTGGGAAATGAAAAGGAATTTGGATGAAGCTCTGAGCGAGGGGTGTGGCTGAGCCTCGTAACTTGCCTCAAACACAAGGAATAACAGTAGAGCCCGTATTTTTGTGGGGGGAGGGAGGGGAAGGGGAGATCATGTTTTATTTTCTTGAAAGTTAATTGAGCTTGGTGATCTTCAGATGAGGCGCGCACTTGATTTATATCGGATTCTATAGAGAGATCGCTGATATTTTTGGAAAGGGAATGGGTCTATGCAAACTTCCAAAATTGCTTGAAAGATAGTTTAACATTTTTTTACTTTGAAATCTAAAGATAAATCTAACTTTTTTCTTAAAGCAGAAGTGCGTTTAGAAAGAGAAGCTACTTCCACTGCTCTATTTTGATGATGAATCTTGGAAAGTTTGGGCTGGAGGGAATGACTATTTTTCACCATTTTTATCTTGCTCCTCTAGTTTTTTTGTTTCTTTTTCTAACGGAATGCTGTGCCGTCTTTGATTCCACAGATCGTGTTTGTATTTTCTGTATCTGGTTCCTAACGTAGAGAAATAACAAATATATGAGGAAAATCAATATAATGTCAAATGTTGTTATGGTTTGGGGGAAAACAAAATAAAGGTTTTTGGTACTTCACACTGATTCTTCTTGCTTTGTTTCTTGTTTTAAATGTATTTAGATATCTGCTAAGGAAGCAGAAGGGTGAGGCAGGGTCTGCTGGCATGCAGGGCCCTGGAATAGGATTTGGCTTTGTCTTCTAGGATTTCCTTGGCAGGTGGGAGCAGAGATCCCTGCCAGCCCTTCCCTGCTGATGAGAGAAGGGCTGGAGAGGAGAGCTGGCAACACAGCCCAAGTCCAGGGGAAGCAACAGCCTGCAACACAGGAGGCAGGTGAGCCGGTGCGAGTCGCTAGGAACATCTTGTGTTCCTAAACGCTGCATCCCAGCCCAGGCTGTGCTTGAACAGCCCGTCCTGCCCCGCTGCAGAGGCGCGCTGGGCACCCCTGCGTGGGGCCGCCTGGCCAGGCTGGCCTGGGGAAGGTGCCGCAGGGCTCCAGGGCATGCCAGCAGGCCCTCACGGCTTGTGCGGGGGCAGCCCCTGCTCTTCCACCGCAGGCTGGCGATCCCATTAACGGGGGTTTGAGCCAAATTCGGTGCCCGGGTGCTTTGCTAGTGATGCCTGCAAAGGGTAGAGGGGACCAGGGCCCCCGGGAGAAGGCGGCTTTGCCTTCCTCACCCTCGCCAAGCCGCAGCTGCACAGTGATCAGCTACACAGAGTCCCACCGCCCCGGTGCCCTGGGTCCCTCGGCTGTTCCATCTGACTTTGCCGTTTCCTCCTGCTGCAGCGTGTGGGACGCAGGACTCGAGCATCTGCGGTGCTGGAGCCGGGTTTGAGCTGCGGGGCAGCGGGGCGGCCCCTGCGGTGCTCTGGAAGCAGGGCAGAAAGAAAAGGTAATTGTTTCTGCAGTCGAGGTCGTACAAGCCTTTGTTTTAATCGTTCGCGGCGGTGATTGAGGGAAGGGGTGTAAGCTTTTACTTGCTTTACAGATTTATGGCCAGGAAGTAGGCTTAGGTCCATGTAAGTGATGGGGAAATCCCTGGAGCTTCAGGAAAGTGAGGAGGGCTGCACAGTGCACAGCGTTGGTTACAGGATTAAGCCACAATAATAATTACTGAGCTTAGTAATTAAAAAATGTTCACAAGGATGCAAAAGAAAAATCAAAGTTCCTAAACCGAAATTTCTGTTCTGTCAGAAGTACAGCTACTGAAGAAAAATGTACTTTTAATATCAAAATTACTATTGTTTTTATACTAAAATCATACTTACAGGGTATTCATGTCTCGCCAATGACCCCAGTATTGAGAAACCTTTTATTTAAAACCATATATCATCACCAAGAGATAACAGAATTGTCGTTATCCCTGTTTTCATACGTGATGGATTGCAGCAGAGAGGCACTAAATGGTTCTCCCAAGATCAGAGTGGAATTTAATTCTCTTGACTCCTTTGCGTGCCCCCAAAGCTGGTCTGAAGCTGTGGTTTTAGACTGACTGTTTAGTTAGTCTGGGTGCAGTTACTATTTACAGGAGCGAAATCTAGGACTTAGATGAGGATCATGTTCTTTTGTTAATTGCCACTGCTGTGGATGATGTGGATTTCAAAGGCAATAGGCACAGCTGATACTTACTTATAATGAAAACTAGACCAAGATCAGGACTGAGACACCTACGTTAGAGCGAGTGTCTGATGTTCCTGTCCCACCTCCCTTGTGCCAACATGAGTACTTTCACAGCTGTAAGCTGGATCAGGAAATCCAATAAGGTTACTGCCTTTGAGTTAGTAAAACGTCTTGCAGCTCAGTGGGTTGAACCAGGTTCAGTAAGTACCAGATAAATTACGAAGGAAGAGACAGAACCGGGAGCAGGAGGTAGGAGAAGCAAGAGCAGCTGCTTTCAGTGTTAGCTTTTAAATCAGTTCAGCTGCTCACAGCACTGCTTCTTTACTGTCTTGTTTTGAGGTTACTAGGGTCAGAATTTGAGCATTTATAACCCTCTGCATTTTTTTTTCTAGACTCCTGTATCTTTTGGCTTCATTTTTAATAATAAAGCTTTTAAAGATACACATTTGTAGTTGAGCCCTGAATTGCGGTAGGATACTTCTCTTTCAGGCATGAAATACCCTCTCAAGAGACATGTTCTGTAGTGTTGCAGAAACTCTCTAGTGGTTAAAGTGGATTCACAGGTTATTCCTGTCAAAATATCCCCACGCAGTTGGCAGGTTTTATTGCTCCACAACGAATATCTGATTGTATTCCTGAGGTTATAGAAGAGTCAGTTTTGTCAAAAAATCACTAGAGTGTTGGAAAATTATGTTCACTACTGTCTTGAATTCTGTTGAACAGCGTTGTGGCTGATGACCATCTGTATCACCCCTGATTGTAGTTTCTGTAACTACTTTTAAAAGCCCTGTCGTATCCGCATAAAGCCAGAAGCCATCACTATATACTGATACAGTGTTTAAAATGGATATAAATACTGGCATACTTTCTGCTGTCACATTAATGAAATGAAAATACATTTCTGTATTCCAAGTATAGGGTTGACACACAATTCCTGTGTTGGGCAGCTAATAGTTGAAATCAGCGTCATGAAATATTATGTGAGGTCTGCAAGATCTGAGCCTAATTTTAGACCTGAATATAATAAACAGTACGGGAAGAGAAGTAAAAAGATAGTGAGTGTGGAGATGAGTAAGAAAGGCAAGGACAGAAGCCCCAGTACTAAAATAAATAAAGTGCCACAAAGGATTTCATGAGGCTGAAACGAAAACTAAAAACCTGTGTAGTTTGAGTCTGACCTTCAGAACTGCGTCTGAAGGAATCTCCCACTGAAAACCTTAAAATGCCAAGGAAAAATGACAATGCACAGCTTATGTTCTAAACCAGCACTGTCACTTGCAGCTAGACACTGTGAGGAAGATGCTTTACTGCTAGAAAGAGCTATGCTTATGCACAGCAGTTGTTGCTGAAGCTAATACAAATACACTGGATCAACACAATAGCATTGACAATCAAGGTGCTGTCAGCTGTAGTGTTACCATCCCTTTGAAATATGCAAGTATCTTGCATCTGTTGTAGCTGTTGTTTCAGCTTCTTAAAAATGAGAAAGCCGTATGTAAATTGTTCATATTTAAGATACACTTCGGTAGGTATTATTGCAGTATGCTTAATCTGTTTGGCTAAAAACCAGTGAAGCTGCACTGCTACAGGCCTTGACATGAGCTGTTTTAAGTCTGTGCAGTACTTTAAGACCTTCGTGGAAACCTGTACTTTTCTGGCTTAACTGCTGTTAGTTACCTAGATACTAAGGTAGCTCAGGTTATGCCCACATGTGTAGCATCCACTTTTCTGGCTTCCAGTGTTGGCAGAGAAGTATCTTTAAAACCAGAAAGTCTTTAAGATAAAATCAAACCTAGTATATTCATTTAAAGTGAGCTGTAGAGGATTTTTTTGATTTTCAGTTGTGCTCTTTTTGTAACCATATGTAAGGTTTCCTTTCTCAGATCCTTTGAAGAACACTAGAGCATTAAACCTGAAAGCTTCTCTGGGATGCCTTGGGAGTTTTGGAACTCTTGAAGAGCTGGTAATGTAGGTGTCTTAGACAGCCGGAAGAATAGGACTAGGGATTTTGGGAACAGTACAGTTTCTTGCTGTAACAGGTACTTTCAGTATAAATTTCAATGAGTAAGCTAGACTTTGTCTACAGAACAGAGTTTTGGCCCTTTGAAGAAATCCACATAGTTAAAAACCAGCAATACTGCCAATATGAATGTATTTCCTTTAAAGTGGTTTACTGTAACTTAGGGGAGCATACACTGACTACAAAAATAATCACATCCTTTTACATCATATGAACACCAGTATACATTTTTTTAACATGGCCCACACCGTAGTCTTACTGTGAAATTAATGTGAATTTCACACATCTCAAAGTGTCTGCAGTGATTAAGTGCGGCATCACCATAAGCTAAAGATACACTGGTGAGAAAGGACAATCATAAAAGAGTAAGACTTAACCTGAAACATTTTATTTTACAGTTTTGAGAGACCAATGGGGCATGTGAGAACAGGGTATAAAGCAGAACTTTCCTGATAAATAAAGATGATGTACAATGTTTGCACAAATCATAGCTCTCTAGTAGCCTTCAGTTTTATTTTGAAACTGGTTACCTGTAGCAGAAATACATGATTCATCTGAGTTTTAAACCTAAAATTTGGTAGTGTATGGTTCAGTTGTGTCTGTAGGTACAAGATCTGGTTGGCATCCTGAATAACTTTGCCCAAGGTGGAGGAGATTTTCTGCTTTTATGTACTGCTCCCACACTAGCACATTAACCAGTGGTACTGCGTGTATGGTTTGCTATTAAATTCTCTTGCAGTTGACTTTGTGTCAGGTCTTTGGCACTTCTTGGGGTTTAATGTGTCCTGCTGATTGCTTCAGTTGTGAAGAGCTGCTGATGGCTGGCTTAATGTACTCACAACCAAGAAATTTACTTTCCAAGATAAGGCATTTCAAGGCTTGCAGGTTTTCAGTGTTGCCCATGCTAAATCAGGCTGTGTAGGTAGGAGTGCACGACAAAATATTGCCATAGCATTTCACTTTTCATAGTAATATCTGCCTTCCACTCTTAATCCAAGAGTTCTTAGCGTCCCCTTTATGAATGTAACTCAGAATATGTGATTGCAAATAACCACGTATTTTTCTTAGAATTGAAGTTTTGATTCCTGCAGGTTTTTTGGGTGTTTGTCCCATAAATTGGCAGCACAAGCCTCTTATCCAGATCTATTTAGCATATTGGGTGTCTCTGCATGTTTCATACTGGCTTGCAAAGACATGTTGCAAGCTTGTGAAATTGCACGTTACAGAGAAAGTCGCAAACCTTAGGAGAAAAGAAATATTTGTTCTTCAGAGTGTAAGTTAATATTTAGGCTGTGGCTCCCTTAAGCTTCTCTGTTGTCTAATAGCTTCTGAGTTTTCAAAGATGATTAGGAGGTGTTTTTAACATTCATCCTCTGTAGTTCTGACAGTGTACTCCAGTTGTAATGTGGTGACACAAGTGCTAGTGAGCCTGTGGAGTAACACTTGCTAAGAGGTTTGAATGGGACTGTGTGGATCAGAGATGATCTACTCGTAGCTTTGTGTAATGTAACCTCCATCTGGGTTAGCATTTTTTATCTTCCCTGGTCACCCCAGAACCTCAGACCTGCAGAACATCCTGAAATAGTCAGATAGGGCGCTAAGAAAGGGGTGTTGCTGGAGAGATGCATTGTCTGAATTGCTTCCCTTTTAGATCTTGTACACATCTTTCAGGTAAGATAATTCAATTTTGTTCATTGTGTTTCTGTTTACCAAGAATCGATTTATTACTTCCTACTGTGAACAGGCCCAGATGACACAGAAGGCCTACTGCATGTTGGGTCCAAAGACTGTGCCTGAGCAGGAACTGGGTAGAAACACACAGCATACATATGCATGTGCCAAAGGTCTGAGGAACATTTTTGTGAAATACGTCATTTACCAAGTGTATTTAAACAAAGAATTTTCTGAAGGAAGAACAAGGAGTAACCATTTGGAGATCATAGCAAAAGAGGGTGTTGTCAGAAGGGAGGAAGTGGTCAAGAGAAGCCAGGGTAAATGGTAGGGCACTTCACATGACATGCGAACGAATGACCACAACATAATAGTAAGGTGCAGCTCCAGAGCAGTATAAACATTGGCTTAATTATCTAAACATCTGTTTTGCAAATAGTCTGGAGAAAGAATCTGGTATGGGAGAGGTCACTGACTGCCAAGTGATTTGCCAAAGGCTACCAAATAATGTAACTGGAACTAAGGAATTTTTAGTCTCAGCGCCTGCAGGAAAGCTAGGTGTGAAGGCTTGCATGCAGAAATAAAGGTGATACTTCACAGAATTGGAAGCTGACAGAGTTTACAAGAGATAAGGAAGGACAAGTGATGGGAAAAGAAAACAACTTTTGGGCGTGAAATATACATGCAAGAGAATGCTTATACTGGGCTTTATGATGAAAGGCCCTTCTTTCGGGGGAGGGACCATTTAAAAATAGGAATTTTCTCAGCATTACCACTAGCAGAGAGTTACTAAATGCTTTTTTATTGTGATATAGGTTGGTCAGACATGGATAGTGTATGGTGTTGATCTGTCCTGTGGTAAAAATGACACTGCTGCGGCTTGCTTTTACGAAGATTTGACAATCAGCTATTGCATGTTTACCATATCTAGTCCTTCCAGTTTTCCATATCTCAAAGTGCTTTATAAGAAGAGGAAAGAATCAGTATATAAGGGAAGTGAGGTAGCGAGAAAGCAAACTGTATGTCTAGTGTCAGATAAGTCCCTTCCGCATTTTGTCATGTGACACCAGCAGGCTCACTACAAAAACTTGCCCGTTTATATGTAAAATGTATCTGGATTATCTCTGTATCAGCTGTTGCCATTTGGCAAGACCAAGTAGTGTTCACCTGACTGTGTAGCATGAAAAGGAGAACAGAGTCTAGCTTCTGTGACGCTGTCCTCAAAACTTAGAATATGATAATTTAGGCTTCCTGTTTTCAAATACATGAACAGTACTCTTGGGATTTTTAAAATTAAATTTATTTTTAAAAAACAAACCTTTACAATTACTGCTTCAGAGTAACTCAGCTGTGGGTCTTTTGCCAGTGTTTAAAGACACATCTGCCGTTTTGTGTTGCTACTTCAAATTCATGTTAGCTGGAGAACTCAAGAATTTACTATGAAAAATGGCATAACAAGAGAGTCAAATGTTTTAAGAGAGGGGATTTTTTTAGAAAAACTGTTTAGAACAGCTTTTATTTGATCTTCAGCAACTTCATCCTTTACAGTATCATGAAGCTGATAAATCTCCTTTTGACCTCCTTCTGGCTAACCAAAGAAAAGGGCCTCATTATGATCCAAATTTAATGAGGAAGAAGAAAAATACTGAGAAGACAAAAAAAAAAATGCCAAAGAGAGATCTGAAGTTTGAAACCTCATAAAACCTATTTTAAAATTTAAATGCAAATTATTTAAGAAAAAAAAAATGATTTGCAAATAGTAGCTCAGTGAAATCCCAGGTGAGTCAGAGGGCATTGTGACAGAGTATGAGATCCAGAAACTTTTTTCCCCAGCGTGCTGGTTAGTTGTCTGGTTCACCTTTTTGACCGTAGGAGATTACTTGTTGCTTCTCATACAGTGTTTCCAACGTGGTGTGGTTGCAGTGGTTTTGTGTTAGTTATTTCTTGTCCATTCAGTCATCTTTAGAGGTTTTTTAAAGGTTGTAACAATGAAATGCTGGGGATATTGGCAGACATACGTAGTGCACAAAACTTAATCTGATGTTTCCTGCTTCTTTTTAAGCTCCGCTCCTCTGTAGGAGGATGAGGAAGGGTGGGGCAGAGGTTTTGGAGCTGTGTCAGGAGTCAGGGATGTGTATGTGGTGAGGGGTGACTGCTCTTCAGCAACACTGCGTATGCAGTTTGAATGTTTCGCTCCAGATCCAGTGATGAGGAATTCTGTCTTAACATGCTGTCATGTTAAAATGTCCAGTACTCTCCCTGTCATGTGTGTCGTCCTCCCACCCCCCCTTTTTTTTAATGCAGTGGACACCAGGTATCAAATGCTACAAAAGGTAATGAACTATGAAAACCAAAAAGAGTTAGAATTTAAGAGGTTTTAAAATTTGTCAGGTTTTCTCTTTTGTTTTTCCCGATTCCCAGCTCTCTCTTCCCATCTTTATTTGCATGTTACTGATAATGTAATTCTTAAGCTTTTGAAGTTGATTTAGCTGTATAGATTATTTTGCCTACAAAATTCTCATGAGTGAACAGGATCTGCCATTTAAAGGCTTTGCATTCCCATTAGCCCTGGATGGTTGCTTTGAGAAAGAGTTTCTTTACTTTTGCTGCTGCCTCTGGTCACAGAAGTCACCAGTATCAGGTGTTTGATGGTTTTACCAAAAACCCCATGATTTTCCTTTCAATCTAACCAGCTGTCAAATACCTGGCTCATGGCATCTTGAAAAATTTTATGGTGTTTACTTAAGTTTTCTACAAGAATATTGTACATTGTAACAGTATGTAGAGAGATGTCAGATTCTGCACTTGGGCAAAGAATTATTGTTCAAGCAAAACTATAGTTCATTGACACACCTTGTATGATTCACGCTGAAGATGGAAGCTTGAAAGAAACTGATAAATTTAACAGGACAAAGAAGAAATCATGTTAAAACTCCAAGTTGTTAATTAAAGCGAAATTTTCTTTAAAAAGGCTCCTTATTGCATAAGATCTGTTTGTGAAACTACTGGTGTGTCACAGCAAAGATGGTTAAGGAGGAGTGTTGTTTCCTCAAAATGGATAAGCCTTAAGAATGCCATCCAAAATATAGAAGATTGGAGTTTTTTAAGAGCTGAACTGCCAAAATTTGTGATTGCAAAAGACAAAGGTACCTCTTTTCAGCCAGTCAGCTTTTTAAACTCTTTAATTTTCAATATGTTGTTCTTTGCTTCAGTCCAGACTCATGTAGATGGGTTGGTGTTTGTTTGGTTTTTAGGAGCTCTAGGTGCTGACGAGCTCTGCGTAGCCAACTATGGACTCCACTAGCAGGAAATTCTACAGTCCCTAAACGTTTTTGAAGACCTGGCTGCCTTCCAAGCTTTAGACTTGTTCTCAGACTCAGTGCAAATGAATTGAAGCGTCTCGTTCATGTGTATACAGATCAATATTCATACATCTAACTATATGGTAGCCATACCTTAAAAGCAGTTGTTGTGAAGTAGCTCCTTCTAGATGTCAGTTTCTGTCTCTGGAGGAAAGACGGACCCTGACTAAAATGGGATAGTAGTCTCCATGCAGAGAGTAGTCCCTCTGGGGACTGTTCCCCAGGCAGTAGGATTAGAGGGAGCAAGGATGTTAAGATGCCACATTCTGTGAAAATAAGAGTATGCCATATATTTTGGAAAATCTTCACAACCTCCTTCTTACTTCTCTGAGAAGTCCCAGACATGGCTGCCTTCCTGTGCAGCAGTTGCTCGCCTTTGGTAGTCTGGTGGTTACTGGGACTACAATGTTTAGCACTGAGAAAAAAGGAAAGTTTCTTTTTCTCAGACTTAGCCCTTACGTTGCCTGGGGAAGCGCTGTGGAGGGACCTTGGGAGTAATTCATTTAGGAAGTGTTGGGGGATGCTGAGAAGAGGTGCTATATAGAGGTTTGTTTTTCTCTCCTTGTTCCTCTTGTCTATTCACATGCAGACCATGGTTTCCTGAGAGGAACACATGTTTCATGTATGTGGTAACAGTCTTCCAAGACATTAAGATTGTAATAGTCAATAACTATCCACATCTAATGATGATAGGACAAAAATGTACCATCTTAATTTGATGAGAGGAAGAGACCGGTTAGTCATTAGGAGAAAGCTTTCTAGCTAAAGGGTAGTGGTGGAGTGGACCAGGCTTTTTAGGAAGTTTGCAGAATGATTTGAGGTAGATACATTAATGCTACCTCATTGATAGAGGACCTGCTGAGGACACTGTGCCCATGTTTCCAGATTTCTGCAATTGTAATAGAATAAAGGAAAAAATCAAAGAAGATGTGTAAGAGAAAATATGATGGTGTCAAATCAGTAGTTTGGAAAATCACTTTTTAAAGCAACATTTTGGAGGAATCTGAGCAGCACAGAGTGGTATTTGTCAATGGCAGAGAAAGATATACCACATGAATAGATGTCTGAGTTGACTGAAGCCAAAATCAGGGTTAGTTTGATGACTGCATAGGGTAGTCTGTAGTAAAGAGATTTCATTTAGAAAGACCCAGCAAGTTTAGAAGCAGCTTTTGTGTGGGAATTTAGGAAGAGGATTTAGTAAAAAATTTTGCTATCATGTATGCAGATAGTAAGATACCAGATGGAAGGAAAGTAATCTGCAGAGAAGTAGCTGTACTGATGACTTGGGGCTCACGCAAGGTACAGTTTTAAACAAATACGAAGATGAGCTGTTCTATGGAGGAAGCAGTACAAGAAATGTAGCCAACTATTAATTGTAAAATCTTGTTGTAAATTGTAAAAAAACACATTGTAAAACCCAGCAGTTTTGAGCTTCTATTAAAGTATGGCTTGTGTGTGTAAGAGTCCTTTTCTGACCGCATTGGGTGGTTTGATAAAGTGAGTATCACCTATATCTGTGAACTTTGACTTTCCTTAGGGAGACAAATTCCTGGGTAGATTGCCAGAGCTTAGCTAAGGTGAATAGAGGAGCAGCGTTGGCACAAAGTTTATTCATCCTTTATCAGCTGGTAGAAATTCTCAAACGTATTTCTAATCCGATAGGAAGAGGTTTTTGTTCATGATAGCTACTTAGTGCCTTTCACAGGCAGTTCCTCACTTCAGGTCTAAGTCTACTCAGATGCCTGTTGCTATATTGTTGACTCCTGAGTTCAATAAAGGTTGTTAACCATCAGCAAGGAGTGCAGTGTCCAAGGCGCCTTTCAAAATGCTGTTGTCTGCAGAATTAGCAGCTTGTTTGCTTTTTTCACCATACTGTAGCACAAGGAACAGGTGGGTAGGCTGCTTATATGAGGTGCCGTTATAAAAATACGGTGCATTTGAAACAGAGTAATCAAACTTTAGGATCCTGAAAGGGTGGATGAAATTCAGATAAATTCAACCTTTGAAGCAGAGGTTCCTGACCTCACATAACCTATTAACTGTCTGGGTTTTTTTAAAATCAAAATATGGAAATTACTTTTTTCCTAGGCTTATTCAAAACTGTAACTGTGACTTTTTCGTTGAAGAACCTTTACAGAATTATTGCATAACTTGCTGTATTTTAACATCTTTCTAGAGAGAGGACGCTCCTTGGATTGTAAAGCATTTCAGGTGCAATGGCAATTCCCATCCGCTGGGCCCGATACCGTTGGCATCAACTGATGTCTACAGAGAACAGAGAAGGTAGCAGCAGCAGCAATTCAAGTAACAAGTGCTGTCAATCATCAAATACAATTGGCAAACATAGGATAGTGATACCCTGTTTGGGACATTTTAAGGAAGAGTATGAGAAAGTATCAAAACTGTACATGAACAACAAAATACGGACTACTAAATATACTTTGTTGAATTTTTTACCACGGAATTTATTTGAACAATTTCACAGGTAATGAACTCCTTTTTGATTGTGGTAATCCTTCTGAAGTGGAATCCTTTTATTTAAATGTGTGCGTTGCTATATAGATGGGTATTCAAAAATTATTCTTCCTCCTGACTTGCCTGTCACTTCTGAAAAGATCTGTGTTATTTGGCCAAGGTCTCTTGAGTATCATCAGTGTTGGACTAATTCTTTTCTCCATATCTTACGTAGTTTCCACTAATTCTGTTCTACTGATAAATACTCCTTACTCTTGGAGCACTGCCACACAGCAATCTACAGTAGGATTTTCAGCTCATTTCCTGCAAATGTATTTCTCCCTTTCCCTCATGTCTTTGTCTCTTGCCAATTTTTTTCATCCTCCTTCTGCTTGGAGGACTGCTGATTTGTAAAGTTATGCAGGGAGGTTGTAGGATGGCTTCTTTTTAAAAACATGCCATCTCTCCCAGGAGATGGTAAAATGAAGTTTAAAAGACCTGGAAATCTGAGAGTGCAAGTTCACCAAAGCCTCGCTGGAAAACATGCTTGGAGGACAGGTTTGAAAATACAGGAAAATTCTTGGTCTCTGCATCTTCTGATTATGCATATTAAGCAACTGTGCAGCTAAGTAATCTATTGACTGGAGAATGAAAACAGCTCTGAATACTTAGTTCTTAAATTGCAGTTGGGGTGAAGAAAAGATAAATCACTACTAACTTAAGTGTCTGTATAGCATGAATTGGGGGAATAAGGATGACTGTGCTAGCATGGCTAACTCCTGTGTTTTTTCTTTGTTTCAGAGTTGCCAATTTGTATTTCCTATTTCTAGTTGTCCTAAATTGGGTTCCTCTGGTGGAAGCCTTCCAGAAAGAAATTACAATGCTACCTCTAGTAGCGGTTCTGGCAATTATTGCAATAAAAGATGGTTTGGAGGATTATTCAAAGTACAAAATGGATAAACAGATAAACAACTTACTAACCAAAGTATATAGCAGGTAAAAGACAATGGTCTTTCTGGTTTATTGTTATTATTTGATTATGACTATACGTGAAAAAGTTGTTGATGAATCTTTTTGTTTACTTTCTGGATACTCATAGAATCATCAAATAGTTTAAGTTGAAAGGGGTCTCTGGCGGTCATCTAGTCCAAGCCCCTGCTCAAAGCAGGTCTAATTAGATTAGGTTGCTCAGGGATTAGTCTGGTTGAGTCTTGATCACCAGTTTTGCTAAATTAGCATAAAATTTGCTGAAAAAAATTATTTTTTGGTTGAGGCAAGAGTGTTCATGCATAAGTTTGTACTGTATTAACCAAGGTAGCTTGACTAGTTAAGCATTGTTGTACGTAGTATTTGTTTTGAAAGGTGTGTTTTTAATTCCTCTGAAATTGCTGTAAGCATCATGGACATTCAAGGGTTGCTAATTTATCACTATATAGGTAAAGGTCATTAATGGCATTCACAAAATTACAAACCACATTCAAAGCTCCCTCTTTTCATTAAAGACACACCTTTTCCTAGGGAAGGCAATGCACTGAAAATAAACCTTTTATTCTAAAAACTCAGTGTGCTAGCTGGTTATGCCAAACCCTAAACACTGTACTGTAGACATGACCTTAATCAGCCCATGCAGCAGGTTGCAATCTGGTACTACATAACCATTAAATCTGTGATATTACTCAGATGATGGAATCTCCTGGTTTCTAACATTTGCCATAAGCTATTGGTATTTAAGAGCTAGCTCATAACCATAGAAAAAGTCTGGAATATCATTTTGTATCATCAAAGAAAAAAACCACAAAACAGCTTTTTGTTCTGCAAACACAAATATGTATAGCAGCTTTCCCAGAAACATTCTATTCAACCTATAAAAATTTGAACTTCAAAAACAAGTAAGCAATTGGGCTATTAGGGAAGATAAATGTTTTCTTTCTTTTTCATGTCTGCAGAGAAGGCTTAAGGGTGAAGCTGGATTATTTTTGCTATAAATTGTCATGAATCCTGAAAGAATTCATTGCCAGAAAGCTGAAGCATTCAATATTCATGTTCCTGAAAACTCTGTGTTACTTACAGTCTTATCCCTCCAAGTGTCAGTGAAGCAGAATGAATTTCAGATCTGTTCTGGCTTGATTCCTTCCCCGTCACCAAATGTGTAGTAATCAGTGACCATATTAGTCATCTGCAAATATTCCTTCTTGTGCCTATAAGTATTTACTTTTTGTAACTTTTTTTCCTCCTTAGTTTCTTTATTATAAATTATTTTATATAGTGTAATCTGGTTTTAAAAATAAGCTTGGAGGCATGGTTCAGGAGAATTAAATCTTACTGGTACAGAAATAATTGTTCATTATGTGTGAGCTGATTTATCTTACACTTCCATTAATCTCACATTAGGACTCAGAATTTCTTAACATGGTTAACAAGAATCCCTTAGAAATTGTAGTGACTTTTCAGTGCATGCATTTAATCAAGCAGAGTCATATCAATTGTAAACATGATGAACAACTAGCTAATGTTGTATACAATTTCCAGTTACTGTCGTACTGTGCATTTGTTCATCTGGAGAAGTTGTATACATCGTATGTGCTGTCAGTATAATTTTACTTACACATTAAATACTGATACCTACATGACTACTGAGACAAGTGCTCAATATAATGGCTCTTCTTGCTGTCTTAACATACCTAAGCAATAGTTGTCATGCCTGAAAGCTGGTAGGCCACCTGTTTGTATTTGAAGATAATTTGTGTGAAGTATTTTCAGCAAGACCAGTGATCCTCGCTTCTTGAACTCGTGAGGCTTCCTTTTATATGAAGTTGTGTTCATAACAGAAACTGGTTTCACTGTGCTCTGTTGTCCATGACAAAATGTGGCAGTCTCAGTGCCTTGATAAATCTGTCTGAGCAGCTAGATACTAGTTTTGGTGCTTTTTTGACAAATCTGATGCTCCTGCCTTACTTGCTTTTGCTCATAGCAAATGTCTGGCATCCATAGTTTCAGAGTTTTCAGCCTGCTATATTTTGGAGTTGTGGAATTTATTCATATCATAGATCAGTTATTTCTGTCTTGAAAATGTGATTACAATAAGATAATGTTGCTTAAAAGGCTGGGTTTTTTCCCTGTCTCATCTTTCCCTTGTGGAGTAATAAAACATACCATAAACAATAAGATGCGCTAATGTGCATTGTAATTTAGTTTGCAGTTGTTGCTATGATGTTAAATACTTAGTAATCAAGTCCTTGTGCATTTTGAGCAAATTATCATTTTAAAGTAGTAGGATCTTATTTATATAGCCATGAATCACAAACTATAAAGGTCCTTCTGTTTCAGCATCTGTTAAAATCCTGTAGTTTGTGTCATTTCAGTAGAACTGTGGTGAAGTGATCATGATGGAAAAATCCATTCATTCCCCCATGACCTACTACTAAAGATGGTTAAACTTTTTGCCTGACTTTGCACTTAACTGGTTAAAGAATATGTACATGATCTATCTGCTGCATCAACAGCAGGATGAGTAACTTTGCTGGCTGATACATTTTTCTTCTCTTCTTTCCTCTTCTGCAGACCTTTCAAATATATTTCTGTTTCATTCTAAGCCTTGCATGTAGATGTAAGTACTGTTCTTTACAAATACATGTTTATGCAAATAATTGTATATATTTGAGATCCAGATATAATTTCATTCCTTTTTTTTTTAATGGTACTGAGATCTGGAAAGAATAATCCTTTCTACAAGATTCTTCCATACCTTTAGCTTTCCTTTCCCAGACTCCAACCTGGCAAAAAGAAAGAGGGACTTGTCCAGGTGCATCGAGTAAAAAGAAGCATCATATACTTTCAGTACCACGTTTATTAAATACATAGGGATTTAAAAGAGAAATATTTGCCATCTCCTGAGGGCAATCTCAACAATAATCTCAATACTGGCAGCACAGACAAGTAAGTTTTTGTAGTTTTTCATGAAATACATGGTAGTTAGAAAAGATATACGCATGCAAGAATACCAGCATTTTTCTCCTTTTTTTTAATCTCTAGTAAATCATTGCTGCAAGGATAAATTAAAAGGTTGTTTTGTCACAACATCTTTAAATTTCCAAATATTTTTTTGGTTTTGCAAATTCCAATTCACTTTGAAAAATTCCAGTAGAAGTCAGTGGCAGAAATTGACAACTTTTCATCTGATACTTCTATTGTACTACCTTAGTGATGCCATTGCTTTCTTTGCTTGCGGTTGTTTTGTCTTGCTTACCTTTCAGTTTCCATCCTTTCTCTAACTCATCTAGATACAAGCTGGCTGTGAAAATAATTTTCTCCCATCACCCTCCTGAGTTCTCATATCCTTTCCGTCATGTTTGGAGGGTGAGGTAAAATGATGCTGTTTTGGAGTGACCAGGGCATTCTGCTCCAGTTGGTGTTGTACCCTAATTGGACTGACTTGGGCCTTCATAGCAGGATAAATTGGCCTTCACAAAAAGTTATGCTGATGTAGTGTCAGTACATAAGGGCTAGTTCTAAACAAACAAAAAAATCACTAGTTTTTAGCTCACTCAGTCTTCAGAATAGGTTTACTTTCTCAGCACCTTTGTAGCTATCAAAGCTTAAGTCATACCTTCAGTAACTGAGTGTCACATACTGTTTCAGCATATCTTCCTTCCCTTTCCTCTTCGCTTCAGAAATTTTTCCTTCAACTCTATTTATTTATTTCCAAGGAAATGTACTGGTATGAAAAGTTAATTCCTGCAGTGTTTTTTTTAATCCATCCATCCATCTTGTGATAGATACGGCTGTAGCTTTAATTAAATTTCACATGCTTTCCATTGTGCCATTTTTCCATGTGTGGAATACTAGCGATGAACATCTTAAGGAGAAAACAGATGTACCTTATATTGCTTTAATTTTACGTCAGCTTTCGTTGCTTCCTGGTTTTACTTTGTTTGCACTTTGAAAGCAATACAAGCATCTCCACCTTATCTTCACTGGAGAAATTCTTGTCAGTACACTGATTAATTGTGTGGGCTTTGTGCCTTCTGTTTGTAGACAAGCATTTTCAAAAGGGTAGTGACAAATGATGCGGGTCTGAAAGGCAGGATGCAAAGCTTGATATAGGGAATGTTTTTCTGAGATTTTCTTTGTCATTAGAAGTATCTGTTTCTATTTCAGTATTCATGAGAAGCATTTTATATAGCTAGCGTATTAGCTAGCTATGTAAATTAAAGCTAGTAGATGAGTGCCAGTCTACACACAATGGCCGTGCTGCAAAGCTTGTTAGCTTATGTCTGCACTGTAGAAGCTGGGTGCGCTTCCCAGCTCCCCAGTGTGAGTGTGCTTCTCAGCCAACTTAGAATGACATCCAGGGAAGGAAGCACAATTTGGAAGAGAGCCCTAGCACAGCCTGGACTATACCCCAGTCTAGATGACTGAGAAACGAAAACTGTGGAGCGTACGTGCTCCTCTCTTTAAACATAGCTCTACGGTTATTCTGTGCAAGGCAGAAAAGCCAGGCAGCCACTGAGGGCGGTGATAGTTCATACAAAAGCATGCTGCATCCAGACCTGTGCAGTGTTTGTAACGGCAACTGTAGGTGTGTTTCATCACCCATGTTGCAGTAGCCTGCTACTGTGTGCCTCCAGGTAGCTCATCAAGCACTGTGTGTTGTTTGGTACCTTGCATCCTATTCACCACTCTAAACCTGATTTGTTTGCAATAAACTGCTGTGATTGCATAAAAGGAAGATTCTTCATCTCAGCTGAGGACAGAACAGCAGCTATAAATGGAAAATTCAGAACTGTTCAAACTTACGTACGTCGTGCCTGGATATTTCATATTAATAAAGTATTCCAACTCAGCGCTGACAGGCCTGAGCTTTTATTGACTTCCTTGAGTGTTGCAGAGTCCTGGTACCTTACGTTCAAAATTAATGAAAAAGATATTTTAAAAGCCTGTAAATACAAATATTTCTATTGAGATCATCAGTGAAGTGGTTGCTGAATATTCTTTGCTTACTGTTAGATGTTCATCATATTGAGACACAGACATTTTTGAAAGGCCCTATCGGAAGGGAAAAAGATTTGCTGTTCTTGATTGCATAATTGCAAGAAGGTGTTTGCTTTCTTGGAAAAATGAAAATACAGGAAGCAAGTGGGCTGAATTTTAAATAGAGCTAAAATAATTGTGGGAGGGTGCCTGGAATGTAATTCCCCCAAAAACGCAGGGCTTGGGCCCCAGAGCTGATTCTTTGCAATTACATTCACTTTCAGCTAATAGACTTACCTCATCAAAGGTTTTTTTAATTACTTGGAAGCATAAATTAACTATTAGAGTAATTTTCTAGGTATAATGTGTTTCTCTGAGCTTTCAGTTTATGCATTTGTAAAACATTACTGGTTTTGTATGTATTTCAGGAAGGAGAAGAAATACGTAGATGAATGCTGGAAAAATGTCAATGTTGGGGACTTCATCCGGCTTTCACGTAATGAAATCATCCCTGCTGACATGGTGCTGTTATATTCTAGTGACCTGGATGGGATCTGTTACATTGAAACGGCAGGCCTTGATGGAGAAACCAATCTAAAGCAGAGGCAGGTGGTGAAAGGATATTCAGAGCAGGTGATAATTGTGCATTTCTAGTGGTGTAAGAAAGTTGACATGATAGATGGGTTAACTAAAAAATCCCAAACAACCCAGACCTCCAGACTGCCTAATTCTTTATAGCTGAGCAATCCCCATCTGAAAACAAAGTAACTCAAGCAACAAATTAGAGCTACATTACCTAATTATTTTGGAGCAAATCTTTGTGTGTTCACTTAACCCAGAGAAACAGATTTGAAGTAATGCAAGCCAGTAAAAATAACTATTCGGGTAAATGTCAAGAACTCAGTTATGGTGCGTATCATGTCATGGGTGAGGAATTGGAATTTTTTACAAGGGAGTTCTGTGCTGCATAAAGACCTAGAGAGAGGAACAGATATCTTCTCTCTGTCTCTGTTTTTTCATATTGCAAATGTATTTTTTACCTCCATACAATACTTAGTATTATACCTAGTAGACAAAATGACGGAGGCTGGCACAAAGAAGATATCAAAAGAACAAAGAATCCTGGCATTTCTGTAATCTTCAGGACACCTGGTACTGAGTTCAGCTTCTGAAACACCATGCCAAAAACAACAACAGGGAGACTCAGTGGTGTCCATAATAACAGACCGTTTAGTCCTGTGGAGATAAAATTACCTGAACTGCCTTTGAATTATCAGCAGTGGTGAGGAAGTGAGGAGGAGTATCTTGCTGTTTATTAAGACTCTTCTGTTACTTAGTGAGTATGGTAATACCAAAAGTATGGTGTGATAGCCATGAACAAAGCTGTTTCTTATCCTCTTACAGTGACGTGCATATTTTTTTCTTTATTTATTTAATTTCAAAACAATAAGACAGAAAGGACTGTTTGATCTTTCTGTATATACATATCATTATGCAAGGCAAAATTCGAATAGTTCTACAGGCTTACATCATACTGAGGTGGCCCTGATCTCACACCAGCTCCTGCTACCAAGGTCTGATCTCAGTCTCACTCAAGAGACTTGTTTTCTCTGTTACCAGAAAACTTGCACCAAAATGCTAGGGAAAGTCGTACTGTCCCAAAACAGTGACAGTTCCTTCAACATTCAGGGTTGTTCATTTTTGTCCTCAAAACCAAACCAAACCAAACAAAAAAGTAATTGCAGAGTCTTCTTGTCAGAACTGCATGGTTTCTGAAGGTAGAGCCACGCTCAGCTTCACAGACATCTAGTGCCCTGCCAGCTGAGTTTCAGCCAGAGGCTTTGTCCTTAAAAACTCTGGCTGAATAAGACTGGCAGTGCTGTGTAAGAGGTTGACTGCCTGACTTCTCCATTTCTTAAGCTCAAAAGAACAGGAATAAATTACATCAAATTAAAGAACATCTGAAGACAAGGACTAAAAAGACTTAATCTATCTGCATGGGTGTCATGTCCTGCTTCTTTGTGACAGCAAGTAGAAACACAGTGAAAAAGGTTATCAGTGGGGCACCTGTTCTTGCACTTGGGATTCCTTTAAGAGAAGGCAAGGCAAAATTAAAGCACGAAACAGGAGCTGAAACTCTCATAGTCAAATCTATTTTTTGGCAACTTACCATAGCATTTTTTATTTTTTTTTTTAATGCTTAAATGACAACAGGAAAGAAATTGGAAGAGTAGCTCAAGACTTCTTAGGTAATAGTGGGTAACAATGCACAGAACACAGCATCTCCAGCCATCGGGGCAGTCATAGGGAAATAAACAAAACAGCTGAGAACCTGCTCCCTGAGGATAATAAGCTATTTAGTGAACTAACTGGCATTTCTCTGCTGCTTTCAAGATACTTAAATGTTGCTTCCCTTTAAGAAGGGATTAATCTCCTTTTCCTTCCACACCTCATGTGGTTGGCTGAACGAAGCACAGGTTTACTGGGGTGGATAAGCTAATATGCCATTAGCACCTAGTCACTGTGAGCAGTGAATGTTTCCTATTACGTTGTAAAAGAGGCCACAGGACTGCAACAGTCAGTTCCTTCTCAGCCTACATGGTCAATGACTGAATCCAGTCCTAGCTGCAGCATCCTCAAACCTAGTGGAAAGTGCTGTCCTTTTCTTCCGGGCAGCCTAAGAAACCAAGCTGATGAAAGGAGTTGCCAGCTCTCCTCTTTCACCTCGGCCATGCACCCACTCCATTACCATGCAATGTTATCAAACCATATAGGTTGACAGGAACACAGCACAGCCAAAGCAGCAGGCATGGCCGTGGGAAGCTGCCTCTCTCCCTGTTTCAGTGAGAGAGTCTGATGCAGGACCTGTCACTCCCAGCTACCTTACTCAGTTCCCATCTTTATTGTCCCCCTTCTTTAGGGGCATTTACACAAAATCCAAGTAATTTTAATTCTGCTATAGAAAATCTCTTTTGTGCAAGGAAAAGTGGGAAAGCATCTCAAGAAATAAGGTGCAAAATTTATACTTACAGTCCAGGAAGACCTGAGTGCCCATATCAAGATACCTGCTTTTGCACATAGTTTTTGTCACATCTGCTCTATACTGGCAGTGTAGACATGACTTCTGTGCTCACTGTAGGTGACACCCGAAGTTTCTGTGGTGGTTGCTATTTCAAGGCATATTGCAAGAAGCTCCTACTAACACCTTCACTGCTATTACAGATCTTTTGACCAAGTCAAATGGTTTAGTTGTCCATCAAATATAAGATGCTTTCACCAGAAATACATATCTGGAGACAGTTTCTAGGCTGTAGAAGAAAAGAACTGCATTGTCTATTTTACTTCCTTTTTGGGGGTAATTCTTATTTTCTTTGTGCTCTTTTTTGCATAATCATTGTACAGTGTGAAGTGCTTGAAAAGCATGAATCAGTTATACTGTCTAACATTTTACAGAAGTGTTGTCTTTCCTATACAAATAAACATTAGAAAGGTCAGAGGTCTTTCATAGTTAATTAAATTTACAGAGACTAAAGGTCTCTGGTGGTTTTTTTCCTAAATTTTTTTCTATATAAAAAATAGGTTTTTTCTAAATTTACAGAGAATGAAGGCTCTGTTCATATTGACTTCAGGTAAATACAGTGCAACAAAACAGCAAAACCAGCAAAAATATTTTTTTAATCAAGCCAACAAGTATTATGTTTCCTGAGTTTCAAACTCTACTTGTGTTTTAACCTCACAGTTGCTGTTCTGCCAGTGTGAAGTTGTGGGAGTGCAGCCTTCTCAGAGACCTGTAATTATGTAGAAGATGTATTCAATTACACCTGTGAATTGTAGATTTATCCGTGGAGTTTGAAACTTTAAATTGGTCATTTTTTTGTTTCTAAAGAGCAGAACAAATTGTTTTCCAAATGGTTAGTGGAAGGTACTTAGCTTGGAAATGGCTCTGTTACACCAGAGGCTAGCCTCTGTTATGTTAGAGGCTAGTGACGTACTCATACACCGTTAATTGAAATTGAATTGCAAGTGCAATTTCAGGTAATTCCAAAGATAAGACCTTTTGGGTTTTCTTTTACTAGTTGTCGGGTCATTCTTTATTAATAAAGGATAATTGTTTCACTTGGCTTTTCTCTTCACTGAAGAGCTCAGCTGCTCTTCATTTGCAACATGAACTTCTGGTCTTTCATAACAGCCCTTTCTTTGGTACTGGTAAGGCTCAGATACCATTAAAAAGTTATAGCTGCTTTCTTTGTGTTAGTGCTGGTAGCATCCTGGTTGTGGTATTGGAAACAACATCTGTTTGGAAGAAATTTTGCTTGCAGAGAAGATAGTGCCTTTTTTTTTTTTCCTTATCATGAAAAAAAACCTATGGAAAACCTCAGCTTTTCAGATGTTCTTACTGCATTTGTATTCCTCTTCCTCACTCTTCCACCCATTTTCTCCTCTCTATTGTTCTCAAAGTATCAGCAGTTCAACTGATACTTGCCAAGCTTTGATATTTACTAGGAGGTCCTTCCATGCTCTTTAAGTCTGATTTACGCTGGGTAGCAGCTTATCCACAACACCAGCAACTTACAGTTCTGAAGCTAAACTATTAGATAGTCATATCTGAAGTTTATGATGTTCTTAAGTTCCATCACATTTTGTCTGAAATCATCTCTGGTTGTTTGTTTTTGGTTTTTTTTTTTTTCCTATGCCTTTAGGTCTCTGAAATTGATCCAGAAAAATTTTCCAGTAGAATAGAGTGTGAAAGTCCTAACAATGACCTCAGTCACTTCCGAGGCTTTGTGTAAGTAGGCTTGGTGGCTCTTTAAACTATTGTCATTTGCTTTGGTGCTCTTACTAATTTTCAGAAAGCTTGTAAGGTTTGCTTTAAAAAATAATGACAATGTGCGTAGAAGTCAGTTTGTACCACTACATTCCTGAGTGCAGCCCAACAGAGCTCCAGAAGGGCTTTCTGAGCAACAGATTGTGAACTGGGAAAGCCCAGTAGTACCTTTTATTTTGTATTGAGTATTTTCAGCATCGGTTCAGGCTGTTTTGCAGTTGTGTAGTCCATATTTGAAATAGCTGTTTCAAATCTGCTTTTGATATCATGTAGTGTCTACAGTATTCGGTCTGGACCATGGCCTGATTGGACAAGCTGCATTACTCAGAATTGGAATTGGGAAGGACTGGCTTCCTCTTCTACTCTGATTTGTTTTGTTTAACCATCAGTGACTTGACCAAACTCCTTTTGACCAACATGCCTATCTATGTCCTTTTTTCTTGTGGGTCTACGATTTTCTATAGACAGTAGGAAGATAAAATACTATTTCATGGGGTGACTTTCAGTTTTTGAGAGTTATGATGTCTATATTCTTCCCTATGGGAACTGACATATTAGAAATATGAAAAGAAAAATAAATATATATCTTATAAATCTTAGCTTCTGAGGAACCACCTTGACAGACAGTGGGCCTACCTACACTGAAAGTATGCCACAGGAGTAACAATGCTCGCAGTATATTTAAAATGGGATTTTATATTTTGCTCAGATTTTTTCTGATATTGGCAATCCAAGTAGAAGTCGTAGGCTTTCAGATTTCCAGTGTTTGTCTTGAACTCTTTTCAATAGTGTTGCCTACTTCTCATATTCAAGGTGGCAAATGCTGGGCTTGTAAACACAAGAAAATTTTAATACAGTGCCTACACGCCTGGATTTTCAAAGGTGATCTGTATGCATGCATGTTCCCCCATTACTTTCAAAAGTCCCACATTTCTGGTCAGAATGGTAGTCAATGACTAGCAGCTTCTTTGGGGAATTTGCTCCCTAATAGTTTTGCAAAGTGTGACTGGTAATTGCTGGGGTCCTACAGCTGAAGTAATGTGGTTTATTTTCAGTGAGCATTCAAACAAGGATCGAGTGGGCCTCAGCAAGGAAAACTTACTGCTCCGAGGATGCACAGTAAGAAACACGGAAGCTGTTGTAGGCATAGTAGTATATGCAGGTTAGTGAACTACCTTGGCTTACACAGATTGCCTTACAAACAGGATAGAGTTCTATGCACTAAGAAACAGTATCATACAAAGGGGAATTAGGAGTGTAAAAGCTTGAATCCAGCAGAAGGCAGCAGTAGCTAGAAATGTTAAGAATGCATGCCTGGATTAAGTTTGTTTCTCTTTTAACAATGTAAAGAACTGATAACATCTGATATTCATGGGAGGCCAGCTCCATTCAGTGTGAACAGGTCCTTGCTCTCAACTGTTAATTGCAGTGGTAAACCCAGGTTTTGAAATGGACGTGGAGCTGCATAGCTTGATTAGGATTTTTTTCTGGTCCAAAACTGAAGCTAGTGCTGTTCCTCAGTGTTCTGTATCAAAGGGCAGAGGTTTTTGAACTAAGCAATATGATGTATCCAGCCAGATAGTTGTAATGCAGGTGCAGGATTTTGTAGAAAATACTAGAAATAATACAGAAAATGTTAAGAATGAGATTGTTTCTTTAGGCAGGAATACTGTTGACAGTGTAAAAGTTAATGTGTACGTCACAGATTTTGGTTTAGCTTACTCAGTTTTGTTTCTAACAGAATTCATACATTGTAGGAGCAGTTAGTTTGCTCATATTTATAATCTGTTCAAATACTTGCTAACAGAAATATCCTGTGTCCCGGAGCTTTAGAAGTACAAAACACTTGCGATTCTGATACCTGCTATTAGAGAATTTTAACCTGTGTTGTGGTTACAGGTCATGAAACCAAAGCCATGCTGAATAATAGTGGCCCTCATTACAAGCGCAGTAAATTGGAAAGAGAAGTGAACACTGATATTCTTTGGTGTGTTCTGCTTCTAATTTTGATGTGTTTAACTGGTGCAGTGGGTAAGTGAGAATCAGCAAACTCCTGCTATGTCTTTTCTCAGCTTACAATGCTTAGTGTTTTATTTTGGGGCTGATTCATTCTAACCAGCCCATCTCAGAAACTGCCTTTATCCATGCATAATTCGCTAGCAGTTGAGGGTGCTGCTAGGTTTCAGGTCGTGTTGTCATGTTTAATCTGGAGCGTGGTCAAGAAGTATGTTCCTGATGCAAGTTCTTGGGTCTGGAACTGGTTTCTCTAATTTATTTCTCTTTTCTCTTACTAATTGCTCTGCAGAACTGTTTTCTCTTAGGATTTTTCAGATAACGTGGGATGCATGTACAGCATTGTGGGGAGAGGCCTAGTGTGACTAGAGTTGTAAGGACTTGATATTTTAGGGATTGATAAAATAGTGAGCTTAAGTAAATCTAAACAGACTGGACTAACTTTTATGGCAAATCAAAAAGGTGTTAAAAAAAAACTTCTTCAGGCTACACTTAATGATGATATGTTCACAGGTTAACTAAAACCTGGACAAACAAGGATAATACAATTAATTGCCAGAGGTTTTGTGCATGTGTGGGGGGGAAGGGAAGGGGAGTGTTTATCTTAGTATTCCTTTAGTTCTGAGATATGCTGTACACATGTGCTGTTGATAGAAATGCACGTAAGGTATTTATTCATGTGTGCATTGATCCTTAATTAACTTTAATGGGGTTCCTGCAGAGGAGGAACTCGAAGAGGTAAAATGGTAGTTGAAAAGCTTAGAAAGAACTGTAGAGTGTAACAGCTAACACCATGACCCTGAACTGTGATACAGTTCACATACAACTGACTCCCTTTATCTGGTTCTTGTTTTCAAGGACATGGAATTTGGTTAAGTAGATATTCGGAAATACCTTCTTTCAACATTCCTGAGTCAGATGGAAAATCGATTCCTCCAACATTAGCAGGGTTCAATATGTTCTGGACTATGATCATTTTATTACAGGTAACTTTGGTCTGCTTTGAACATAGGTCATATTCTGATCTCATTTATATCCTTGAAGTAACTCTTTGGCTTCAGTAGAGCTGCTTCATGTTTGTAATTGGCCAAAGAGTTTGGTTTTGTTTAATCCACATGTTTTATTTTGGTAGGTCTTGATCCCAATTTCTCTCTATGTTTCAATTGAAATTGTCAAATTGGGACAAATCTATTTAATACAGAATGACATTGATTTTTACCATGAGAAAACAGACTCAACAATTCAGTGTCGGGCGCTGAATATTGCTGAAGACCTTGGCCAGATTCAGTATATCTTCTCTGACAAGACTGGAACCCTCACTGAAAATAAAATGGTTTTTCGGAGATGCAGCATTGCAGGACAGGAGTATTGCCATGAGGAAAATGGTAAGACACTAAATCTGTTTTCATAATGGCTCATTTTTCTCTTCTCAGAGAAGCTGAAAGTTTTGATTGGGGTCCAGTGGACTTCATGAGGTTCGTGTAGCAATATATACTCAAGGAAGGTGTTAATTCAGACTGATCCTGCTAATAGCCATGCATTTTTCCCCATTATTTGAATCCCTTCATTTATAGTGTCTTAAGAGACTTCAAGGTTGTATGTAAGGTGCTGCTTTGCAGCTAGTTAAGTTCCAACATATTTGATACCACAAAAAAAAAATTCTTTACTTGCTCTGAAAGAAGTCATATCTACTGTGTTTTGCTTTTCTCCTTGGAATATTCAGAACCCAGAACAGTGGAAAATTGCCCATCTAGTCTTCCCCCTCCCCGTCTCTTTTTAATTTTTTTTTATTATTATTATTATTTTTTAATTCAGCTAGGGTGCTAGCATTTTCGGCTTCAAACATCCTGTTGACTGCCATAGCAGTGTACCACCTTTATGTAGTATACCTTAAGGCTCCAATTCAACACACTGTTGCCCTTGAGGATACAGTAATCCAAATGAAATATTCTATGCTGAAGTCATTGAATAAGTCATAGAATCAGAGAATGGTTTGGGTTGGAAGGGACCTTAAAGATCATCTAGTACCAATTCCCCTGCCATGGGCAGGGACACCTTCCATTAGACCAGGCTCCTCAAAGCCCCATCCAACCTGGCCTTGAACACTTCCAAGGATGGGGCGTCCACAGCTGCTGTGAGCAACCTGTTCCAGTGTCTCACCACCCTCACAGTAAAGAGTTACTTCCTAATGTCTAATCTAAACCTACCCTTTCTTAGTTTAAAGCCATTGCCCCTTGTCGTATCACTACATGCCCTTGTAAAAAGACCCTCTGCAGCATTCTTGTAGGCCAGACTTGTTAAAGTCAGAGTAATGACTAACATTTAATAAAGTCTAACAGTAATGTTAAGGTGCAAGTCAAGCAGATGTGTGTACATGTGTGTTAGGTCTGAAAAGATAAGTACATCCACCAGAAATAATGACTTGCATTCTCACTTACATCTTACACACCTCTTTATTGTTAGCCAAAAAGTCAACAAGCAGCGTTACTGGATAGTTGCTGCCTCAGTGTCTAATAGTGTGGCATCTTTCTATATACATTTCATGAGAGCCTGCTTGAAGCCTTCTGGGAGCCAGGAGAAGATAAAACTTCAGATGCAAGAGAAAATTAGGCAGTGACATGAAGTCTTTGAATCAATTAGCTATTTTATTAATTAGATAGAACCACAAAGTTTTTATTACCATTACTGTATGTAAGTACTAATGGCTGCAGACGTTTGCTATTTTGCTGGTGAGCAATGCAGGTATTCCATATGAGATCAAATGTGAGGTGCTGACAGGTGGGCACGTGAAGCACAGCAGCATATTAAACCCCTCTGTGGTTTTGGTGGTTTTGCTGCCAGATAGAACTGCTCACAACTGTGAGCAAAAGGCACACCCTGCTGGCCACAGCAATGAATCAGTTCAGCCCTTTTGTTGTGTCAGAGGAGCAGATGGTTACAAACCATTTTTACAGTAACCTCTACACATATTTTGAAAATTTCATTGTGAGGTGTCCAGGTGATTCTTCAGCTTTGCATAATTATACCAGGAAGGATGACAACAGCAAAGAGTGAAGAAATATTTGTAAGTTTTGGACTTGGTGAATGAACAACTTTAAAAAGTAGAATATATTTTCATAGCATTTCATAAAGGAAGGAAGAATGTTTCAGAAGATCTAAACTGAGGAGTAGTGCAAATGGTATAGCTGTGGCTGATATGGGTCTCACTGTGCCAGAGAAAGTATGTCTACAAAGTACTTCTGCTAGTAGTTAACTTAGAGTTATCTTCCAAAAATATTAGTGTGTTAATTATTTTCATAATTATTTCCTGTTATGCCCTGTCTTTTACCTGGAGGGTAAGCATGTGCTTCTTCCTAACAAATCTAGAATATGGGAGCCCTGAAAATCGGTTTGAAAAATGTTGGAGGCCTTGTGCTTTAGTCCTGTGTTACATTTGTTCAGTTGCATAGAGCTGCTATTTGCAAGGCCTCCTGCTGCATATAGTAAGAGCTGCAGTGCAAGACAGTACAATCTTCTGCATACAGGCTGCTTAGTCTGTACATATATTTCTGTATTTATGTCTGTATTGTCCAGAGTAAGGGGATCCACATGATGGAAGACACAACAGCAATGACTGTGATTCAGTATAACCCTGCATATAAGTGCTTCCATGCAGTGTTCTGTCTAAAGTAATGTGTACCTCTTAGACCATGGGAGCAGAGCAGTGTCGCATTATAGGAGATGCCACATAGCAGTTGCTGGCAGTGGCTAACACATTTGAATAAATTGGGAAGAGCCACTGAGGGGTCCTGCTTATGCTGTTGGCGTGTTTTCCCTGAACAACTCAGTCAAATCACCCTCCGATCCAGCAGGACTGTTCAGTGAAGGGTCCCTATAACGGGACACTGACAAACTGATCGGGCACAAAGGTCTTGGCTTTTCTGGGGCGCTGAGAGACAGATTAAACACTAGGGGTCAAGAAAATCTCCACCCTCCCTTTCACGTGACATTACATTGTCAGAACATGCAGGCTTCTCAGCAGTCTGGGAGCATAGCAGAATGGGCATGTGTTGTCCAAACCTGCTTCTACAAACACATACTAAGTCACTGTTGCTGCTTTCTAGTTGTCGTGTGAAAAGGAGGGGGTGGAGGGGTGGAAATCCTCTCAACCCCAGGTGTTTGAATCTGTCTATTAGCGCCCCAGGAAAGCCAAGACCCTTGTGCCTGACCAGTCTGTCAGCATCCCATTACAGGGATCCTTCACTGAACAGTCCCACTGGATCGGAGAGCAGTTTGACTGCCTCGTTCAGGGAAACACGCCAATAGCATCAGGGGGACCCCACAGCGGGTCTCCCCACTTTATTTGAATGTGTTACCCACTGTCAGCAACTGCTAGCGCCCACAAAGGACTAACACTAACAGTTTACAGAATAACACTATTATAAAATCGTGACAAGTTAAGATTCATGATTGCTGGTGATGGGGACTGTCTGCAAAAACAAGCTTGAAATGATACACTGCCAAACTATATACCACCAGAACCTTAATTACTAATGACAGCTAGAATGAGTTAGTTATTTAGCATGCATAAGTCAAAGTTCTTACCCAACCTGTGGGGGGAGAAGACAGGTTCAGCCCATCTACTGGTCCCAGAAGTTACGATGGAATCTTCCCCTCTCTTCTCCCCTCGTCTGTCCACTTTTTATAGTTCGTAGTATATTGCATATTCATTCATCATACACAGGACTGGTTACAAGTTTCTCTTCTAATGCAAATTAGTACGTGTCCTCAGATAGCACTACTGAAGTTCTCTGCTAACTACGCATGCTCCTCAGGCAGGGTTTTGCCCTCTTTTGGGGGGGCTATTTGAGTTGGAGGTCATGATCTCCCACTACCACTATTATCTTTGTCCTGTTTTCAACTAGTTTTCTGTTGATGTCAGTGGACTGCAGCACTTTATCATCCTGTTTCCTCTCGTAGCCAGAACTTTCCTCACTTGAGGCTTCTTTCTGCATAACTTCGGTAATGGTGTTCTTTTCACTGTCTGTTCTCATGCTCCTCAAGGCTGACTCCCTTGATTAGAAGTCCCGTCATTCATAACAACTTTAGAGTGCATCAGCTTGACCTGACTTTGTGAACACTGAATCAGAGTTGGGTAATCCAGCAGTTTAGACAACAATTCCCCCTCTTTGGACTTACTTCAGTCCAGGACTAGTCCATTTCCATCACATTTAGGTGGAGCTTGAGTGACTCTAGTCATACATATTGTTGTTACTAACTGGTATTGTGTGCCCAGTGAGGTGTAGTAGTACCTTGGAGGCAGGTAACTTTGGGAGGGAGGTGTGCGTTAGTATTACAATGAGATTATTTCATCTGAGGGAAGTAATTTCACCACAATGGTTGGCTCAGCCACGGACATCTCATGGATTCTGCGCGTGACAACTGGTATGCAGCTTATCAGCTATGTGGTGCCATCAAGTTGCCATTCCTTCAGAGAGCACAACAGAGCATGGCCGCGATGTCTCCATTCCACTCCATCTTCCATCACTCCTATCAGCATGTGCTGAGCTGGCAGGATGTGTTGCTTAGGGAACTGTGGTGATGTAGATTCTATGCATGCCAACCATGCTGGAGGTGATAGCTGTATTTTACCCTAAAAAAGCTCTCTGTAATACTAAGCTTTGTTAGGACCCAATTTTTCTCTAATTCCCCCCCTCAAGGTGATTTTCCCACACTAGTAAAAGGGATCAATATCATATGTGGGATATTCTATTTGGTAGTTGTGGAGAGCCACAGTTTGTTATGTTCCTACCTATCTACTTTTTTAAAAACCTACGTTATTAAATTCATGTTGACGTCAGGGAGATGGCCTGCTAAGGCAAGTGTAAGCTCTGTTCTCCCTGCTTTCCTTGGGCTCATCACCATGGCAGGATGAGGGACAGGGGGCTTTCATTTACATTCCAGAAAGAGAAGACAACAGGAAATAAGGAGAACTTAACAGGCTAGCAAATCTGGTAGCTCATTTCCTGAACATAGCTAAGCTCCTGCACTTGGGCTAGGGGGAAAAGGGCTCACATAATAAATCTATTTCCATCTCACTTTGAGCACCAGAGCTGGGGACTCTGAACTGCAGTTAGGTTTCTTGCTCACATAAAACAGAATAATATCCCACTTTTCCTGTATAGTAGCTGCCACTTTAAATAAGAAAAAATAGGGAATTAGTGGTGTTGCAGGTGTCTATATGTTAATACTGTTTTTTTCCTAGGATGCCATCGTTTGTATTCACACTTTAATGAAATAAATAGGCAATGCACAGCTCTCAGAATGGTTTTCCCATGCTGTCTGTGGATGCAGATGTTGAACTGCTAGTATATGCTCATTGCATGCTATTTTCACAGTGACAGGTAAAAATATGAAAGCCTAATAGTGTACAGTGACCCAGCGTTGTCTGAATTGAGATGCATGTGGTCCAACACTGTTCCAGAACTCCAGTGCAAACACTTGGGTTTGTTCTTAACAGGCACATGATGGCATAGGCGTGTTTCCATTTGCTACACTACTGAGCTTCCTAGCTGGATTTGTGAGGCACAAAACTGCATTGATGTCTTTGGTGCAAAGGTGTTGGACGTGTCAATACGAAGTTTTATTATTAAAACCTGGTATTCAGTTAAATACTCAGAAAGTGTATATGTGTGTGTGAGGGGGTGTCCAATACAGAAATTATAAACACAGTCTCAATGAGTTCCTGCTAGAAGCTGTACTTGTCAAACCACTGGCATACAGTCCTTGATCCATCATAAAATAATTAGGCTAGAAAACATATCAGGAGGTAATCTAGTCCCATTTCTCTGGCCTAAGGCAGGGTTGTTGCTATCATTCTTTATGGATGGGTTTTTTTGTTTCTTCAGGACCTCCAGTGATGGCCAATTCTCTGCTTTCTCAGACATTCTGGTTTAGTACGTCATGTCTTCTCTGGTAGAAGTTTTGCTGATACCTAGCCTGAGTTTATCTTGGGCCGTTGTGTTTTGTTACCCACTGTGTGCATAGAAAACAGACTATTTTCCTTTCTCTATACAACTGCCCTTCATGTACTTGAAGACTATTATTTGACTTCTATCAACGTGCCCTTCTGGAGGCTGTGTAACTCCAGCTTATTTTACAGTTTCCATGCAGCTCATGTTGTCTAGAATACTGGTAAGTCTTGCTCCGTCTTCTGGATTCACTCCAGTGGAGTGTTGCTCTTGAAGTGCAGCGTCCCAGACAAGAAGTCAGTGTGATGGCTTGTTACAGGTTTTATTTTTCATAAGTGGTGGATTATTCTTAACTACATTCTAAATTCCTTACTTTAAAATTTTGTTTCATGAGCCTCCAGGCAGTGTTCTAGACAAGTTTCTTTTTGCTTATGGAACGCTTAATTTTGTTTCCCTTTCTATAGCAAAGAGGTTGGAATCCTATCAAGAGATGGATTCAGAAGATGAGGATTCAGCTGATCGTCATTGTGGCTCTTTGACCTATATGTCAAAATGGCAGGGGCGCAACTGCAGAGATGTGAATGAACCTTTGAACAGAAAGTCTTTGAATCAGTTGTCTTGCAGTTACCCTGCATTAGGAAGGGAAGATGGAGCGGGCAATGTTCCCCGCTCAGGACACGTTGCTTTCAGCAGCCCCATTGTAAGTAAAAGCTGTTAGTTTTGATGCTAAATTTCTGAAGTAGTTCATGAAGGAATATCTTTTACTCCTATTTGATCAGAGTGCTTGTCATTTAAGTAATCCTTCCTCTCTTCCATCAAAACCAGTGCCTCCCGTGATAGCTTGGTTGCATCCTGTTTGCAGCTGACATTGCCAGACATTCATTGGGTCATGAAGGTGTATGCTTTGGTTCTTGCTACTGTGAGTCCACGATCACTCCAGCTAAAATGACCAGCTTCATCTTAATAACAGTTTGTTCTTTTGATTTAAGAGGTTTCTAGCATTTTCTTTAGTTTTTAATAGGAAATAGCTATATGACCAATATTTATTGGAGGCTACGAGAGGTAAAAACTCTGCTTCAGTACCCAAAGGTGTCTAAATAGCATTCATAATACTTAATCTCTGTTGAAGTGTCTATGAACTAAGGCTCTACTGTTGACCTGTCTGGGCATGAAGTTTGAGATTTTCAATGGGCTAGCACAAGGCAGTGAAGACACCAGACTGTTTCTCTATTTCCTAGTACAACCAACTCAACATCTGACAGGAGGGAAGTTGTATGAGCTTCTACACTTCATCTGTAACTGATTTAACTTCCAGAGATGAGATTAAGTTTATATCCTAACGGACAGTTTTGTTCACTTCATCAATAGGAAACAGATGTTGTACCAGACACCCAACTGCTAGAGAAGTTCAGTCAAATTTCTTCTCATTCCTATCTACGATCAAAAGAAGCTAGCAGCAAGTTATCTTTGGAGACAATGTACATCACTGACTTCTTTCTTGCTCTGGCAATCTGTAATACTGTTGTAGTTTCAGTCCCCAATCAGCCACGTCAGAAGGTAAGAAGGCCTTATTTTTGGCTGTTTGGCCTTATTTGTAAATAAGCAAGCTCTCTTTGGTTTGATTTCTAAAGAAAAAAACAGTTAACTGACATATAAAAAATGATCCTTTTCTCCTCTATTGATTTGTCCAGTTAGAAAGAATGGAATTACTATAAACCCACAGAATGCAGTGAGTTAATGTGTAATATAATGCTGGTACAATTTTTCCAGTGCAGAAAAAATTGGCTTCAGTATTTCTGCTTCTATGTGTAGATTGTTCTTAACTTTTACAAGAAAAATTTTGAGATCAAATTGCAGTTTTGATTTTTTTGGTCTATATTGTAGTTATGCTTTTCAGAAGGGTGCATAGCTTCCTTTAAGAGTATGCAACCACTCAGGTTACCTTGACAAATAGGTTATTGTTGGCTGAAAGATAAGAATAATCTCAGAAGACTCCCAGAATATTGGAACTGAGAATGCTTTTACCTGTTCCCTGACTACTCAAATAGAGTTTCAGAAAAAGTATGAAAGATAGTTTCATATGTGTAATAATCTGAAGAAAAAATGCTTTGCAGTATGACATAAAGTGGTGTCATCTTGAATGTACAATGCATTTGCTAGACTGTCCTAGTTTAATGGTCTGCAGTGTGTTTTAAGTCTTCCTGAGACCACTTACTGTTTTCAGAGCACACAACCTAACATTTTTTTAAAGATACTACTATATTCTTCAAATATTTTTTTTCAGGGTAGGATTTTCATAACCCCGTCTTTTACCAGTTTCGACTGTCTTGCAAGATAGTTCCCAAGTTCAGCTTTGATTTCCTTCCTCCCCCATCCCCTGTTTTCCATTTGTTGACTTTGTCTTTTGAAACAAGTGTTTGACATGTGCAGGACTAGGTTTTGGTGTCCATCTAGACAGTGAACCTACAATCATGGCTGAAGACATTCCCAAAAGGTATCCATCCTGTGGAGTATAAGGTACCTCCTTTGTATAAATAAGCCTGGTATCTAAGTGTGCTTCCAGGCATTCCCAGAAAGCACAGTAGGCAGCCTACAGGTCCATGTGTGGATGAGTCAGCTGTGTTCACAGTTACTAACCAGCCATTCCTTAAAGGTGATGTAGAAAAATAAACAGCCAAGATTCTCATTTTTTTGAGAATAATATTTCTGGATGACTTGCTAGCAGGGGAGAAGATCTCCAGGATCTACCAGGTAGGTAGGTTGGGAAGGGCAATGCAATGTGGCATGATGTTTCTGAGTTCATGATTAGGGAATGACATGAAGGCTCAAGGCAGTGGAAGGTTTCAGTGTTAGTGTTGCCTTAGGGAGAGGTGATGAAGGGACATTCCTAGTTTCTATTTACATGGTACTGAATGGAGACATTCAAACTTGCATGCAGTTGTAGTAGAACTGAAGTCAGTGTCTGTCTTTATGCTTTTCAGTGGCAAAGGAGAACATGCTTCCTGGTGGTAGCTCATTCTTAACTCTTCACCAGCAATGAGAAATGAATGACAGCATTGCATGCCTTGTTCCTTGTTTGTAAGCTGTTAGCTGTCTAATGGTTCTGAGTAACAATATGTCAATTATTTTATAACACAGATGAGACTGTATTTTGTTTTAAATCCAGGCATTAAAAAAGTTTTGATAAGGTACTGTATTTTTAACAGTACTTGTAGCTAGTTACTGTGAGGGGTATGGAGTTGGTTTATTCTTCACAAGTATCTGCTAATTCAGAACAAGAATTTAAGTGTTTAGTTCCACTTGCCACAACTTTTAAAAGTCATAATGTCATACTGTTTCACTACTGAAAAAGTTCTAAAGAGAAGTATTACATGGAGTCATGAATCAGACCTGGAATGCATACATTTTTCACATCTGAAGTATTTTTACAATTCTTTTGGTTTGAATAATGAAGGTCTTACAAAAGCTGTTTAGTATACTTATATGGTTATATGTTTAATTGAGCTGGCCATCTTTAATACAAGCAATCAAACTCTTAGTAAATTTTAAAAGATGACATTCATTAAGAAACAGATGTAGTTTGTAAGCTGTCTCTCTTTAGTGTAATAAAATATGAAGAATTTAACATAAATGCTTTAACTCTTTTGTTCCAGATGAGACACTCTTCACTGGGTAGGATGCCTGTTAAATCGCTTGAGGAAATCAGGCACATGTTCCAGAGGTTGTCAGTTCGGAGACTAAGTTCCTCCCCGCCTCCAAGTGTAAAAGAGTCATCATCTGAAAGCCCCAGTAGTTTTGTGAGCAAACTGTCTGTTTTCAGAATGAAACTGGCTTCACCTGCTTTGGATGGAGGTGCTCAAAGGACTGCTGAGCCTCACCGTACTAAAAGCCCAGAAAATTCCAAAGTGCCTCAAGAACTAGATACAATAAAGGTTGTTGCTGGCTGTGAACACAACAGTGCTGCATCGTCTATTGAATTGTCTCCCTTACCTGAAATATGTTATGAAGCTGAGAGTCCAGATGAAGCTGCCTTGGTTCATGCTGCTAGGGCTTATAAATGTATTTTACGATCGAGGACTCCAGATCAAGTGACTGTGGACTTCACAGGTCTGGGATCTTTAACGTTTCAGCTTCTGCATATCCTGCCTTTTGATTCAGTACGGAAAAGGATGTCAGTGGTGGTTCGGCATCCGATCTCCAACAAAGTGGTGGTGTACACAAAAGGTGCAGACTCAGTCATGATGGATTTGTTGAGAACTGCATCTGAAGGTATCTGTAGAACTTACAAGTCTTTGCTCATCTTTGTCATTTTTCGGTATGAACACAGATGGCCTGATTCATTACAAGAGACAAGTAACAGAAACTGTTATCTGTGAATAGTTCCTTTAGGGAACCCAGAAAAGCAGTATTGCTTGTCACCTACATATGTCTGTGCGCTGTGCTGGTGTGGAAACTGAGAAGACAGAAGCAGCTATTATTCAAAGGATTTAGTGTTGTCTAAGCAGACCCTTTGGAGCCAACTGAAGTGTTTCCAGTTATAAAGTAAGGTCATCTGCTTGAATAGTTGGCTTCTGCTACACCGTGAGAGTTGTTTATTAGAATGAGATACTTTATAGCCTTTACCTAGTTTAGTGTTTCTGAGCTTTTGGAGAGAGGTATTAGTAGCAGATGTCACCTATCAGTGTTTTTTGAGGTTTTTTTTTCCTTTGACTATTGACTATTTCTGTGTTTCTAGATGTAATAGCTGCAAAGTTGTGTGGTGCCTCCTGCTGAGCCCTGTTATTTGGGGGTAAACATTTTTTGAATGGGCCACAGGAAGGATGCACCATGTTGTTTAAGCGCTGATTTGTTTATATACTGTAGCAAACAGTCATTGATTTTTTTAACTGAAGGCAGTAAAGAGGAAAGTGTTCTCTGTGTATGTTAGAAGAAATACCTAAATATATTTAGGTTCAGAAGGGTTTGGTTTTTAATGGTTTGGAAAGTAATATAAAGGAATTCTTTTTAAATGCTTGCTTCTGCAAGAGGGAGTTTGGTTTTATGTTCCATGGCTGGCTGATCTCAGTAAGAAAGAGGGGTATTTGTAATTCTGTGGGTGGATTTTAACTTACCCAATGTTAGCCATCTAAAGTCTAGACAAAAAACCTCTGTAGGCCATGGGGCAGAAACAGTACCTCCAAAATCGTTGTCTTAGTAGGGGGGTAATTTCATACCTGGAGGTGCCTCTCCTTACTTTGTTTCTCAAGGTAGACTTGGAACCTAACGTCTACATGTCCAGAGTTAGGCGAGTTGGATACCTGTCTGAATAGACCACTCCATTACAGTTATTTTTAAAAAAGCCTTTCTGCAACTGCCCTTTTAGCTCCCTCCTACTAGACGAGTGACAGTAAAGCTGCTTGAGTGTCTGTAGCCCAGTTCATTTTAGAAAATAACTTTGGTTTAGAAAAAAATTTTGATATACTAGTGGCATCTAAAGGTACATCAGTACCAGATGGGTTCCCCCTCACTGCTTGTGCAGACTGATGCACTGCATGCCCACTATAGGTACAGCGCAGTACGTTGTGCAAACATGAATATACATTCATAGTTAAAATAAAACCTGTTGACATTTTGGTATTTTAAAAATTTATTTAGACCTTCAAAATTTTCCACTAAATTTAGCCTAGAGAATGCATATATTAATTTTCTTTCTTTGCTTTTTGTGTGATAGTAGGTACTAGTTGTTCAGAAATGGAACAAAAGGAGATTAAAGAGAGAACTCAGAAGCATTTGGATGACTATGCAAGAAGAGGACTGCGCACTCTGTGTATTGCTAAGAAGGTATTCCTTTTAATACATATTTTTAAGAATGTTTACAGTCTGTGACCAACCTGAGTGGTATCACCGATGGAGCAGATACCACCGCTTCTAAACAGATGCTTCTGTTGCCACATTTTGTTTATCCTTATGCTCTTTCAGGAGGAATTTGTAAGTTGACCCAAATCAATTTCTGACTTCTGTTAGATTGCCATAGTTATTGTCAGTTTAGGGTTAATAGCCTAATTCTAAAACAGGGGTTGTCAAATAGCCTAATTTTTCTTCAAGAGTCCTGAGCAGGTCTCCTTGTGTTAAACTTACCCTGGTTGGAATTCCAGACACAGAAAACAAATGAAGTCAGACCTGTTTTACTGGGTTTCACAGCCTGTAGTGTTAGAAGCTCTGGATGAAAAACTTAAGTGATGTTTTGAGATTCCATTTGAAATTCAAAGCTGCTCAGAAGTAAAATTCCTTAGGGATTGAAACAGGCAAGAAACCTCTTTACAAAGCCTTATGCAAAGTGAAAGTACAGGCTGTGTAGCTGTACAGTCATCAAACTGTACACAGCTGTGCAGTGATTCTGTAGCTGTGTCAATGCTGCAATTAAAGAGCAGTAAGGAGAGTTACTGGCCTACCTACCTTCTGTCTAAATGGAAATCTGTCAGGTGGCTCCAGGAACCTGCAGGGTGCTGGTGAATAACCTGACTGGTGAAGCCCGGCAAAGTAATCTTACACTACAGACTGTACTGCATCCATGGACATGTTGTGGCGTGTTAAGTAATGCACTGCCAGGGGCTGCACTTCTAAGTTCAGCATGGGCATACAGGGCAGCAGAGGTAACTGTGAGGCGCCTTTGAAAACAATATAGATATATGCCATATGTTTTCTCTTCCTCTGTAGGTGATGAATGATGCAGAATATGCAGAGTGGTTAAATCATCATTTTTTAGCGGAAACCAGTATTGACAATAGGGAGGAGCTGCTACTTGAATCTGCCATCAGGCTTGAGACTGAGCTGACTTTGCTCGGTAGGTAGAAAATACTGCAACTCCCAGGAAACTGCTTATGATGTTCATAATTGAAATTTACCTGCAGAGAGCTGTGCTAACCTCAATTTGTGTAACATAGCTTTCTACAGACCTAGAATTTATTGCCACTCCTGAATTTTCATAAATCGTGCTGGTAAGTTTGTACTAGTAAAACACACTGAAGACAGCTAGTGCTCTTCTGTTGTTTGTAAAGGGTAAAGTTTTACTGATTTCTTTTCTCTTTTTTTTAATTATTTTTTTTAAATTTTGTGGTAACTACAGTCTTTAAGTGTCATCATAATAAGCATGTGAAGTGGTAATAACAAATCACAGGCCTGTGTGGGCAGACATTCACAGGGATCCTACTTCTACGCATGTTTCCATCGTTGCATTTGTGGCACAGCAGGTATGCTTGTGCTGTGTCCTACTGTAATAACGTGGAGAATAATAATGCTAGGCGTGCTTTTGCAGGAACCATTCCTGTGATGGTCATTGTGCTGTGCAGAAATGGGGAGGCCAAAACCAAATGAAGGACATCTACTGTAGGTGTTTAAAAGGTAAACCGCAGGCAGTCTGGGATAATAGCTCTAGAGGACTGCCCAGCAAATTACACTTGGAAAACAAAGTGACTGTGGTGGTAAAGGCAGCTCATGCAATAGCTGAAGAGGGACAGATCCTGTTATGTGGCAGTGTGTTACTTCCCTCATTTTGTGCCACATCTGATCAGAGCAAATGCCATAAACTTTGATACTAAAAGGAATTCTGAGATTACTGGCTTCAGTTTCTGGAGAGAAGACAGAGCAGTGCTGCTGTAGTTTTAAGGGATGATGGGCTATACAGGTACTCTTTTGCACTAGAGTCAGCAGAGGCAAGTCTAGTTGCTGTGGAGACTTGCTGTCCTGCAGGCCAAAGCCTTGTTTTTGTCTAGTGTCTCTGTTAAGACAGTAAGCAATATGGGTTGGCCCTAACATTAAATGGGAGTGAGAATAAGAAGGGTAAACAGCTTCATACTGCCAAGATGCTTGCTTTCAGTACCTCTGCTAGCTTAGTTACCCCTGCCTGGGGCATATGTACATTGTGATCTACAGAGTAGAACTCATTACAGCACTTCTCATTCTGCTTCTTTGAGCCTTCCTTTGCTTTCTTAATAAACATTACCTGGTGTAGCTGCAGCTGTAACTTTGACTGTCCTCTTAGGACTGAGAAATGGAAGACTTTGTCCTCAAAGACCAACAAGCAAAAATTAAAATCATCTCAGTATTGCCAGAATCATGGAGGACAGCAGTGGTTTGTAGTCCACTGCATAGGCAGGTATAAAATCTGTGTGAATATATATAAAGCCTCAGGCCTTTATTTGAATGGAAATCTGTTTCTGGAAAGAGTAGTCCTAATGTGCAGTACCTAAGAAGGCACAGATCTGGATCTCAGCAGGATACATATTGAAGCTGGCTTCTGTTGTATTACAAACTGAGCAAGTACTTCAGAAGGAGAGTGTTAAGTGTATAGAGGGCCCAAGCTGAAACAACATTTTTCTCTCTTCCCTCGATGCCTGGAAGTGTCTCTCAAAGAAGCTTGCATCAAGTAGATCCCAGCATCTTCCTTCCTCCCTCTTCTGTTGACTTGCATCAAAATGGAGGCAGTGCAGAGCAAGGACCTGGAGGTTTTCATCTTCCCAGTGACCAGGGGCAATGAGCTCTCTGTGGCAGCAGCTTTACTGAAAAAACTGCTGTAGCATCAGAAATATGCCAGACCTTTTGGCTCTTATCCATCCTCATATGACAGTCAATGCTTTATGTACAAATTGCTGACTAGAGTCCCACACTAGAAACATGCTGGAAGGGAAAGCTTTGGTTTGAATTTTTGTAATTGTCTTTCAGAATGAACCTAGCTGCAACTGGCTGAAGTTTTGTTCTGAGAAACTCTTAGCCTGAGAATCCCACAGGCCAAACCATGTGGCCTGGTTATGATTTAGTACCATTTGTGTTGTGAAAAAGCCTTGACAATGTCCTGTACTGTAGTAGATCACTGGTATGGCAGCTTTTCAGAGATGGTTCTGTTCTGCTTTATGCTGATGTTGTGTTACTTCAGTGTGACCAGAATAGAAGATTTTGTAAGCTGGTTTCAGGGACACACGTCTGCCTGCTGTGCACACCAGAGAAGACGATATCTCCATTAGTCTATTTTTTTGTTGAAAGTCTTTCTGTAACCACTAAGGGGGGGGGGGGGGTGGGG